>JAUMJL010000850.1:0-99530 GCA_033558185.1 Dromococcyx pavoninus
GCTCACGGGAGGCCCCGCCCCTCCCGCGCGGCGATACCTCGGGATGGGGTCTGCCAGGCTCAGTGTCAGCTCCTGCTCTTGGGCCGCACCAGTCCCATCAGCGCTCCGGGCCTTGGGAAGAGCGGCTGGGGAGCTGCCTGGAGGGGAGGACCCGGGGTGCTGGTTGACAGCGGCTGAACGTGAGCCAGCAGTGGCCCGGGTGGCCGAGAAGGCCAATGGCGTCTTGGCTTGGATCAGCCGTGGTGTGGCCAGCAGGAGCAGGGAGGTAATTGTGCCCTGTGCTCAGCACTGGTGAGACCACACTGGAAATCTTGGCTCACTTTTAGGCCCCTCGGTGCAGGAAAGACATTGAGGGGCTGGAGCACGTGCAGAGAGAGGGAACGGAGCTGGGGAAGGGGCTGGAGCCCAGGGATTATGGGAGCACACGAGGGAGCTGGAGTTGTTTAGCCTGGAGAAGAGGAGGCTGAGGGGAGACCTCATCGCTGGAAGGAGATTGTAGCGAGGTGGGTGTTAGTCTCTTCTCCCCAGCAACAGGTGATAGGACGAGAAGAAGTGGCCTCAAGTTGCACCAGGGGAGGTTTAGATTGGATATTAGGAAAAATTCCTTCACTGAGAGGGTTCTTGGGCACTGGCAGAGGCTGCCCAGGGAGGTGGTGGAGTCACCATCCCTGGAGGTGTTTAAAAGATGGGTAGATGAGGCGCTCAGGGCTATGGATTAGTGGTGGACAGGTACGGTTGGACTTGATGATCTCCAAGTCTTTTTTCCTACTAAGTGATTCCGTGATTTTTTGATTCTGTGATTCAGGGGCAGCAATGTCCATGTGCCAGTAGCTCAAGGGCCAGTGGCCATGTCCATCCCTGTCTGCTCATGTTTCCACAGCCCAAGGCAGGAGCTCGCCTCACCGCCCTTCCTCCAATCCGTGCTTGGTACACACAGGTCATCAATGTAGAGGGGGTCCCACTCTGTGTGATGCAAGGGGAATGGGGCTGTGGAGGCCCAGTGAGGCTGGGCCAAGTCCTGCGGTGCCGCTCATCCGGTTACTGGGTTCCTGCTGGGACAGAGGGCTTCATGGCAGCGCGTCTTGCCCCGCCAGAGGCACCCAGCCTCTGGCTCCTGCAGGGCGGCGAGGTGCCGGCTGGCAGGGTTTGGGTACCTGAGTCACCTCTTCAAAGGGCCAGGAAGAGCTCCTGGCTTCTCTCAGTTCTTAAAGGCTGCGTCTGAGCACCCACAGCTTCTCCAACTGCTCAGCCCTGTTCTTTGCTGCAATCACCAGGCTCATCTCACCCTGGAGCCAAAGTCCTTGGTTGCCTGCTAACAAAGCCAGCCTCCACTGTGCTGTTAAAGAGTGGTGCAGAGCTGGACCTGTGCTTCATACAAACTTGTGGAAAAATGTAAATGCTTAGGTGATCACAAAATGTTAGGCAAATGCATTAGCTATCAGCTACAGCAGTGTGGGATTGGAACTGCTGTTTGCCAAAGTTGAGCCAGAATGAGACAGGAAAATCTGTGTTCAGGCAAGGTTATTGCTTCGCTGCAGTAGCACAAAGTTGGAATTGATGGAGACTTTTGTTTCCATTTTATTGTCGAATGCTTGCGACATTTCCCCCTAGAGCTTTTTATAATCCCTAAAGACAATATAGAATGTAATGATTTCTGTGTCCCAAGAAGCCTCTGAGGCTTATGGGGGGATGCACAGTAGAAAAGTGTGGCTTGTCACAGCTGCAGCTGAGCACTCTTTGCAGTAGCAGGGCTTGTTTGACAGTGGCTTTCAAGACAGCTCTGGGCAAGTCACTTGGAGGAAACTGTGGGAAATAGTCATAATTATTCCAAGGAGCTTGTCAGTTTGCACAGCAGACTGGTATGAAAGAGGAAAAGGATAGGGTGTGTGGCTGGAGCAATCTGAGAAGCAGCCATGCCTGGGAAAAGTTCTATGCTGACCTTTATGGGGCATCGTTGTTAATTTCTGTGTGAAGACCACTGTAACACTGGGGAGGGGAGGAGTTTGGCCTCTGCACTGGGTCTGCCTGGGAAGAGCAGTTCAGGAGTGGAGCGTGCTCTCTTCCTCTCTCCAAAAAAAAAAGCAGTCACATGGAAAGCATGGTCCCAGGAGTCAGCTCTTTCTGGGTTCTCCTTCCTGTGCAGTCTGGCGCTGTGTTTGCTTCTGCTGCGGATCGGAGTGCAGCTGCTGCACCCTGGCACTGGGGTGGCCCTGGGACACTGTTGCACCCACACTGTTGCACCCACACTGTTGTGGGATTTGCTTCTGCATTGCACAAACGAAGAGGTAACATCTTGGTTTGTCACTGGACCTGTCTTTGTGGTAACAGAGATGGCTCCAGATTTCCCAATGGAAGCACTTAGGCTTCTTGGTTTTTTTTTGGAAACTCAGAGGCAAAGTCAGAGGGAAGAAATAGGCCAGGGCGAGATGGCTCATGCAAGCCCGTTTAGGGGCTTTCTTTTCATCTAGAAGTAACAGATTACTCCAAAATTAGCCACCTTTTTTATTCCAGTACCCAAGTCTTTCATTCTGCAGAGCCTTTTCCATTCCTGTGAGCTTGCCTGGCTGTAAACAGCATGCTCTACGCTATGTAATGATGCAGGAGATCTGTTGTAAACACCTTAACAGCAGGACACCAGTGGTTTTATTGGACTAACTAACGAGGCTGGCTGGAGTCCAGCCTGCTCAGTTGTTTATTTACTCATGTATGCAGCAAGCAGTTAGTGCACTAGAGTGTTCTCAAACAGAACAAGAAAGTGAAGGCGAACGGGCATCCTTGCTGAATTGCTTTGCAGGGTATTTGATCCCATCCTCACAGTGCTACAGCAGGTGTCTTGTGCTTAGCACAAACCTGGTTTCATCTGTCCCTAACTGCTCTTTCCTCTTGCTGTTGTCAGCAGCAAGGGGTGCATCATGATGCCAAGTGCTTCCAGTGTCCCACTCCACATCCACAGCAGAAATTTAAATGCTAAGTGTTTCGAGCAAACGCAGAAATTACTTCCCCTGTTTTGTTGTGCTGCCTCCAGCCCTGCGGCCTCGCTTGTGTTTGTGTTATGGGGCCTTTAAGCCTTTGTATGTTTTGCCTTGCTCTGAACCAGCCTCCTCTTTGGCTCAGAGCCACCGTTTCTGTGCCGTCCTTGGCCCAAGTTCAGTCATGCCCATTTGTAGATGGTTGGGTGGGTCCCTCTCACTGGGCAGAACTTTTCATTGCACCCTCTTTGCATGTGCTACCACGGCAAGGAGGCCTGAAAGCCTCCTCTTTGACTTGTCTGATGCTGCACTAAATGTGCTCCAGGCTTCTCGGAAATGAGAATGGCTCTTGCTGTGAGCCAGCAAGGACTAGGGAGCAGTCAGTAAAGGGAAAAGGAATCACCAAGAAAGGGGAAAAAACACGTGGCTGATACTGCAAGGAGATGGGGAGCACAGCCAAGTGGAGGAACATCACAGAAAGCAAATCAGGGTGAAGGGAGTGGAGTTCAGAACAGGTGAGGAGAGGCACCCACTGCCCCCGCCCTGCCTGGTGTCTCCTATCTTTAACACGAGGAAGCAGTCGACAATCTAGAGCTTGGAAAACTCACTCCCAGTCAGGCCTGTCCCTGATGCACCCCTTCTGGCACTGGCCATGGCATTCACTTGTGTCTTCAGGCCATGGAGGAGGGCTGGGTGAGCTGTTCTTCAGTTTATGCAGCGTGTTCTACTCAGCACCCAGATCTCCGGGGCAGACCTCACTCTCTGGTACGCTGACTCGGGGTGGAAGCAGTGGAACAGATATTTCTGGTTTTCTGAAGGACACATACTATGAGAAAAGAAATAAATACTATTAAATAGAGCAGTGGGACTTTTTTGAACATCTAGTTAGTTACTCATCACTACTTAGAGCACTATCATTTGAATATCCCTACAAATGCAGTCATCAGACTTTATTCATTACTGCTTTGAAGAACAAACCCGTACTTGTTTAAACAAGTCACATCACGGGAGATGTTATTCTATGCTCTCCACCCACACAATCCTGGAATTTGTTTTCATTTGGGAGCATATTACACACAGCAGCAGTTCAACTAAAGAAACCAATGTTCCAAGATACAAAGGATTCACACCTAGAAATCATGAACTTTAGTAGTGAGGAAGGACCATGGCTGCACTGAAATCCCACAGTCAGTAGCACTCCACATAGCAGAGGCTGGCTTTAGTTTTTAGTCCTACAACACCAAGTGACTGCTCACAGGGTATGAAAATAAATTTGACAGTTGCAGAAGCTACCCACTTGCAGCAGAATTCAGTCCCATGGTAGGATTTAAGGGATCAGATTTCACTCCACCTTATGCAGGTGGGTGTTTGTGTAGCTGCAGCAGCAGTTAACCCATGGCAGGGTTTGGTCACCTTCAGATGGCTCTGAGCCCTTCTGGGGCCAGCCAGCTGCAGCAAAGAGCAGGACACGCTTCTCCTGCCCTGATAGAGAGCACAGTTCTGTTCCTTCACATTGGATACACTTTCTTACTGCACCTGCTCATGTTGTGGAGCAGCCTGAGAGGAGGCTGATCCCTAGCAGAGCTACTGACTTCAGAGGTAGCAAATTCATCACCGTGGTTTTCCCCAGTGGCAGCATCCCACCAGCCCAGGAAAAGGGCTTTGAATTGTAACGTTTGTGCACGTTTCTTTGCAGTTTTTCAGTGTGCTTAAGAAAGTCTCCTATCCAGGGAATTACAGGTTTGGTATGAAAGTTCTGGGATATCCAAAATACGAATATCGTGAAGACTCATTATTCCAGGTCACAGGTATCTGAAAATATTTTGTGCCAGTCAGAGAGACAGTTTAGTATTTAGGAATTAGCCACTCACATTAGGGGGCAGTTTTATCACCTCTGAATAACGTCTTCCTTCCTCTTCTTCTTTGTACACTTTTGCCCTACTCAGCTCTAGAACAGAATTTATACCCCTGGCATCAAGAAAGTCCTGATTTTTTACTCTGTTTATTTTTTTCCTTTGTAAAATATTTCAGCAGCAGCAGCTGGGCAGGGATTTTCAAGCTCTTTCCTAAGACAACTGCTTGTTCCAAGGGTGCAGTTTTCCCCCTACATTTTTTCTAACTGCATAAAGCCATAATTAAAATAAAGTTCTTTCTCCTTTCATTCCTGCACTGGAGCTTCAGTGTATTTTGTGATCTCAAGTATCAGGGAAGCTCAACTGTCCAAGATGACCTTCAGAAACAATTTTAGCAGCGTTGATTGAGTAGGTGTTGTTCAGGAAACATCTCCTGTGTGACTCCCCGCTCCAGTCAGTGCTGCTATTTCTGATTTGGGACTAATGAACATTTCTTCTAAAGTAAAGAAAATGTACTCTTGAACTTTAAAAATGCAGAAACCGTGGCTCTTCCATCCATGCAATCCCTACTGGCACCAGCATTGCCCTCTCCTGCTCCATATGCCTGCCCGCCTGTTTGTTTGCAACCCAGCAGGCCTAATGGTGTGCTTCACCCAGGAACAATGAGATGTCTGAGAAGAAGTCAATGCAGTCACGCTTTAATGTGTTTTTACATCCTTTTATGATTCACAAAGCCAGAATATAAGTACTTATACATTTTTAATAGGAAAGTAATATTCCCCTAAAAGAAAAATAGATTTGATTAACCATTTGTCATAAAAGTTGCCTGACAGTTGAAACTTCAAGCTTCTAAGCTAGAAAAGCTGAAATAGACAAATTATACTGAAATGTTCTTTAAAGACCAAGCAGCTGTTTTATTAAAATATTAAATTTACATTTTAAAAAGAAATATTCTATCATTCAATTATTATAATCTTATTGGAGTGACATGAAATTAATGACAATGGGCTTTATTCTGTCCACAGGCAATCAGTTTTGCCATTATTTCAAACTGTGCAAGATCACACACACACAGAAGCACCATTCTGGAAAGACAAATCCAAGACCGGATTTCACCTTGGTTCTGATTTTCCCCAGAGATGGGGAGGGGGGTTCTCAGGTCTGGGACAAGGGCTGGATCCAGCGCCTGCTGCGCCATCCAAATCTCACCGTCACAACAAACAGAAAAAGGCTTTCAAACAACTTGAAGCAGGTTGAATTTACATTTTACTTCAAAAAAAAGGGAAGTACATACATGAGGGGAAAAGGGGGTGAACAACAATTATCTGAAACCAGGTTTCTACCGTTTTTACCTACAGTTACCAACTGCGTTTGAATCGGCAGGGCTCTTGCCAGCTGTCACACGCTTGCTTACAATATGAACAGGATTGTGGATCGAGGAACGTTTGTAAAGTTGAGGCCCGAATGGAAATAGTAAGATATCATACACAGTGTAAGTTTATAGTACACAGCATTTTTCTTTAAATGACGTAACGCAACAGCAGGAAGGAGTAGTAGTAGTTAACAGTTACTAACACTAGAATAGTCAAATTTGTATGTTATACATATACAGCAACTAACTGCTTTACAAAAAAAGCAAAATAATACAATATATCGTCACATGTATTTACAGTGTAGTAAATATACTTTTCTGTCAAATTTTACACAAAAACTATTTACAGGTGAATATACTGCATTAAAAAAAAGGTGGGACCAACACTAAAAGTGACTTTCTGTGGTAAGTTTGTTGCATAACAATAAGACGTGCTTCATTAAATTTGAAAAAAATTAACCTTAGAATGAAACGGAAAACGCCCTAAAACCTACAACCCAGTTCGGAATAGAGCACTGGAACGCTCCCAGGTGCTCAGTCCACAATACGTAATTTGAAATGTTTCCTGTTCTTGGAAACCTCATGCACATTAAAGCAGAAACATTGGCATAATTAACAGGTAGGTTATGCACTACTCAAATACTACTGAATTATCTTTAAGTCTGGGAAAATACAAACACAAACGCAATGTTAATAACCTTTACAGTACTTAACTGTAGCTTAGTGCGCAATGGCTGACATGTTCTAAAACAGGGGTGTCAAACATACAGTCCCCAGGATGGAGTTACATGGTCCACATGGAAAAATCAGGTTTTTCCAAATCTACGTTTTCATTTCAAATGCCCAGACTCCACAGCTGCAGTAGCCACGCAGCAGGGACTGCCCAGTAGTCTGCAGGCTGCCTGAAACAGCAACTTGGTGGTCGGAACCTTTAGACCTGTCTCCCCCTCATCAGATCAGGTTTCAAGCTCTCATCATCACCAGCAACGAACTGCTGGTCAGGACAAGCATGAACAGAGTAGCAGGATGAGGGGAGAATGGAAGCAGCTGGACTGGGAACTGAGAGTGGTGCTCAGCGGAACAGAGCGGGATGGAGAATATTCAAAACGGGAGAACAAACTGAGGAGGATGTGAGAAAGAAAACAAAAAGGCAAACCAGCAGCAATGGCTGTCGGAGGGAGCAGGCCAAGGGATGAAGGTGACAGTAAGGCACTGACAACTCGTTACCAATAGCAGTGTCATCATTACAGGAAGGCCACGTTTCCCCCTTGATCCAAGCACAAGCTTCCCAACTACTGGTACTGGGAGGTCACTTCCCTGCGTGTCGGGGCACCCGTGATCTGGAATTAAACCGTGGCCAGCAATGGTAATTACACCCAAAGCCAGCACCCCTAACCTAACGTGTTTGACACCCCTGCCCTAGGGAAGTCCAGGTCCTCTCACTGAACCATGCAGCGAGATCATTGCACAACTCCCCTCCTGTCAGGAACTAGAATAAACTGAATTTTGTGGACTTCCTTTATGAAGGTGCCACTTTTTTTCAGCTGGGACTGAGAGCCTGGAGTAGTTCTAGTTCTCACACAAAAGGTAATTTTAATCACTGGCCATTTTGATTTCACATTATATATATGTAAAGAATGCATTAATTCTCATTTAGGGCCACTTTTTTTATTTTAATATAGGCAATGTAAAACACTGAATGAGTTGCTCTCAAACGCACCCAGCCCAAACAAAATTGATTTGGTAGTTCACCTGGAATGACTTTGTTTAAAGACAATCTGCTCATACGAGAAACAACTGAAAGCTCTATTTTTCTAACGGCAAGTTACCTTTACAAGAGACTCTTTCTTCCCTTCTACATACAAATCTTCAGGCTTCTACAATTCATTGTCCTCAGCCAAACGGAACTGCTGGAATGAGCTTGACTCAGTAGAGCCACGTGCAGGCTGGCAGGGATGCTGAAGGCGGCTCTCCGTAATCTGATGTATGAGATGAGGAAGGTTTTTACATCGGTGCCTCCCACCGTTCCGCACGCACAGCAGCCTAGGACACGGCACGAGTCACTGCTCTAGGTCTACATTCAGTTCTGGCCTCACGATCCCTGTCACAGTTCTGTATCAGTTCAGTAACCACATTGCTACTGCAGCTCCTACACCACCAAGAATAGAAGAATTTGGTTAATTGCACGAGTCCTCGTAATTCCCAACGCATCTGTTTCAAGACTTCTAAGTTTTCCTCTTGGTTTGGCAAGCTATTTGCATATTAAGTTTGTGTTCATAGTTTTTCCAGGACTGTAAACAAATTAAAGGAATTGTTATTTTATGAATCAATACAATAAAGGTACTTTTATTTACATAAATGTTACACCGTTACTGTGTGGATACATGTGAATTATGTGCTATAGCAATAAAATCTGAACACTTAATTGTACCATTCTCTAATAATTTAGCTGTGGAGTTTGATTTACTGAAAGCCACTCACAAAATTGCACTAGAAAATTTTATTTTATATAGTGGATATATTTTTTTTTTCCTTTAAAGCCGGTTACAGATTGTTGATCTCTAACAGACAACAGGGACCTGAACCTGGGAAGTTGAGCTGTTCTCCAGCAGGAGATCCATGCTGCCCGCCACATGCACCCGGCTGGCAGCCCCTTTTGTCAGAACTTGCGCCCGCCCCGAGAGCAAGCGCTCCGCAGGCTGTCAGTCCGTGCAGGCAGCGAGCGCAGCACCCGGCGCTGCACCTCTGCACGTGAGCACAGCCCCTGTCGCTGCTGCACGACTGCAGCCGGCCGGTCTTTCCCAGTGACACAGCGTCAGTTTCCTGTGATCCCCAAGGTCAAACCTTTATGAACTAAAACCCCCTGACGGTTCTGCCAGACGGGACTGACTGCCAGCGTCTGCACTGAGAGCGGGGAGAGCACCGCAGACATTCAGACGTAACCTGGATTTGACAGTGTCAGTTATTTGAAATTAATGTACCTTAAGCAAACATTACTGTTTTTATACCACTGCTGGGGCAGCAGAAAAGCAGCCTTGCCAAACGCCATCTCCCAGGGCTGGAAGTCAATGATTTAAATTTTCCCCTCCATACCCCGATGGTTATTCTGCCAGGAATTTCTTGAAGGTGCACATTGTTGGGAAGGGCACAACTAAAGTATATGCTAAATGGAAGAAAGAAGCAATAAATTCTCAACACTGCTACAATGACAGCATAATAGTCAGTTCTTGAGGACTTTCCTTCCACTCTACAACATTTTTTTAGTGCAGTTAAAGTACAGAAAAAAAAATTTGCTTTGGAAAAAAAGCCAGTTTGTCCAGTCTGGTCCATGTACAGTCCAAGTGTGCGAAGCTATGGTCTGGGGAATGTAAGAGACTCATGCAGCCTCCTTGTTCTCTCAAACTTATTGCTAGTTACTAGAAATTTGATCTAATCCACCACTTCTGGTTAAACTCATTGTACTGCGGCTATCATAAGTTTCTTTTAGGTATGGTAAAAAAAAGTCCACAGCTAAAAATCTTACAGGTTTGAATTAAAACCAGGATTATAGTAACTTCCCCTGGCTCATAAAGCCACTAACTCGAACAGTGTGCAAAAACAGGATTAAGGATGAACACTTTCCTTTAGAGAAGAAACAACCAAGGCCAGTAACAGAAGGTAGAGCTGTCTATGGAAATGGCTTTCGTATCTGGACGAGATACGGTTCTGCAGTGTTAAAGAACTACACACTTCCTCTGGCTACAAAGTCCGTTGGGATCTATATGCACGGTTCTGAAACACTGGCTTAAATCAAAAACAGAAAAAAAATAAATGAAGGCATTACAATTCAGGCAATGTTTCAAGAGTTGATCATCTGGCAACATGGTTGACAGGGTGGGAACTTCAAAAATTAAGTGCAGCATCACAACCGGCGGGGGCCCCAGTGCGAGGCCCGCGCGTAGCAGTCAGTTTCCAAAAGAAAAAGAAAATTAACAAGAATCACACTATTTTTTTGATGCTGTGGCGTTTGAAACTGCCAGCGCTTCGCTGCTTTTGCACTTGGCTTGCGGAGCCGTGGCGCATCCTCCCGCTGTTGGAGTGTCCGGCGGTGGGCGAGAGCTCCACGTTCTCCTTGTCGATCCCTGGGGGAAACACAAGGACCAAGGTTAACCTCGATGCTGGGGCCGTCCTGTACCTCACATTTTGAGGCGGCGAAGGCGGACGGCGGTGGAAAAACCCCATCAGAGCTGGTGGGAGCCTACCCACCGCCCACCTGTGGGCGCCCTCCGGCAGCGGTGCCGCCCGCCAGGACAGCGCAGCAGAGCCCGTTCACCAGGGAGTTAAATCCCCACAATTCCGTCTGCAGCAGCTCAGGCCCCGCAGGCAGCTCAGCCCACACAGCTCGTTCACCCCCCACCCGGTGGGGCTGGAGGAGGGGAGAGTAAAAGCAAGAAAACTAGGGGGCAGAGATTAAAAAACCTGTCTGGTAAGTGAGGGATCAGTGGAAGGAGAAATGAAGAAAAGCAAAACGAACCAGGTGATGCCAAGCCAGTCACTCAGCACCTCGTGGCAGTGCCGGGCAGTCCCAGGGGAAGGTGGCAAACCTGTCCATGCCCTCGGCCCCCTTATCATCGCTGACTCTGCACTGGCTGCACAGGGAACCCAGCGAGCCTGGGACCCCTCCAGCTGAGGGTCCCCAGCTCTTCACCAGGGCTGAGTGCGGACCAGAGCCGGCCCTGCCCCACACTGGCTTTGTCACAGGACTGGAAACACAGCCTCACACCAGTGGCTGTGCAGAAACAACCTCCACCCCAGCCAGGCCCGGTCACTGTTCCAGTCTGATGGAACACAATCTTCCTGGACTTGATGCCTCGCAACTGACAAATCCACGATGGATATCTCCTTGCAGCACTGCAGTACAAAAAATAATGCTTTCAGGATGAATGTACAACCCTGTGTTCAGTGAGAGCCCAGACTCTGACCAAGTAGGACACCTCCACGAGCTGAAGTGCGATGCCCCCTCACACAGATCTGCGCTGCCCTACACAGAATGGAGCACATCCCAATATGACTCTTTCAAATTATCTCCCCTCCAAGGTTTCAGACTGAACGCGTTGTTAAGCCTAAACTACCCAACAATAGAAGGCAAAATACTCCGGTCTGTGGGCACTGGGTGATCCATTTCAGCCCATGCTACTTTCCTACAGCTGTGAGGCAACAGCCAGAGGTGTGAACCGCTCACTGAGTTCACTCAGCCAGCTCTTGAAACAGAAACAGGAATTTTATTTAATATGGGAAGTATCAGACATAAACGTCTGGCATGGCAGGTGATGGCTTCCCCTCCGCCCACAAAGCATTTGTACCAGTATCAGTACCCACCGAAAACACAAAACAGGTCTCCCAAGCCACAAAGCCCTTGCTTACTCCAGTTCTGAGAAGCAAATCAGAGAGGCTGACTCAAGCATCTTCTGGGCTTTTTTGCTCTCTAGGAGGAAGAACTGACAGACTGTCAAACCTCTGGGCTTCTTCCAGTCAAAACTCAATGACTGATACTAAACAGGGGAGTGAGAGAGTGAGGAAGGTTCATTTCTGAACTTGCAGCTCTGCTGCAATGTCAGAGGCTGATTCTTGCTACCAGAGAAGGTTCCTCTGTATTCAAGTATGTAAAATCCCCCTCAACACTGAACCCTGCTTCACACCTATAAATCAGTAAAAATACCTAACACACAAATGAACGTTTGGAAGACTCTGTCTCATTGCCAGGCAGAATAAAAGGCTCAGCTGGCTCGCTCTGCACCCCACAGAGAGAACTGGTGCAGGTATTCCCTTGCAGAGTGACGTGTCAAAGTGTAGGCACTGGTTATAATAATCTAAAACCTCAGGAATCAGGAGTGAAAAAAAACAAACATTAACTGTTAACAAGGACAACTACAGCAACCGCTTTCTAAGAAGGGCATTAACAGGGAACACAGAGAGAACAGGTGAGTTGAGGGATCCGTACAAGAATGCTGCTGCCTAAGGTCAGCTCAACCAAAGGCCAGAGGAGGCTGATGGAGCACAAGATGAGGATGAAAACAGACAGGATTTACAACCCAGTGCATTTAAACTTCTCTGAGAAGCTCTTGATGTTCTCTGCAGGATCAGGTAACTCTGTTATGTTTTACTAAAAGAATCACATCAAACAAACCTCAAAAATGAACTGCTTTAGTGCAAACTCCATGCCGACAGGATGACAGCAGATGAAAGCCTTGAGTTATCAGCTGCTACTGCAACAGCTTTGGACACAGCCAGTAACTTGGAGATATTAAAGCTGAGACCTCTGTTTTACACAGACATGCTTCCAATCAATTATCGCTTTTATAGTGATGCTACTGTGAGATAATCATTCCTGCAGCAATATCCTAGGGCAGCTGTCACATGGTTTCTGCAACAAACTGAGTATGTTTGATGTGTGTTGAGCAACACTCTCACCACTTATGGTACATGCGCAGCGCTGGAACGAACAGCGGGAACGGTGTTTTTGTGTGAGAGTCTAAAAGCACAGTTAGCAGCAAAAATTAGGATGTCTGACATTGAATAAAAAGGTTAGAACAAAATCCTATTACTGTAAGTGACATCTCCCAGAGTTATGTCTCATTCCTGTAAGAAACTCATTCTCATTGACATTAGCACAGTCCACCAATTTCAAAACTCCAGGCAGAAGCTGGCTACAGAGGACACCACCTTTCCTCTCCTGGTGGGGCTCTGCATTTACCAAACCCAAATGCTATCACAAGAAAAAGAAGGAACCCACGTGGTGTGAGCAAAACATCTCTTCTGCAGCTGCTTCTTATTTCTCCATATAGAAGCAGAAATCAAATGGTGTTGAGTATCCATTTTACTGAGCTTCTGCCTGCTGCAGTGTAGTCCAAAGAACTCGTGTCTGGTTTCTGGCAGTGTGCAATTGATGTTAAAGATTGAACTTCCTGTGAATCTGAAGCGCCCACATGAAATAGTTCCTCATTTTAACTTAATACCTGCAGCAGAGTAATTTCACACACCAAGCATCCACTTCTCTATTACCAAATCTATCTTATTCTCAAGGATGCACTGATTTTCTTTGCCTGCTCTATCATCAGGTATCATTAGCATCACACAGGAAACGCGACAGCATAGCAGTGACACCAAAGCCATTCCTGTGTCAAAGGATCAGTAATCCACTTCTCATGCCACAAGCCCAGCCTAAAGCAGATCAAGCAGCATTTCGTGCAAATATGATGAAAGTAGAATGTACCTTGATGAGGAAGCTGCATGAAAACTGCAGATTTAGAGCAAGGCAGAGAAGCTTCAGACACAGAATGGAAGAAAAAACGTAAGTGAATCATGTCCATGACAAGGGGAAGGGGAGGAAAGGAGAAGAGATGATGACAGACAAAACACTTACAAACAATGACCTTGCCGAGCTGTTTCCAGATGCAAGAAAAGACTTTTTTCATGTTATCTGCAATAAATTTGTAACCATAGCAGGAACCTCACTTGGCTGAAACTGTTTCTTTAACTCAGGGTGATGAAATAACTCAGCACTGCTACATACTCGATTTTCTTGTTCAGTAGTTCTCAAATTGGACTAAGAGGATGACAGATCTGCATTCCTTATTAGTCCCACAGCTGCCCTGCTGTTTCAAAAAATCCTGTGGCCCACCTTCATGTTCTGCAACTCCTTCACCAGTGATTTTTATCCGGGCAGATATTAGCTCACTCTTGTCTCTACAGAGTAAACGTGCACAGCAGTGACAGCACCATCAGACAGCTCTAGGCACGGCTCATGAGAATGCAAAATTCACGTAAGCAGCTACGGAGCTGTACGAAGTGCCAGGAGACCAATTACATTTACATTAAAACTAAATAGCTTAAAAAGCAAAGCATGTTTTATGCAGAATCGCACTGGTTAACACACCAGTTTGAACTAGGGAAACTGTAGGCTGGGTAAAATGGAGCGATGTAATAAACATGGGATGGAGGAGCACAATTAAAAGCCCCATGTTGTGACCTGGTGCACAGTTTGAGAAAGCTGGAGATGTCCTGATCAAGCCCCAAGACTTTTTCTATTCAAATTGTTAGAAGGAAGCAAGAATGCTGAAGAAAATAGGCAAGACACTAATAAACTGTAAGAAACAGTGGGAAAACATTACTTAGCTTAAACAGTAAGCACAAGGCTTTCCTACAGTAGTAATGGCTTAAGGCTGTTGCACACTGGCTGGAACACCTCTTCTTTTTTCTCCCTTTAACTTTATCGTTCTCCCTGTTCTACTATCACAGATAACTCTTGGTTGTGTATTAAATAAGAAAGTTTCTATCAACCCACCTTCCTTTTCCATAATCTTGGTTGTTATCTGTACCTGCAGTCTATTAGGAGGCTTTACACAGAAATATTTCTATATAGAGGATGGACATGCCAATACAGTTCAGTGGCTGCATTAGGTATTCCTAATGTATAACAGACATCATAAATTCTTAAATAAAACAGCAGTCTGAGAGACTCAACTCTTCAAACTCAACTTTTACCCATTCCTATTATTCAAACCAAATGGGATTCCATTATGGGACCAGTAAGTCCTTTCAGATCAATGTTCTTTTACCAGTTCTTGGGCAAGAACACAAACCAAGGAAACAATGGCAACAACTGGCTCTGTTAGACTAAAAGAGACTAAAAGTGCTATTGATAAAACAGCAGAGAGAGAGGTAATGACTGTGGAAAATATACTTCACTCTTTCTCTTCTCACCTGGGACAACATTAATCAATGTAATAAATCAACCTGAACTGGCAGAAAACTGGAAAACAAATCCCATTTTGAGTCAATTTAGACTGATGGGCATCTTGTAATATAATTCTAGGACACAGCACCAGTATATCAAGAACGTGATTTGCCTCACATTTAAACAACTTAAGTTGGCTCCTCATATAGGGGAAAAAAGTGAGTTGTAATCCCTTTTCATTGCATTAAATAAAAAGAAATCACTACTTGCAAACTATTCAAACACAGAGCAGTCTTACCTCTGCTGCACCTCTGCAACAACTCATCATACTGAACAGAAAACATACAGAGCATCTGTGAGCAAACTGATTATCTGGAAGACCGTATTTCTTGACTGGAGCCAAGTACAGCAAAGTGGAGCTTATTTCAGGACTGGCAGAAAGTGTGATACCTAAACACAAGTGGTTTCTACCCCTCCATCATAGTTAGAAAGAAAGCAGAAACTAAAAGCTGACTGACATCAGCATTTGAGAGCTTCAACAGTTAAGACATCATTTAAGAAATATCACACAATATAAGTTTTGTGACAAAGAAGCATAAATAATTTCTCAATATATGAGACACGAATCCAAAATCACTTAAAAGTTTTCATGCAGATTTCTTTAATGCAAGTTCAATTTTCTCCCTATATTTCATTTTCCTCTAGCTTAAGCTTCATCTGATACACTAATTTTTTGAATAATTTCTTACCCCGAAAATCTATGCTGTTAAATTTAACCTCTCCGTTTCCCTGTAATTCCGTTCTCTCCAAGCCAGAGGAATTTAGTGGTTTTATCCCTTTACCACCCTTTGATGATGTCTCTGTTGCTGAATGCCTTCATTTTATCATCAGCACATTTCTGGCAACACAAGAGCCTGAACTTCCACACGTATCTCCAAGAATACTTTTTCATCTCCATATGATGCTCCTATATGAGCGCTGACCTTTTCCATAGCCAATGGAAACTGAGCCAGCCCAGACACACTCTTCCAAAGCACAGTTCTGGATTATTTTTCCTAACATGTGCTACTTTATAGTGCCCAGATCAGTATTCTTTTCCTTGCAAAATACCACGATTATATATTTATTAATTTTCAAGGCTCCACTGCTGCACATGTTCCAGATTAAGATGCAGCTGTTGGTCACTCCGACGCACTTAATGCTATTTTCTTCATGTATAAAGATTTGGAAGGCATCTTTTGTGCTGGACAAAATCCAACATCTGAAATACCAGTGTAATAGCTTAGTAAACAGTTTAATCAATTTGACTCAAGAATGAGATGATGTTTGATGCATAAAGACATCCAAAGAAACAACGATGCCAAGTGTTTGCCTGCAAACCCAGTAAATTCAATACCTTTCCCTTACCCTAGTAGTACCAGAACAGCTACTGACCTGGGGAGTGCTGGGAAGTTGCAAGTGAGGTCATGGAATTGGAAAGGTTAAGATTAGCAGTAATGCTAAGCTGGCTCTGCACTGCGGGAGGATACGGAGACGTGGGTGTCAGGAGAGATTCTTCACTGGTTTCCTCATCAATTCCAGGCAAATATGTGTCGATCAAGGCATCAAGGAACTTCACTATGAGCTCAGCGTAGTCTGGGATCTGTGTTTGCTGTGGGTAATGGGAGAAAAAAAAACAGGATTGGTTCCTTTCTTTCTACTGTTCTGTCAACATCACCAGAACTCGCTCCAATATGACACTAGTGTTGCCTGAAAATTTTGAAAAAGCATCTGTAAAAACTGATCTGTGGTCTTTTCCAGACTAATCTAAATGTACAATTTGAAGACCACTTCTGGGTGTAATTTCAGTAGTGCGTCGAAGGGCAAGGTCAGAAAAGAGAGGCTGTTCCATCCACGAGGTGAAATGTCCCCGCTGCCTGCACCGACCGTGCTACTGAAAGCATTACCTGTGTCCCCAGAGCTGAACATCCAGAACACAGCCTGCTCTGCTCACCTAGTTCTTGTTACCAAGACCAGAGGGAACAAAGAGCAGCACTGATGGCCATTGCCAGAGTTATTCGTTCTGTTCTAACACAAAATTTAACTGTATGGAATTCTCATTCTTATCAAACTCAGCCCTTACACTGTAAGACACACATAATAAACTCAAGTCTTTGAGTGAAACTGCACACCCAAGGCCCCATAGTGAACCTGCAAGCAGTACACCCCTGACTGCTTTCTTACAGCTTTCATAATTTGACCTTACCATGCTATCAAAACATCTGATGCAGGCTTGGAAACTGGTTTAGCTATGGCAGTGAGCCTTGCACTCCTCACTTGCTCATGTAAGTTGTATGACTTGTCATTTCGGTGCTTCAGGAAAGATGCAGATATGTGCTTTATACAGAAAACAAAGGCAGAACACTCACAGAAGGCATGTTTGTGTACTGCTCTCACCTTAGAAAATGGGCCAGCAAACCTCCATAACCCGTTAAATCCAAAACCTACAACAACAAATTGAATGTTACCACAAAAACACTGCTCTCTACGAACAGAAGACAACTCGAAAGTACACACAGTACATCGCTTGGACCTACTTAGACAAGGAAAGAAAATATTTTGGAGATGCAACACTAATTTTTTTCCAAACCATGTATAACAAAAGGAAGGCATTTTAATTTGTTTGTGAAATACCAAAGTTGCAAAACCCTCGAAATCTTAGAACTGTCATACAAGGAACTCCCGATGACATTTTAAAAGGTAAATTTAGCACGTGTATGAATGTCTCATTTTAGAAGTGATGTCAACATTTAGTTTTCTCTCAACTCCCACTTGTTTCTTATGGATCTTCCTGGTAAGTTTTTGAAAAGGACCGTTGAAAAATATTCAAGTGTTCAAGTGTCACACGGAAGTGAGCTTGGGCACTGAAAAACAAATATTATGCTATGGAATTTACCAATAATTAAATCAACCCCTAACTTAGTTAACTTAAGACTCATCATTTATCAGCACCATTCGTGGCTTGAATTTCTTCAAATCGGTTAGTAGAAAGAGAAATGCAGGATTTCAGCTTCTTTCTACTCACTACTTCTAATATTTGGTGGACAACTGCAGCAAGCAATTTTAACATTCATGTCAGTAGGTTTTTTTTAATATGTGAACTCATTTTTACTAGGATAGATCAATTTGGAGAGATGCCACAAGACGAGCTGACTATTCTATTAGGACTGCAATTCTGAAACAACTTCAGTAGTAAATCTAACTTAAAATACAGCAGTTTTTTAAAAAATGGAAAAATATTTACTCTGCAGATAAGAAGTTTGGTATTGGGGTGGTGACTCTTCATGGTAGACAACACTCTGAACAATCCCATGAATTGGATTCAGCAAATTTGGATCCTGGCACAGCGACAAAAGGGTATTGATCTTGGAATCCAATAAATTATGCCTGAAGAAAAGAGAAGTGGCTTATTTTTGATCATTAAATGAGAGATTGGCAGTTCCCAACAACTTTAGCAAACACCAGTTAAGATGGGATGTTCAAAATCTCAGTGATTTTAGAAGCAGAACACAATTTCTATACGTGTTCTGTGAGGACTCTTACTATGTGTAACACTTTCAAAAAACTGTAGGAACAACAGAAGCCATCAAAGCATTTACCCATCAAAGCACTTTAAATTAAAATATCTGTACAAGTGATGGAGCTGGAATTTTTAAATGTGTGGGACTCATTTCAGCTCCCTTGCAGATCTCAACTGGGATTTCAATAACTCACTGAAACTGTATGTTCTTTGACCAATCCTTCATCAAGACAGAAAAAATTAGCACTGGTTTTAAATCACGCTCAGGTTAGTTTTGTACGTCTATTCATAATAATTTGTGATAGCTGGGTTTCCCTTACATATATGTGACTCCAGCAAATGCTACTTTTAACGGACATCTAAAGGAATACATCCCAAAAGTACCTTGCACTATGCTTTCAATCAGTTTTGATAAGCACTTGGGGTACTAATTAAAAAACCTGAGTCAGACTGGGGTGAAAATTTCAGAGACAGCATCCATTGACTTGAGTAGAAAGGTACGTGGCTATATTAAAATGTAACTGATTCTCCACAGCATCCAGTAAGCCATGAAGCTGAGGCACCAGAACAGAGCAGTGGCAGCAGCGGTGCTGGAAGCTGGTGGAAGAAACTGATGGCTGTAGAGCCCCGGTGCCTCAGCAACCGCGGCACGGAGCGCTCCCAGCCAGCCCGATGCTGAGGAGGGCCCTGAGGGCCACCCATAGCAGCAGTACCCAAGGATGCCTATCCTGGTAAGAACACTCTATCCATTTAACATGGGGAGAAAAGAATTGTTCTCAAATCGCTGCAGACATTTGTCTCAACCAGCCATGAACAGATCACAGCTTGTAACCTTACAAACCATCCTTGTCCTGATCCAGAGACCTTTTAAATTAGGATGGGCCAAGTGTGGAGTCATCATAAATGGAGTTCAGATACTTACACAACAGGAAAGACTTTTGGGAAGACAACACTGGCTTCTGCTAAATACTCATAGAGAATCCGCTGGTCAAACTCATCAGTAGTGTACTTCACTAATGTTGCCTGTCATAATGTAAAGGATTAAATTAGCACGCTTCTAATTTAACTGGAGTACTTACAGGCTTTTGTTGTTGTAGTTAAAGGTTTTAAGATTTCTGAATAGCAGAAAGCAGCATTACAGAAGATGCAATTGTCCTCTTTGGACATGGAATCATGTTATTTTATGTGTCCCGGGGAAACAATAACAACAGTTGGTAATACCTTCTATTTCAGCCAAAAATGTAGCCAGTCAGTCTTTGACAGAAGTGGGCAACTGAGTCTTCCTGAATTGCATCAGGAATAGCAGCTGTCCTGGTGCTTCTCAAGGAAGCACTATCACACTGTGCCTATACTACTAGTTAATAATTTTTAAACTGAGTTATACCGGGATTCTAACACTTTTCACTTCTTAACTTTTTAACTATAATATATTAAAATACTCTTACTACACAAAATTAATCTGTGATAAAAATCTTCCAGGAAAAAGGGACAACTGTTGGACAATTTCTACAAAACAATGCAGAATAATGAAAATGCAGTATTTGCTCTCAAAGAACAAGGAAATACATTTCTAAAAGTGATCCCTAAGAAGTTGGAAGAATGGCAACAAAAGAACAGACTTGCACATCACAGTGATTCTGATCCCTGTGAATTTAGAAACACTGCAAGGAACATGTATGCTTCTTTGGAAGATAAAAGAATATCAGATAATAACAGACAATACACAGAAAGAAAGCTTACAAGAACTGTAAGCAGCAGTGCTTGAATTTTTGGGTCAGTCAGAACTTCTTCATCTAGGAGGACATTTGACTCCGAAACAGAAACTTTTCGAAGATGTGGGTGTTGCTGCGGTGATATTCTCTGGGTTTCTGCCACATAAAAAAGAGCAACTCATCCAGAGCAAAATAAACTCAAACCAAAACAAAATTAGCTCTTGCACAGCAAATTCAGTCATATGCAAACTTGAGAGTACACCAGCCTTTTCGTAAAGAAGGAAAGCAACCACTATGCTGTACTACTAGCAGTGCTGGACCACTACATGGGATGTATTATCGGATGGTAAACAATAACCCCAATTTCCTATTCAGTGAAATACAGGCCCAGGGGTGGCAAGTACCATGTTCAGGGTCAGGCACCAGACTGATGTCAGATATGACAGAAGAACCCTGGTCTTGCATTGCAATTGGGGATGGGGGCACAGGAAGCAGATGTGGGAGAAGATGAAGAGAGGCATTCCAGGCATTAGGTCACGTTCCATCTCCTGCAGAAATCTGCAGCTAGGGCTTATTAACTTATAAAAAGCCAAATTTTATTTGTTTCATTTTACTCCTGTATGCTCTACTCTATAGCTGTCCCTTATTCTGCATCTGCAAACTGAGCGGCTCTAATCAAACCTCAGTTGCCAGGAATATGGAAAACTGCACTCTCCAGAAGCCACTGTTAAGAAAGATATTTCTCCCCTACCTCATAGTAACCTGGGCAAATAAACACTGAATTTAGAAATAATCCTTTGTATGTACATACAAAGCAGTTATAATTAGTATTATTCTTAAAATGTTAGTCCTGTTTCTCACCCATTTCATAATCATTTTCGGCTACTCTCCTCATTTTGGGAGGCGTTGTGATTCCAGATTCCATGTCTTGCCTTTTAGGAGCCTTTGTGTCCGATATCAAATGGTCAAAACTTTTCCTTGTACCTAAAAACAATTTATCAGGCAATTAAAAACATTAAACCTGAATCCATATTCTAACCATTTCTGATTTTATGGCCAAGCCATTCTCCTATCTACAATGTATTGATAAGAATCTGGGGACATTTTCACCATTTTCAGGGAGGTAGAGAAAATATGATCACACCATGCCGCTCTCCATCACAGTTTCCAAAGTGCTTCACAATACATATGAGGAAAGCATGCAATTTATTCACATATGTAAGCTGTGGGCATGCTATGGTTTCCTGGTCAACACATCACATCGAATAAACATGCCAAAATGTGACTACTGAAAAGGAAGCAGTAACTGGATTGTGATGAAAGAAACGCCCCTCTCCTTCTGCATATACCACATGTAAAAGGGTAACCACAAGTATGCAAAGCAACTCGTCCCATTTCTCTGATACTAAGACTTTGTTTGTAAACACGATGCGCTGAGAAGCCATGAATAGAAATCAGATTGCTTCCAAAACATCTAAAATGTTTTGGGACCATCTATCTCTCCTAGTGTAAAACAGAGTATCCAATGCAGGAGCTAGGCTAAGGGGTTCAGCTTCTTGGTTTTGTTGACAGAGGGCTGGTGGCAGAAAACTGGCACTAAGATTCTCTAGTGTCTGGGGTATCTTTTCTTCTTCCTTCTTCTTTCACCACAACACCCGCATTTTGAGCGCCACTCTTGCTTCCCCCCCTTTGAGATCACAAGAACTGAGTTAGTCCTCTTTAACTGCACAGTGCTCTCTAACTTGTGTTTTGTAGAAACTCCACATATTCCTCTGAATCAGGAACAAGCACTTAAAAGCAGAATAAATCCAAGTAGAATTTTTCTCCAGTAACACTTCCTGAGGTATTCTGTAGATAAATTAGTAAATTAGTTATCTTAATAACCTAGAAGCTTTTTAGTGTTCGCTTGTGAAGGCTGCCCCATATCCAAACTCATGGATTTTCGTGTTCGAGGGCTTATCTGTCCCACTGTCGGGTAACTGGCAGCCAGTCTGTCTGACCCCTTTGGTGATGACCATGGTTGATTTTCCTTTAGTGTCCTGAAAGTGCAGAGAAATTAAGAAAATCTTTAAAATTGTGTACATTTACGCATAAATTTTTCAACTAACAAAACTATCCCTTATTAAACCCATCTTTCCTACCAGGTTAATCACCCAAAGATAAATATTATAGTAAATACTTAGCTTGCAAAAACACCTGAGCTAGAGGTAACTAACAATCTGATATGAATGTAATGATCAAGAGATAAAAAATAAAGCAATGAACAGAACACAGGCAAATCATCCTATGAGGCAAAATGAAAGGTATTTAATAATCAGCTACTCCACACTGGACGCTAAAGAGAGATAATGAGTGAAGTGCTCCTTATTGAGAGAAACTGGCTCTCCATGTCACTTCTAGGTTGATTTCTTAGCTTATCTCTGCTGCTGCTTATAGACAAGCTTTAATGTGTAAAGATTTTCCAAGACCAAGTGATTACTTAGCACACGCCCTGAAGCTCTTCAAGACACAAAGCTTTCTTCTAAAATATAAACAAAAACTGAGGTAAAATTAGGTCTTCTAGAAAGAAGTTTCCAAACAGTTTAAGAACCTCCAGAGCAGTTAAGCTCTGAAAAAGCTTTATGGATCTCGAAATTAAATTTATAGGAATTTGATACCCAAATTTCTCTGTGACTCCTGACCACAGTATCACAATACAAGCAGCACACTGGTCCAGAACCAATAACAGAACATTAACTTAGCTTTATGAACGTGACTTTCAGTTTTCAATATACCATAGTTTACCTTACTAAAGTAAACAGACACTGAAATGTGGGTAACTTCTAGATAAGTTAGACAACCAACCTATAGCTAGTGTCACTGTGATGTATGGGATAGGTATCCATAGGAACATTTTCCATTGAAACGTCTGTCAATAAGAGAGACTTCCTATGTTTTAGGCTGCAGCGACTTCGAACTTCCTCAGATACTGTCAGCAAAGCTAAAAATCCAAAGAAAGCAAATGTAAGTTCTCTGCAGTTGGAATACATGGAAGAAGGTAAGGAATATTCCACCAATTTAATTTTTTTACTTAGTATATAAACTAAGACGACTGTTGAGATGCAATTACACTTTACTGAAATGCACAGATTAAACGCAGGTCACTTAAAAAGAATTATAATCCCCATCCAGTTACATGATTCAAACATTTGCCTTCACATGGTCACAATTTTATTTCTAGCCCTCTAGAAACATGAATGTTCTAAGGCATGCAGTTAAACCAAGAAACCTTCAGCCTCCCTGAAGTATTTTCAGAGTTCCAGAGTAGGTCCTGTGCCTTCAAGCCCACAAAAGGTTTAATTGAAGTACCCCAGCCTAGCCCAGACTCTTGGCCATCCCCAGTTACAGGTTTCCTTTACGTCTGTATAGTTTTGTCAACCTAAATCCAAAAGAATTCCCACAATAATCCATTCCTTTTCAGTTACCACAAATTTAGAAGAATATTTGTTCATTTAATTTTACCTGCTAGGTAAGCCACACTCTGGGTGTTCACCTCAAACTTGTCACAGTTCCTATGCTTGTTAACCAGAGCTAGTAGTGTATGCAAAATCCTTACTGTTCGTGCTACAGTGGTAGGGGAAGGATGCCTGTACCCTAAGAAATGAGGTTAAGAAACCAAATATTGCATTTAATTTTTAATGCATATTTATGGAGCATTAATATTCTGAAAATAATGATAAATATTTTTCAGCATGTTCTTAGGAAACTTCATGTAAGCAGTAAGGAAGCACAACGCCAACAGAAACTGCACATTGAAGGCTCATTTTTTCTGTCCCTCGCCCCAGAATCCCATCATTTCAAATGCCTGTACATACATTATACCTATTATCTCATCGATCAATCTTTTGAAAGAAACAGTGAGCCTGAACACAGGCAACCACACAGAGAAGGGCAGCATTCTTGGAGGAAGTAGTAACAAACTGCAGCAAATGAAGCCACACATCCTGTGAGAGCTCAGAATTTATATCATTAACACTGAAGACCTTCACAGGACATTGATATGGGAAACCTGGCAAAATCCTTTAGCCAAGGAACATTAAATTCTCTATCTATTATGTAACCAACTCACTTAAAAACCACCACCCATTTTTTCCCCTTTATCCTTGGACTTGTTTTTATTTCCGAATTAAGATCGTTCATCTAAAATGAAGAGCAATGTGCACTCTTACCTTTCAGGAGGTGTCCCACTAGTGCAAAGTTAAAGTTGGAGTTGAAATTTAGCCCAACAAAATGATCCATCTGCTTGCAGTGCCATTCGAGTGGTCTCCTGATCTCCATGAACACCTCTTCTGGGCTCTGATGCAGGAAAAATAAAATACAGGAGTGCATCATCAGAAGTTACTAATCTTATCTCAATTTTTTTTAAAAAAGGTGACAAAGCACTAATTTAAAGTCGGCTTGCTGACCTTATCATTGAACACCCGAAGGCTGTCCAAAGTATGCAGGTTCTGCTCCAGCAGTGCCGTGCCTGCGGAGTACAGGTTCACTTCATCTAACTGCAGGACTGCCATAGCTACCCAGAAGAGGGCCTTGTGCATAGGGGAGTCCTAGGAGCAAACAGAAAGATCCATGATTTCACTTTCAAGTCAGTTCCTGTTAATGAAAGACAAGAAGGACTGACACATGGGGCTGTACATTACTGTCCTTCTGTCCTCCACCACATCCATCCCAACAAAACAGACGTTCACATGAACTTGTAGTCTTAATGCACTTAACAGATGAATAGGGGAAAGTAAATTAATTTAAAATCACCCACCCTGGTCATTCCTTCTGTCTTGTTTTCCTTTTTTTGCTCAAAGTGTCAGATACAGATTGCCTGACACCAGATTGAGCACAAATGAGTCTCATTATCAATTTAAGAGCACGTGTTGAAACCGGACTGCAATTCTGCACATGTAACTGGCCAGGCAATTTCTTCTCCAAATTAAAAAGAACTGGCATTCAACAAATCCTGGATCTCTTAAGGAGTAGATTTTTCTAGGAACCAGTTTTATTTACTAACAGTAACTCCACGAGGCTCTTCATTCATGGCACACCCAGTGGTAGTTGATCAAAGAATGAACTTGAAAGTAAACACAGATAGCTAACTCGGTACCAAACGAGGTGAGACTAACAGGTATTAACAAGCCCTGATCTGACAGGCAGACGTAGCAGTCAAACACTTTGAAGTCAAGACTGGAAATCTTTCAGAATCAAGAAGGTTTCAGAATCAAGACAGCCTGTGGTATGGCCTTTGCCTGCATCGCTATGGCCCAGTTTGCTGCAGCAGAACAGCACATTCTAAAGCATTTTAAAGCCTTTCCACAGGTCCCACATACAAACATCTGATGTATTTCCCATATGTAGTACTTTCAAGCATGAGTCATAGCAGTGAAGCGTGAACTTCACATACCACAACCCCTACTTACAGTTTTGAGATTATACCCATAATTACAATTTTCATTTACAAAATGCGTTCTCTGTTTGCTGTAAAAATCCAGTTGTTTACCTTATTAAGAAGAGGCTGCAGCTTGGTGAGTGCTATAACTGTAGCTTCTATTAGAACTTGGCTATTGTAATTATCGGGGCCTTTTAAACAGCTCTCAAGTCCCTTTTCATAGGAAAAAAAGAGAGTCATTAAAATACGACCGTAATTAGATTTTGCTTTGTAAAAAGAAGATCAAAGATTTAAACAATAATTGTTGCTCTCAATTAAATTAAAAAGTTTGAACTAATTCTAAACTGATTCTCAAGTATTTCTACAAACAGAGATCTAGACTGAGGTGATACACGTACTGCTAAAAGCAGTTGCACAAGTTGACACTTGAAAAGAAAGGGTGCAAGAATCAGAGAATTGCTCTTTTACAACTCAGGTACTTTTCAGTTAATGTTTATGTCCACAAAACTCTAATTAAATGTTTAATGGAAACATGTTTAGCACACTGTTTACTTGCTATGGAATGCACCCTTCTTTAGGCTACATGGAACATCATCATCAAGCTAGGCAGTCTGTTTCAGAGTTTTCTTATAGCAATGTACTGCTCTTCACTGTATTTACTTGCAACACATTAGATTGTGAGTTTCCTTTAAAGAAAGGAAGTTATGAATCATGGCCATGCAGCTAAATGCCTTAACAGAAAATTTCTCCTTTATTTAAATACTGACTTCTGGATCAATCTCTGGACCTCATATTTTAAACTCAATATTTTAAACTCAAGTTTTAAACTCAATAGAAAACTACTGCTACTGGAGAAGTCTCAGCACTGAAGAAACTTACTGCCACCAAATCGATTTAAGCAATACGGGTCTATTACCTTGCTAAGAATTCGGATGATTTGTTTTATCTGTCCATGAGACACACGTTTACTTATACAGCCAAAGACAACAAGTGCTCTTGGCTGTAGAGATGGATTATATTGGAATGCAAACCTGTGAAGAAACAAGAATACACCACGTTAAACAAATACACCACAAACAGGCTGTATAACAAAAGTTGAGAATTCTAAATGTACTACAAAGGCAGGAAGGGGTTATATTTTGAGATCTATGACATACTTTTGAGCTAGTTCAGTCCACTGGTCCAGCCACTTGCACGTTGGAATATCTCTCATACAAGCCTAGAAAGAATTACATTGTTTGAATACACACAACATTAAGGAAAAGTGGTTTTACAATTCAGAATGTACGGTTAGTTTAGTTCTCAGAAGGCAGCTATTTATTTATTACCACACCGTGGCAGGTACATCTCACTGCATGGCTTCCCTGTAGGAAGTGTAAGCAGTGCCATTTTCCCTTATGGATAACTCCTTTTGTTTCGAATCACGTACCTCCATGATCTCCAACAAAGCTTCGGTAACAGTTTCCAACGAAGTCAGTGCAAAAGTTTCCCTTTCATAGGAACCAGGTGAAAACGACCTGTCTCGATAGCTGGACCGGAACGCTATGACAGCAGCTGATTTCACTTTGCTGATTCCAAACAGCAAATAGAACTTGGGCAGGGAGAACTCAGTCAAGCTCAGCCTTAAAACTTGCTTGGTCTCCTCTGTTGAAAAATATTTACGTATTATATTTAAACAACTGAAATCCAATCCATGTTTTCAACACGCTTTGGCTCACCCTCCCATGGATACAGAAGTAGACAATCATCCTAGATGGCCCTCTGCACCTTCCAACACTGCTCTCTGTGCTACACTCCCAGACTATGCCACAGGAACTGTGGTCTGTTGCACAGAATGCTGAAAGCAGTCACCAGGAAGACATATTCTAAAAACAGGTAGAAAGGAATTTGTTTAAAGCTGTGGTTCTGCGAGACTTCTCCTCACACTGCTTCAGGAATTGGAAACTTGAAGAGTTCCTGCTTTGAAATACCAACAGTACTGCAAGTTCAACCTGCAATCAAATTCTGGATTTGGCTCTGGCTCTAAAATGAAGAAAGCCACTTAAATCAGAAGAAAATGACAGCCCTGCTACTAGCACTGAATATTTTTACAATTCTGAACTTCCATTTCATTTCAGTGCAATTCATTCCATTGCTTTGTCTTTCTCTCTGCATATCAAAGCAAAGCTTTTCTTTATATAAATGTGAGTGTGTATTCACGTTGTTGATATATATAGATATAAAATTAGCTTTCAGATACTAAAAAAGACAAGATTACATAAACTTTTACTGTTTTTCTGCCACAAAACCTAGCCTGGTTTATACTGCAATTCTGTGGTAAGAAGTGACAGCTATGTATTTGCTAATACAGGTTATTTTAGGACTGTCAAAATACAGCAGTATAGAAAATACCTGTTTCAACACTATAGTTTCAGAATTTGCTTATGTAATTGATATTTTTATTACCACATTATGCAACCATGCAAAAGATGCACATCAGCCAGTTTTAGCACAGGCGTATTTTCTCTTTCCTGTGCATTACAGGAACCTACTGGTACTTTCTTCTCTTCTTCTAAAACCTGTTATACAAACAGTTTACATTATACATCTGCTCTAAAGCTGATAAAAACTATTTATTCCTTAATTCCTTTAATTCCTTTATTCCTTTAATTCCTTACTCATTTGTTTTAGGTCATATCCTCATTCTTATTTGTACACAAACTGAATTACAACATGGTATTTTCAAACTCTAAGGATAGTTTAAAGAGAGGAAGACAACTCAAGTATCTCTTAAACTAAGGAGCAATCAGCTTAATTGAAAATCTGAAAAAAACTCACCACTAAAGTGAAGCTGTGAACAAGTGCAAAGAGAATGAATAATGTTGATGACGAGACCATGAGTGGAAGCTCTAAGAGAAAGGGGACCAGTGGCCACCAATAAAGTAACAACATGAAAGAGGTAGGGGAGATGCGCAGCCACATCCAGAGAGTTGTTAAAGGAGAGCATCAGCATGTAACGTGCCAGGATAGCAATGTCATCCCACATCAGGTGCTGCTCCAATGTAGGTGTTGGGGACAGACAAGTCTTGTCGATTATTTTACACATCCTTCCAATCACCTGAAAAGAGAACAACCATTCTCAAACGAAGAGCAGAGCTCAAAAATTCTGTAAAAACTACTGCAATTTACCATTGGAATTATTCTACTGCTTGGAACCTATTTTATCACATTTTTTGCATTATATTGCCTGTACCAAGTTATCAGAAAGCATCTCAGTGTCATGAGAGTTGAAATTATTATATAAAAAGAAATTAAAGCGAAGAGGGAACTCACTTTGCTCGAAACCAATTTTACATTTCCAGAAGCAAGTGCCACAGCTGTGTCCGCCATAACCTCAGCTTTTATGGATCCTAAGCCCCCTGTGGCACTCGTTTTGATGAAGCTGTCCAGCACCACATCCAGGAGATCTGTGATCTGTTAGAAGAAATTAATTCCTTTTTATCAACCAGGTTAACTTTATTTTTCCACAGTAAAATGCCTTTCAAATAAGCAGTCATTTTTTTTTTAGTTGAAGATGCATAACTACTATAAACTGAAACAGTTTTAGTGATTTGTTATCCTTTTGGAGAAAAGCCTACTGTAAATTTTACAACTGTAGAACTGAATTCCTTCAGGTTTCACTCCAGATCAAAGTGCTGCAGAACTGTGAAGAAACTATAATTTAGTTTGTATTTTAATTTTATTTTTCATTTTAAAGTATTGATAAAATGCTGGACTTGAAGTGGAGAAAAAAAACCTTACTTCCAAGAAAACAAATGAGATCTCTGTCAGAGATGTTGCACAGAGCACGAGCCATGGGTGAATATGGCCATCAGTACAAGTTCCTTCTCATGTTACCAAAAAAAAAGGGCATTGCACACTAGAACTTTGTTCTTTCCATTCAGTACCCATACACTCAGGAATCTTCATTAAATAATTATTACTAATAAAAAAGATGTTTAATCTTCAATTCTTAGTGGGAGCCAGGCACACATTCCTAGAAGCTACACTTCATTAATGATTTTATGAAGTATTTTTTAGAATGGAATCTTCAGAAGAACTTGCAAGCTACTCTCATAGAGCCCATATACTTAGGTCATGCCAAGATCCATTTTATTTTTCTGCATTAACTTTTAAGTGGTTAAAAAACTCTCTAATCTGCTTATAAACAAACAGCAATAAATCATGCAGAATTTGTACCTGTCCAAGACTTCCCCAGATCTTAGCTTGAATGGAAGGATACATCTGTTTTTCATTTATTGTCATTGTTATCAGCTTATCAAGAATAGCAGTGACTCGCTGGCGCTTGGCATCATCATTGTGTTTACAGAATCGGACCAGATTGGACAGCCAGGGAGTCATGTACTCCAGACAGAGATGTTTCAGCTCGATACCTGAAATAAAAATTCACTTTGTAACAGAGAAGCAGCACTGCTCTCTACTAATAAGTAAATAACTATTTGTGAGCACTTTTCCTTTCAGCCTTTTTGTCTAAAACAAGTACAACCAGAGCTGAGCAAATAAACTGGGCAAACAGAGAAGCTACAAAAAGAAACGTACTCTGATAATGACATCCAAGAAACATCTGTGGGAACCTGGCATGGGGATGTTGGCATTTTAATATCTTATGAAGAGATGTGACATAAAGAGGTGTACATTCAGTATTTGGTAGGGCTACTTAAGGTAATTGCTTTTTAATCTTGTGAATGTTTTCTAAATGGCTTCCAACAGTAAAGTGAGAGCTGGATTAAGCCTGGGAAAAAAGGATGACAAAAGCAGTGCAACAGAACCAAATTTACATTTGAGAGATATAATCAATCTGAAAAGATTAATTTTGATATGATTGAAGAACCCTAAGCTCTGCTGTGTATGTATATTCTAGAGCTCAAGCCTTCACTACCATGGACTTCAAATTTTGATTTTTGCTCTGCCATGTTCTCTGTTTCTGGTGAATCAGTAACACCCTGATAGAGATCTATCCAAGGGACTCGCTGTACAGAACTACCAACAGGTATATGAAACAAATAACTTCATTGGGATCTCTCAATGAACTTAGTCCTCTAAGCAACTGAGAGATCTAGAAACACCAGTTTTAACATTAATTCAAAGTTTAAAAGGCAGTCACTTTTTTAAATCTATTTCATGAGAAAGGAAAGGGCACGTTCAAATGTGAAAAGCAACATTTTTGCTCAACAGATGCCATTCCAGTTGGTGAAACTGCCTGGCTTCAGAGTATCACACAAGTTGATCATTAAGAAGAAGATATAAACGCATAGTCTTGAAAATAGCTAAAACAGCTCTAAGAAACATTTGCAATTTAAACTTATTGTGACTTAGTAACACGAGGAAGTTGAATTGACTGAGCTAGACAGCTACCAACTTGCATCTTTCCAAATTCATGGCCAGCATTAAGGAATATCAGTGTTACTTACTAGATTTGCTAAATCCAGAGATACACTCTTCCAAGAACTCTAAGGTAAGGTGCGGTTCATTAGCTGCAAGAGTCTTACTAATAGATACAATAAATAGTGTGTTGTTGGCAGGAATACACAGACCTGAAGTTTCCAGTAACTGGCCTTCAATCTTTAAATTAAAGGTACAGGTTAAGGCACATAGGAGATTATAAGCAGCAGACCTGTAACAAAGCAAGCAACAGGACTTGTAATATTTCTCTTGTACATTTTAAAATATACACATTACACGAAGGTATCACAGTAGCAGTACTGACATTTTAAAAAACAAATCAGTTCTGCTACGTAACTCTTAAACCCTGAACTTTTTCCCTGCATCAGGTAAAGTTCAGAGACAACAACATTTGCCTTGGAGAAGCAAAAGCAATCACTCCTCCACTTGCTTTAAACAATTTCTGATGAGGTTAAAGAGTTTCCTTGGAGGACTGTGCACTGGACTTCTTAGAAAGGCCTTCAGTTCCAAGAAATTCTAATTACTTCCAGGGATACCTGAGCTGCTGGGGGAGAGACTGCAAGGGCCATAAGGGCTCCAGCACCCAGTCTAGGATCTCTGAGAAGATCCAAGAGCTTCTCCAAGAAGTACAGCCCTCAAGTTCTTAAACAACTTCGACATCGTGAAAAACAAGTGTACCTAATAAACCTAAATATTTCTCCTTACTAAAAGAAATCAGGCTTCCTACACGCTTTCAGTTACCTTTATTCACTTATAGAAAATCCAATCTCTCATTTTATTAAAAACTACATTTTATGGAGCTGTGGTGAAAGAAAAATTGCTTAGCTCAAAAGAGTTTTGGTAACACCAAGTAAACCTCGGAAAGAACTTTCTTCCTGTGAGGGTGGTGAGGCCCTGGCACAGGCTGCCCAGAGAAGCCATGGCTGCCCCATCCCTGGTGGTGTTCAAAGCCAGGTTGGATGGGACTTTGAGCAACCTGATCCAGTGGGAGGTGTCCCTGCCCAAGGCAGGGGTTGGAACTGGATGGACTTTAAGGTCTCTTCCCACCCAAACCATTCTATGATTCTACGAATTCACAATTTTGACCAAAGCTGATATTAATTCAAAAGGTCTGTACCGCAGGCTGGGGTCTGAGCTTCCCAGGTTGAGCAACGCTATGTTCAGTAGTGTTCCGGGAACATCCTTCGGGCGAATCTTAGTGTGCTGTGGGATGGAGTCTGGTTGTGACAGCTCCCACCGTGTCCGTATGTGAATAATAGACCTAACGATGGCTTCACACTCCTGATGCATGAAGGTGAGTGGCGTGCCTTGGTTGGCAATGGTCAAGGTAAACTGGTTCTCATCAACGAGACATATTTCCTCAATTTCAGAGGCATAGTATATATCATTTAGAAACACTGTTTGTCCCAGGACTCTTGTTCGTTCTGCTGAAGTCACCTGCACAGCTGTTGAACCAACCTTAGAAAGAGAACAGAAAAATGGTTCAGCACCATTGTTAACACCACAAAGAGAGAAAAGTCCGATGCTTCTATTTTTATAAAGATTTTTATGAAGATAAATGAATGAAATACTGTATTTCCTACTACAAAGTTGTGATTTCTCCTCATGACAGGAGAGGAGGATTAAGGACAGTAAAATCATAATCAAATCCTTATAAAAATATAACAGTTCACAAGGAACAGCATCAAAAGGACTTACTTTAATAGAAACTTTGGTGTCTTTATGAGCCAGTTTGAGAGCATTGTGAAATACTTTCAAGTCCTCCTCCAAAGCCAAGGTAGCTGCCGGGAGTTTCTGCTGGTCGTGTTCGATGTGCTCTGCCAGTTTCCCTGGAGAGTCTATGAAAATAAGCCTTTTGCTCCCTTTCAAACCAGTCAAGAGCCTTTCATGGTATTTGGTGTATTCTCTGACCCAAGAGTTACAGTTATAAATAAAAACTGCTGAGACGTTTTCATAAGCAAAGCCTGGAAAAACTACAAACCATTTAGAAAGAAAGTCTGTTTTAAAGCGATTACTGGGGCCGGCGTGCGTGAGGTCCACTACGATTTCATATGGCTTTGCATAGTATGGCTTCAGAGTTAGCAGGACGTGGTATATCAATAAATCTCCATTGATCTGACCAGTCTTGAACCTGTAGGAGAACAGGACAGACATTTGCATGTTAGATCCACATTACAAACATCTCAGTGGTGTATTATACGTATCCTGCTGCACTAAGGCAGACTGGTCTTTCGCACAGTTCTAGAACTACCAACATCATCAATCCAAAGCAATTACGTGGTCTAAAGATCTCTGACTGATCTCTCACAGCTCACACTCCAACCAGTTTGGTGTCCAGTAAGATGAAGTCTGACTTGGGATTTAACTCAACTTCATTTCAAAGAGTCACGCAACCTACCACAGCCAAGGAACCTCCAGATAGACAGGAGGTTTAGTCAAGTAAATTAAAATTAAAATCCCTGCTGGAGAGCAACAGTGCATCCACTGGATCAAAACTGCATTACGCGGGAAGAGCACAGTTTCTTTAAAACTAAAAGTAAAGTACAAGCCCGTCAAACTAATTTTTTAAGCTCCTTAGAGATCCAAATTTTATCTGTTTTTATATGTGGAAATCCACATTTATTTCAGAAGTTTTAATTGAGACGCAGCATCCATGTACCCACTTTTTCAAAGCGTTTCAACCTCATTTGCTACATACTGTAGCACACCAACACCTGGTGGAGTGTTTCTAAGAATGGTCAGTCCTCTGAGTAGTACAGAAACCTGTCTACAAAACAACTCTTTCCAGAAAAACATTCAGATAACATACAAATATTAAGAAACTTCTGTTCTCATTCAACAGTTCGCTGAATTTAATAGGACTGGACACGTACTGCCTAAACCAAATCTCCAGAGTGAGCACAGCACACAAAACTTTACCAAGAAGAATTAATTAAAAATCAAACTCAACAGAAGCTCATGAACATCTAAGGTACTTGTAAATACCTGTCACTGTTTCAAACTGGCATTAGCTCAGCTCTTTCAAGGCAGGTCAACAGGATACGGAAAAAGTTAATAAATACTGCAAGCATGTACGTAGCTGTGAGAGTACAGGGACACTGCTGGGGGTAACATCCAAGATAAACCACCTGAGCACAGGATAATTGAGGAGGTAAATTTCATGAATGCAGAATATTCATCTGCCAAAGACACTTTTTTCCTCCCCTGTGTTACTTCCTGTTGTTCTGAGAGCTAATTTGGGCAAGTTGGTGTTTTCCCCCCTCTAACATGTCATGGTATAGTTGTTACAAAACGGAAGTGTGTCATCTCTGTGGTTTTAGTTCTCCACTTAGAGTAAACGACGTATAATTTCAGTTACAGATTTGCTTAAAAAATACCAGCATTGTCTAAATCAACTTGCTTTACCTTAATGGTAGTTTGCATCCTAACAGCAAATATATGCACAGAGAAATTTTATCGTTAAAGGACTAAACATCTGAAACACTGATTTTCTTCTGACTACATCTTGGCAAGGTAAGTGCACATTTTCCTTCTCCTATTTTAAGTTCTACTTCAATGTTTCTTAGATTTTGTAGAAAATTATATGCAAAAGTATTTTTAAAGTGTAAGGAACTCAAAGACAGTAACGATCTGTAAAAATATTATCTCCAGCGGAATTAAGGAAGTTGAAATAAATGCATTTTTAGTAACGTTAAAGTTTATTCATAATTAGACCACAAAGAATTAACAGTGACAGTCGTATTTAGCTCTGTTGTTCCTATGCACTGCAGATCCTACTTGCAATAACAGAAAACCCTGTCAATACCTAGGCACAAAGGCTTGAACTAAAAAGAAAAAGATCAGCTCTTTAATGATCAGTTCCTTCGCTTTCGTGATTCTAAGCAAAGCCTTTAACAGCATCGGTTTGTTTAATTTTAAGAAAAGCACATCTGGTCTAGAACGCTACAATTAACACTGGGCTGACTGTGCTCTTGTGGGGAGCAGGCAGAGAGTTGAAACACTTAAGTAGTGACAATAAATACTGGAGTGTATCTGTATCAGCAAAGGCAGCTCAGTTCTGCATCTCTTGCAGAAACTTTGCGAAATATTGTTTTGTTTCCAAACAAAGTCTTTGCTGGTTTTTGCTTTTTTTCCTCTTTAAAGTACACCACAAGGCATCCTTCAGACAACCTTTACCATGTAAAGATAAAAATCCTGCCTGAGCTGTAGCTGAATACTAAGATGGTTTCTAGTTCAAACTTCGCAATAAGGGTCTGATTTCATGTTATGGGTGAACTGCACAGTAAAAGATAAATATATCTCTTGCTCCTCCTTCATCATGCAAGGCAAGATATCCAGTTTGCTCCCTGGTTACGGATCAGGCACACCACTGCCTTCCTTTTCCTGGAGGACTTCAGCAACTCGAAGTACTGTTGTTTGGATTTTGCAGGATAGGCAAGTTCACCCTCTGATTTCTGGGAGTGACTACATTGAGTTCTTCAGTAGGCACGGTAGCTTTTGACCATGATAAAAATAAACATGGCCTGGAATATTTCAAAATTACTTATCTTACACACACTTTTGCTACCTTTACAGTAACAGAACATAGATATTTATAAAAATAGCAGTTTCTTTCAGTCATTCTCTACATGATTTATATTTGAACCACACGTAGCCTTTAACATTCAAAGAAAACATTTTGGTCTGCTAAGAGAGACAGGGGAAAAGGAGACACTGGATGGGATAATAAGCCTTAATCTCAGAACGTGTCTCTCACGTGCAAACTGGAGAACCACTGAGGTGTTCACTGCGTCTGATTGGTCACTATTATTCTGAGATTATTATCTTGTTATCAGACTGACCTAAGGATCAGTTTCTTGCCCTCCAGACAAATCCAACAGGTACAAAGTGAATACGACACAAACGTGAACCAGAACATACTAACGGTAATATCATTTGCATAATTACCTCAGGCATTTCAAAGAAAATGAATGTCACAATCTGTAGCGTGTTTGTGAGAAAAATGTGAGAAGCACATTTGTGCTAAGCAGTCTCTTCTACAGTAAAGCAGAATAAAATAGGGAACAAAAATTTCCCTAGGCACTTATGAAATACTCCAGACAGCTGTGCTAAGAAACAAGAACAATCACGCTATTGCTGTCACTCATATTTTAGATTAAAGCTTTTCACTTGACCATCTTTAGAAGCATGATTATATTCCCCACAAGGAGGGGAATACAGCAAAGTAAGAAGCAATAACTTGTAAACTTTACATAGGTTTTTCCTTTCACTGTAAAAGCAGAAGTGAGGAACTGAAAGTTGTAATATAGGTAGCTTGAAAGAGGAGGAACTACCAGAAGGAGGAACTATCACAAAGTCTGCCCCTACATCACTAAGTAGGAAAGACTTTCCTTCCGCTCTTTGCTCCATGTTCTTTTTTAATCTTCATGTATTTTCTATAAACCTCAAACTGAGACAATCTATTCTTTCCGAATTCCAAGTTCAGCTCTTCCTCCTATATCCACTAAAAATGAGGTCAAGTTACATATTCTTCATCAAAAAGGCTGCTGTTTACTATTCCTCGTGAAGTCCAAACCTCTAAGAACGCACATTTGCTAACCTAATACCATGATTTGTGTTTCTGCAGGTGACTAAACAGGAAGATGAAGACAAAGAGATGTAGTAAACCACACTTTGCCTTCCCAGTCGTGATAATATTTTCTTTGTGTTTGCAAACAAGCGCAAATCATACTGATTATCCTAGGGTTTTAAATGAAACCTGGAATCCCATCAGCCGAAACCTAAGTGGAAGCCAGAACATAACAGAAGCCAATACAGATTCTCCTCTGAACACCGATTTCAGCAGCAAAACAACTACTCTGGAAATGCAAACAGCTACCCTGCAATCCTTCGCTTCAACAACGGCCCCAAATTCCACATCTTCCCCTGCCAAGAGTGTTGTTGCTACCACTGGAGGACCTAGGAATACCAGCAAACCCAAGAGTACAATGACAAAAGAAAAGTGTGAAGACAATAAGTCTCTTATACTGAGTTGCTTCATTGTAATAGCAGTACTGGTGCTTATCTGCACCTTCTTATTTCTGTCGACAGTGATAATAGCAAACAAAATGTCATATCTCAAAAAAACTATGCAAGGAAAACGTAGGCCCAGGAGCAATGGGGATATTCTGGCGACTAACAGTCTATGGCCAAGTGCAGCAGGAACCTGGCAGAGGATGTCTAAGGAGGCAACTGGAGCCGACTTGACAATGCAAGACTTCATACCAGGGAGAAATGCTGTGATGCGAAGGAAAACTGAAGATGAAACTACTGAGAAACTCACAAAAGAAATTAATAATGAACAGGGAAACAAAGAACCATCAAAGTCACACAAACCCATTTTAACCAATTTTGTAGTTGAGATTTAATTCATATGCAGATAAAATTAATCTTTTGCCTTTTTACACCATTCACAAGAGGCAAAAACTTAGCTTTCAAGTAACAACATGAATTTTTACACAGAAAAGCTAAATTAATATTTTAGGGTTTTTCCTTTTATGATAGAGGGAATGCTGTAGCAACTTGTAGATTTAGAAGGGAATAAGACTGTCATAAACAGCTTTGTGTCAAGACTAGTTTTACTCCTTTGACCAGAAATCATGGTTATGGGAGCTGAATGAGATAAACCAAAGGACAGAAGTCTGCTCATTCTCAAAGATCATTAGGGGAAAAAACAGGAAAGGATCATCAATCCAATAAATGTACCATACCATAAGGTGCTACACAACTACAATCAAGTTGCTTTTTTAAGAAAACCATAGTTCAGTCCCAACTTAGCTACAACTACTGTATCAGGAACCAGTCCCTCTCAAAATGTCCCTTCAGGTTTTTCCATCAAGAACTTCTTAAATCAGCTTAATGGCTTTTGAAGCACATTAAGATATGAATCCTATTTATTGTGTTTTAACTTTGTGTACAAATATATGTAGTTTGTATTATATGTTAGAATATGAGAACTTTTTCAGTTTGTCACCTCTGATAAATGAACAACATTTTTAAACAACTTAACTGACACTTTCTTGAAGTCGAAATATTACAAAAAATATTACACAAGGCATTTTGGATTATTATTTTCCTGTAACATTTGCTGAAGGTCAGTAAAGGTCTTCTCTAATGACTAGCTGTGATTTCTTGCATCCCAGAAACACACTCACTTTGTCCTAACCAATTAGAAGATGCCAAAAATCTCTTCAAAATGACCTTAACTAGTTTCTTTATTCTCAAAGAGACCCAGTTTTTCTATATTCCCGGGCAGATGTCTATGTCCAGTGTCACTACAGCAGAGCTTTGTTATTTTAAGGAAACACAAGAAACTTTTCCCAGGCTACTTCCTTGGTTAAGGAAGACTTTCTCCCGCTTGGTAACAAGTGCTTACACTGTGTAGTGACAAGGCTCTAAACATCCTGTGCCTAAAGAATGAGGACATCAGACTGAATCCCCAATTCACCTTCAATTACATCACTCATAAACTTATCTGAAAGTGCAGGTAAAGCAGCAAAGGGAAGCGAGACGCCAGCATCATGGAAGCCAAGAGAGAGCAAGATCTCAAAAAGATGCCACTGCCTGTGTCAAAGTTGGTTTGTATAGTAAAGGAGATAAAGTTGGAAGGCGTTTGCAAGCTTAACCCAGAACTGGGAGTCAGTAGAAAATAAGTTCATGGGAGGTGGGAAAAAAACCCCCAACCAAACAAGGACAGAGCAAATGCCAACAAATCTGCCATAACCACATCTCCAGACCTTAGAGCACAAAGGGAAGAAGCACAGCACAACACACAAGTAGAATGGGAGCACAGGGGATTATGTCAGGCATTTATAAAACATGATGAGAAAGGACAAAAGAATAAGGGCAAACTGTGACAGAGCGGTGATGACAACTTGGTGCTTAGAGGAGATGAACCGAGAACATCTCACACTGATGACAGAAAGAGAGCTAAAGGGCAGGGTTGGGGGATGCTGCATTGCAGTTACCTTCTCCTTCCCCAAGATGACCATGAGCACACGAGGCAACAGCAGAGGCTGTGTGAGTACTAAAAAAAGAATATGAGATAGCAAATAGGGGAATCTAACCTGGTGTAAAACAGCTCACAGCTAGGAAGGTAAGAGAACTAAAACAGGAGAATGAATCTGTAAGAGAGTTAAGCAGCCTGCACACAGGAACACACTAAGCTGTTAACAGCAAATGTCACAAAAAAAGCTGGCAAAAAAGAGAATAATCATGACCATACCAGTGGAAGGAAAAAGAACTGTCCATGAGGTGGGAACTGTGGCAAAAGACAGGAGGAGACAATGTGGGCTGAAGAGAGTGGGGATGAAATGAAGGAATCGGAAAAGAAACAGTTATAACGTGAGTATGGGATCAGGATTTGTGTTTGCTGCAGGAGCAGGGAGAGTCTGAAAAAGAGAACTGGTGCAATCAGAAAAGAGGCAGAACAGGAAAAGCAGGAGGAGATGAAGAAACTGCAGAAGGATCTGGCAGTAGCTACTTGGCACTGGCAGAACACACTTGCAAAATGCCACGAGGACATATTTGAGCAATTTTTTCTTCTTGCTGTGCAGCCCTTCTATGCACAAATGCTCAGGGGGACAAAAGGAAGTAGTCTGGCTCACAGAAAATGATATGGACAGACAGTGGGGAAACAGCTGCTCAGAGAGCTCAACCCTCCATTAGTGATGGCAGCAGGTATCAGTGTTGTCCAGACAGAAAAATAACATGGAAAGTCAGAGGCTAGAGAAGGGTGAAATCTGTGGTTATCTGCTTCTTAAACCAACCACACAAATGAAGATGTGTAAGCAACCCAGCATCCTGTGATCATGTAGCCTTCTATGACTCACTGTAATGACCCTAACCTTGCTTTTCCACTAAATAATCAAGACCGCGCACCAAACCCACAGCTGACATTAAATCTGTAAGATTCAAAGCTAATCCAAACCAGCACAATTTGTGACTCACACAGAAGTAACTGTAACTATTTTCAACAAAACCAGGCAAACAAGTATTTATGAATTTCTACATAATAGGCACATATCAGTCAAGAGCCATTTAAATATCTGAGTTTTATAAAAACAAGAGCTGAAAAGTTTGCTTGTAAAGCATGCAGACTCTGAGATCAGGCTCTCTGTCATCTCCCCACTCTCGACACTTCCGGCAGCAAGTGTTGGTACACTTCCTCTTCAGCTGCAGAAACCTACTGCAACGTGAAACGAGCCACTTTAAGCTGCTCGACTTTAGCACACGGTCTGTCTTCCTAAGGCTTCAAACGAAAAAGTAAGACAATGCTTGCTTGATAGAAGATAAATGTGCAGGTAAGAATCAACCTCAAGATGGAAAGGCTTAATATTTGCATTATTTGGTTTGAATGGAACTGCACTGTGTACAGCACTGTGCACATCCAGACTTCAGGGTGCATTCAAAGCTCTCATTGAATGTATCTTAAAAGTAGTAGGGTTTCAAATACACATTGTTTGATGATGTTACTATGAACTGTCATGAACTCTACATGTAGAGTATTATTTGACTTTATTTTGAAAAGAGAACAAAATTAAATTGAATCATTTTGACCTGTTACGAACTTTAGAGTTTAGAACATAATGTTCTCACAAACCATTAATTTACTCCTAGCTGATTACAATGTTGCATCTGAAATCCAGTTTTGCGTATGTGTAAACTCACAAAGATTTATGCATACTTATGCATATTAATTTCCCAGGAAGAGCTTCACACGACCAGCATTACAGTAACTGATAAACTGGCTCAAACTGTGTTAAAGTAACTTCAGATATGAAACCGCTATGCAGTGGATGTATTTTATGATTTGTTTCATACAGAGACATCGAGAGACCTGGACTTGGAATAATATAGGGGCGGAAATCTGTTTCATGCCAACAACTCAACATGAACATAATCTCTTCATTTCAGAAAGTGCTTCATATGCAGGAATTTATTTCTGAAAACATCAGAATCCTGATCCATCACAGCATTAGGATTTGGAAACTACTTAAAAACTACTGTGCTCTACCCTTAACTGCTGAAGAAAGGCAAGAACAGGAAATAAGAGTTTAAGAGAACTGTAAAGAGCTTTTGCCTTAAGTCTCTGCTTATATTCATTAACATAAGACAAGCTGCTTTCTTGTGACATTCTTATTTGTCAATACCACTGCAAACGGTCTATATTTTGTTCCAGGTCCATAACCATTTCCGTGTTTGAGAAATGTTGTTATTTTGAAAGACTGTTAAGACTTCTCTGCTGATGCCTTTTTCTGATAAGGTACAAAATGGTAGTAATAATCCAGACATTCTCTTCAAAGTCGATTAGAATGATAACGCTGAAAATCTGCCTGTTTGTAAAGTCAGTGACAAACCTGCTGACTGTGCAAACTGAACAGACATGAAAGTTTAGACAGCCTAATGTTATTTTCACTACTATGGTATTAACATAAAACTGCCTGGTGTCAGTAAAGTGTAACTATACAATAAGTGTCATTTCCAAGTTAAGGTATTCCATTTCATTCCTGTTACAGGAGAGGAACTACTTAAAGAGTCTCCAGGAAAATGGCCAGCAACCACGCAATACTGGTTCTCTTCTCTGGAGAAATATGGAAAGTTTTTTCTACAGCAATACCTCAAAATGCTTCCATGAATAAAAGAAATGCCTACACCAGCATGAGGAGTCCAACAGAAGGTGAAGATCCTCTGTATCAACTGCAAACACACGGACTCGGCTTACACAAATCTGGAAGGGCACTGACTGTTACGCCACCCCCGCAGTTCCCCACAGCATCTGCAGAACCCAGCGACAGCAGCTGGATAGCAGCGCTGCTAATTGGCATCATTTTGGTCAGTATGATACTGGCTATTATCATAATCCTTCTGTGGAAATGCTGCAGGAGGCCAGTTGTGGTGGATTCAAACTGGGCGGGTCGTTCTCCATTTGCAGATGGAGACACACCAGATCTGTTTATGGATTCTGACCAGGCTACCAAACGTTCATCAGTTTTATTTATGTTGCCTTGGAGACTGAAACAAGACACACACACACAGAACAACCCCACCACACCAGAGAAACCACCTGAGGGCACTACCAGTAACCCAAGCAGCCCGTTGCCTCTGCCAGCAGCAGACTGCTCTGCAGCCAGTACTCCAGTTTCCACTATGGATGCGGCTCCGGCTCCCACCTCGGAAGCAGCGAGCTGTGCACATGATTCCTCTCCTCGCTCAGCGGCCTCATCCGAATCCCCAGATCTGCCGCCTCCGCCTGACTGGCTCAGGGAGTCACCAGAGGATCTCAGTCCAGCACTCAGCCAGAACCAGGAACTTCACCCAGAAGCCCCCACCCCCTGAATTCCTGATCCAGGAGACTGATGAGCCACTGCCCCAGCTGCCGCAGCCGGAACACCCGCTGTAGGCTGCCAAAAGTGATTTCCAGCACACTTCATGTTTTTCTTAAATGAAGTACTCTTCAAATAACTATAAAAAGGAGAAGCTGATGAAGGCCACAGCACAGGCATTTCCCCAGTTTCTCAACTTCAGCTTTCACAAAAGAGAATAACTTCCTTCTGCCTCAAGTGAAGAATTTCAAAATACCATAAAGATTGTGCCCACCTATAATCAGTGACTTTAGATTATGGAGACTACAGAAAACAGAGTATGCATACCTTGTGTCAGGATATCCATGTATGTAATGTACACAGAGACATGGAACTTTAAAGAAACAGGATGGCTTTAGCAGTACTCAGAGCTTCTAAATGGTGCTTGTTCAACTAGGCTGTATAAGTGAATGCAATGAATTCAAGTTAATTTTAATAAAGCTTTCTAATTCAAAGATGTTTTGGTCTCTTACAGCACAGATGAGTATTTGCTTTAACGCAAAGGTTTGAATTCCACACAAAGTCTCAATGACTTGACACACATATATCTCCTCCTTCATATAAAGGCCATTTTTCTGCCTGTGACCGGGTAACAGCTTGGTAACAGTGGATGACAAGTACCCAAAATAACTCCTCCCCCCACCATCAGGTGTCTTGCATGGATGGCAACAAGATTTCCTGTAAACCAAACATTAACAAGTTCACTGGTGTCAAACCGCAGGTCTCTATGTGGTAAAGCGGAGAGCAGTGCGAGCAAACAGTTAACACAGCGGTCACTGGAAAGCTGAAATGGCTCCAAATGCTTGAAGAGCAAGTACAAAAAGGCTTTCTTTTACCTAGTTACTTTTGGGGTTTAAGGATGAAGCAGAAACAGCTCACAGAACATCCAGGCAAACGATTAACACAATTTGGGGTGCACATCCACTGACTTCTTCCTCTGAAGCAGTATTTTCAGAATGCGCTCAGCATTATTAATATAAACTTTAAACATTAATTTAACGTTGTGTGGATGCCAGACTCATTTTAATCAAGGTTTCTCAGTGTTTTGTACATTCCTTTCTGGGCCTTGAGTTCAAGTACCGCTCACGTCCTGTCTAGAACCAGGTGTTCTGATAAGCGAACGTGTTGGTGGGAAGTAGCAAGGGGTCTCGCAGGTAAATTAATGTTTGGGGGTTTTTTAACCAGTATTGAATGTTTAGATTCATAGAAAGAAGCTGCTTGGTGCTTCCCACGATGTCTCTGCAAAATGGCAAGTTTTGAGTTTGCTTGGGGAGGGAATGTATTTGTGGATGTTGCATAGAGTAGGTGTTCGCAAGTATTGTAACAATTAATTTTTAGTGGTAATTTAAGGACTTTTGAAGTTTAAGTAATAAGTTATGCAAATGCAATTCTAGGCTGCTGTGCATACAGTGAACATGGAAAAAGATATTCACAATTTTTTTTTACCATTTATATAAGCTGTATGATAAGGTACACATAAAGAATGGCATTCCAGTTAAGCAAAGTTTTTTAGAAGCTTTTTGCATTACACCACGTTAAAATTAACAGCATTATAAACTATATACAACTCTTACCATATTGTTTGGAGAAATTCTGATAAGGATTTCCCATAGAAACCTTTAAAATCCTACACACTGAGCTGTATTACACCTGCCAGTACAGTGACAGATCTAAGGAGCAGAAAACTCAACATTTTGAAATTATGAAAAGATACTCTAGCTTAAAAAAAACTAAGATAGGAAGCCTAAATGAACACTAACCTCTATTACAGGAGGAGAGGTTAATAGGAGGTAAAAAGCTATATAAAATTCCCCTGACTTTTTAAATAGGAACATTTAAATAGAATCATGGCTTAAGCTAAAAGAGCCTACAGAAATTTCCTACGGTGCTGCTTAAGTAGGCAATCTCACACATCATGTTTTGAGGCACTAACGTAGCATAAAATACAGCTCTGGAGAAGTTAACTAATTTACTGAGTGAGCTCTCTTTGCAATAAATTTGAGTCAGCACCGACGACAGCTCTGCAGTCCTCCCATGTAGTGCAGATCAGGTGGTTGCAGAGCCCCAGCTAGCAGCAATACGATGCAGCTGAGGAGGCAAGCACAATCCACAGACGGCAACTGTAGCTACTCTCTAGAACGAGACGACCTCTAAGCTTAAATCTTCCCCAGAAAGGATGTGCTGATATTGCAGAAGAGATCACGGTAAGTTTGTGCTTTCTGTTTTTAATCACAAAAACCTACTACAGAATTCGAGACAGAAAGAAGAACGGAATTATTACTTGATGACAGATGCTTGCACCAGAAATTTGCTGCAGTGTCAGAGATTTCTTACTAACAGTAATTCAGCTTGCAAACATGTGTTACCAGCTTTGAGAACGTATTTAACAGTATAATAAGGAAAAATAATAATGTGCATGTTAGCATGAACATGGAATTTGGGTTTCAAACTACATTCCTAACAATTTAAGATGTATTTTAACCAGTTCTACTTAAGCAAATAGCGTGCCTGTATGGGGGGGTACTGCTACGTTACTGCAGAGCTTTGTAAGGCAGATCCAGTTGACAGCCATTTTTTCATCCCGTATAAAAGAACACATTATTCCAAACATAATATAGGCTTGAAATCACTAAAAACAAGAAGCAGACATTGTATAACATTTGGAAGAGACTTGCATTTTCGGAAGAAAGCCCTCATTTGAGCTTGAGGGGGAAAGGGAGATGAAAAAACAAGTCTCATTCTGCCAGACAACATGACAGTCTATGAAGGGATGCTTTGTAAAGTCTCTCTTGAACAATTCTAAAAAGGACCATGCCACAAAGGGGTTTATTCATATTTTTTACTTAATTTCTCCTGCAAGTGGTCATTGCAAAGACAACCCTTATAAAGAAATAAAACACATTACATGGATTTAAAGGGTGTCATTTTGGTGTATTTATTTTCAGGCAATGATGGAATACCAGATATTGAATACATCTACCTGTCTGCTGGTCCTTCTGTTTTTCATACCCACCGTTCTGGGTATCTGTCCTTCTAACTGTACATGCTCAGGAAACGACAGGAATGTGGACTGTTCAGGCAGAAACTTAACTATACTGCCACACGGACTTCAAGACAACATTACATATTTAAATCTGTCCTTTAACCAGTTCGTAGATCTCGATCATCAGCTAACGAGATTCACCAATTTGAGGACCCTTGATATTTCAAATAATTGGCTCAAGAATGTTCCTGCTCATCTGCCCAAGTCCTTATGGGAGTTATATGCCATAAACAACAACATTAAAGTTCTTCAGAAACTTGACACAGCTTACCAGTGGAATCTTAAAGTGCTCGATGTTTCCAGGAACATGGTGGAAAGAGCTGTGCTGATCAACAACACCCTGAGCAGTCTCAAATTTCTCAATCTCAGTAGCAACAAACTTTGGACAGTTCCAACCAATATGCCCTACAACATAGAGACAGTGGATCTATCCAATAACTTCTTGTCCCAGATACTCCCAGGAACTCTGCTGAGACTACACCACCTTACAAGCCTCTACCTGCACAACAACAAGTTCGCATACATTCCTGACAAAGCTTTTGATCAGCTCTTTCAGCTGCAAGTAGTAACACTGTACAACAACCCATGGTCCTGTGGTGATAAACACAATATCCTATATTTGCTGAGATGGGTACAGGGAACAGCAGCCAGCGTTATCGGGGCTCCCTGTGCTGATCAACCTGTGCTCCGGATGAACGCCACACAAACCTCAGCAGCTCCCACCACGATAGACCCCAGCCTCATGATCAAAGGAATGAAGGCAGCAGACAAAGCTGCTTCTCCAGTGGCAACTGGACCAACAAACATGACGAAAATGTATAAACAACTTAAAGCCAAGGAAGTTACCACCTTGGCGACCTTAAGCCAAACTTTGCTGTTTACAAGCACGGACCGACCACTACTCCTCTATCCGGAAGACCTGACAACGAGGAAGGTTGGTTCTCAAGAAGCAGCAGCCACACACACAATCTACATCAAAGATTCAACCCAGGTGAACTCAAGCCTGACCCGCTCATCAGGAACATCCACTACTCCTATGACTTTAAGTATCACCAGTGGGATGCCAACAAACTACTCCAAAATGCCTCAAAGCACAACTGCTACCTTAAGGAGAGAGGAATCCACTACAGATACTTTGAATACTCGTGTGCCCTCCAAAGCAAGTAGCTGCGAGACATATTTGTTCCATGTTGTAGTGCTTAATGCAATGGCAATGTTTATTGGCTAAGGGCTCGTGTCTTGTGAGTTTATTCCTGTGATACATTGCTGGAGATAAGACACCCGGGTCAAATAACGGATCAAAACACAAGAAATTTGAAGTTCTGACTCTGATGTGAAGAAAATAACAGTTCTGGATTGAAGAAGCGCACACTAATGTCTTGACACTAAGCTGCTACTTATTTTAATATGTCTTAATTGAGTAAAACTAACCTATGATTTTGTTTTTAAAAATGTGCTTATTTTGTATTTAAATTTTTAATTTTACTTGCACAGAATAAACCATCAGAATTTTAAGTACTGATTTTATGTATGATTTTGTCACAAAACAACTGGAAAACAAATAGAAGGCCTGTATCATATCTGCATTGTCTTGCTTGACTTGCCAGTGAGCAACTCTTGTAATATAGCAGCACAGATTCTTTGTAAGTTATAACGACATGCAAAAGGAAGGGAAAAAATAAAGGAACTAAACCTAGCTGTCTCACTAACCAGAAGCTATTCCTGAGAAAAATCGCTAGCATGTATATCTATGTTTGCTTCATATGTATTAGGATATGTTAAATATGAAGAACAGCAGTTTTGAATTTAAGAATTACACATGATAATGCCATGATGTCTACTACAAGGGTGTAAACTGAGAAGGCAACATGGTCCAACCTCAGCATGGGCAAAGTGGTAGGGGTTGATATCTCTTTTTGCTCTGTCTTGACTTATAGACTGCAGGCAAGTTATTTCTCACTCTCCATATTTAAAAAAACCCAAAAGATAAAGGTAGAGGAAAACACAAGATGTTCAATGCCATGACACTCTCCAACACCAAGGAGTTATCTACACAAATCAATTAAATGGAACTCTTTACTTCAAGTGACATCCAAAAATCTGAAACGTTACTATTTTATGCTTAGAAGAACACTGCAAATCAGCCAGATCGTATCAACCACTACTTTTTGATCAGTAAAATGAAATTATCAGCCAATTTCTAAGGCAAGTTATGCAACTAATCAATTAGGCAATTTGTTGTCAGCAGTCACAACTTGTGACTTTAAAGAAAAAATTCAATCCATGGCATTGAACATGCCCAAATCCTTGCTTTCTAAGGATGAGCATGAATGCTATTCTCCTTGACATCTGCGCCATCAGTGAGTAGAAATAGTTGCACGCATGGTTCTGTCCACTCTAGGAAAATAATCTAAATTATGTGGCAAAGGTACTCGATATACTACAGATGAAGTTTCGCAAACAGCATGAAATGAAAACTGAAGAACAAGTTCATTGAAAAAGTATTATTCACTTAGTATTACAAATCTTTATACAATGTTTTTCCATTCATTTCAGGCCATTTAATTTCCAGTTATTGTAGCATAAAGGTGCTGCAAAACCCAGAAAACCTCACTACCAATACTGGAGTCCTCTACCTGTTCCTCCTAGGCATCAATGAGGGCTGTAGACCACTTACAACCACTGGTACCAGAGAAATCACAACTTTCCAATTGTGAACAGTATTTCTATAATCAGAAATGTGTTTTAATTTCTAACAGTAAATGTTACACAATGAATTTGTACAGTTATTTCATTGGCATTTAAATAAAAATAAAGTTATGTTTGTATTGAACTGAATTAGTGACAGTGCTTCATTTCAAGTAAGCATAGTAATATGATACAGACAATAGATAATATTTTATTGTACAAAATCGAAGCAGACATTTGGCTCAATCTTCATGTCTTGTGGTGGAAAATTATAGTTAAATCATATTATATTACGTTCATGCTAAAATATCCCTAGTATTGTTTATTAAGAAGCTGATGAGACAACAGTAACATAGAGTCTAACTTTTCTACCCTTTAGAACTTGAAAATAGTCGTCTCTCTAGCCGCTAGACAAAGGCAGCTCTTTCCCTCTCTCAAAGACACTCCATATTTAACAGAACAGAAAACTTAAAAACACCCCAAAACCAAACACTAACATTTCATATACATTTTGGGTAGACACGAACCAGTTATCCAAGTTGACGTTTAGACAACCCAGACCACAAGAAATATCTGGATGGCACCTCCAGAGGCCACCAAAAGTGTCTCACAGCATAAAGTGGCTACCAGCAGTCTGAAAGAGTTGCCACTTGCACAAGTTCCGTATATTTTCCCAACAAAACATCACTGCATGCGGCTCTCTTTGGACAGTCAACGCATTTGCCAAGTACAAACTGATGCTAAAACAGTATTAACCTACTTATGTTCAGAATTAGGTATTTCCTAGAATTATCTCACTCCTATGGTTTCATCCCACACAGCTGAAAGCAGCTTAGCTTGCAAGGTAGGACAGCGATCACAAAATGAGGTGCTATGACTAAACCGCCTTGAGGTGAGGAAATCACATGAAATACCACACGTGTCTTTGCCAAACAATTCAATATAGGATGTCAAATTCTATTGGATGGATAAAACTTACATGGAATCGACCGTAAATGCCGTGAGAATGTCTCACTCATAACAAGACTACTCAGTGAGCAGAGACTCCATGAAAAATAACTCTTTTCTAGAAGCTATTCGGGGCAAATTGCAAGTCCCCATCGTGAACAAGTGACTATCCAGGCTTCAAAGTCTTAAGCGTGCTGAGAAAAGCATGGAAGTGGAAATGGGGTTGTGAAGTTTTCCAAATACATGTACGGGATTGGAAAGCCAGGAAACAAAAATATTGCAGACGGCTATGGAAATGAGATGACCCCCGTCTCCTCGCCAAATTCCAGGGCAATGCTCTCTATCCAGACCTTGCCTGTAGTAGGGGCAAGGCACAGGACTTCTTAGTCAGACTGCTTTCAAAGAAGCAGACTGAAATTTAGGTTTCCTTGTATTTTTCTGGAATACAAATGAGTTGATAATGGAGCGGGGAGTAGGCAGGCACATGTGGGAGTCGCGCACTTGTTGCTTGGCAACAGTGCAGTCAAATTGAAATAAAACTGATGGGCATGGATGTGAACATGACAGCATCGGTTTGTGTTCTTCTAAACATGCTGGTCATTCAGACTGTGATAAATATAAAATAATCTATCCCCAGAGAAATATTTTTTTTTCCAAAATAGCAATTTAGCATTTCAGGACTAAACTCAAAATACCCAAGAACAGTCTAGCACACCTTATAGCAGAACCATGCTTGTTTTTCAGAGGTTAAAATTGCTGTAGGCATAGCTGCAGTCTGAAGCAATAACTCAGAGGTTTGTATTCCTATTAATTAGTTTGGGATATCAGCTTTAAAACATACTGACAGCGCTCCAGGATCAATATTTATTGATAATTTTAGGAACAGTATAGGGATTAAAAACAGAAGAGCAGTGGCTTTGGAAGGCAGGTTGTTGCCCAGGAAACAAAATGTGAAAAAAAGTGACAGAAGGGATTCAATTTTACAGCACAAGAAGGATATAAACTGATCCAGAGATATCAGTAAAATGACTCAACAATTTCCTAGCAACAAGATCTCAAACTACCAAAAAAACCCCAAGCTGCTGCAAGCCCTCAAACATATTGGCAGCCTGAATCTAAAGAGTTTTCCCCCATTTCACACATTAAAAACCAATACCTGGCTCAGACCCACCAAATACCCCAAACAGGCACCACTTGGCCACAGCCCTGATAGCAGGAAAGCTGTCAGAGCACCATCCCAGAGCCAGGCTCTCAACAGCAGCCCCATGGGGAACCACTGAGAGTAACGTGGGTACTGAAGAGATAGCAAGCAGTAAAAAGGCAGGCAAAGGCAAGCAATATTCCACCTCATCGCAAGGCTTATGTCAAGCCACAACGTTTTCATTAGGGATGTTTTACCTGGATTAAATGTACAGAAATCTGCCCCTACCACCCCTTTATGCAATACAGGAATGTGTATCTGACGTGTACCACCATCACTATGGTTTAGCAGTGATTTTTTACCTTCCTTTGAAGAAATTCGATTTGTGTTCATTCAAAAATCTCTCAGACACAGTTTATTAAGGTTTTCTTCTGAAGGCAGCTTTTCAGATCGTTAAACTGCCAGGTAGCTCAGTCCATGATTAGAACTTGTGGATTTCTGTAGAGTTCAGTATCACAAAACTAGAGAAATCATCTCCATTCTTGTCAGACTGAAGAACAGTAGATCCGAGAGAGACCAGAGGCCATCCTGGAACCCATTTGTATTTACAGCCTCTTTTCATCCCAAAAGCATTATCCACCAGCAGACACACAGACCATAAAGTAGCATTACAAAACAGCACAGCAAACTTGCACAAATTCTGCCTCCAAGCAGCATTCAGATGGCCAGTTATGAAAGAGGATTCACTTCCACCATTGTCTTATGTTCATGCTTTATTTTTAGTCACCCTTTTTGCCGAATTCAACAATCCTTAAGCATCAGTTACTAAATAAGAGGTCACAGCTATCCATACTACTTTGCCAAGTAAAACAACTGAAAATGCAGAGTTACACGGGGAACAGATATTTTAGTTCCATACTGATGTAAATGGAATTACTTAAATAGTAGTGACACACAAAGAACCAACAAGTTCCCATTTTAGGAATTTTATACAGTTCCTAGTTAAAAGAAGAAGGTTGAGAAAGATGAAGATAACTTACTTTGGGCAAGTCAGAAGATGAAATATTTGTCTATCACCGTTTCCTAAAGATGTGCTATTTCAGTTTGCTGCTAATTGCAAGCTAATAATTAAAAAGTACTTTGCCACACTTTCTATGTAATGTTCTCCTCTTTCAATTATAACATCTATTGTCCCAACAGGCAAATTCTCCTGTGGACATGCTTCAACACACATCGACGACAGAACACCGCTGTGATTTCTACAGTGACACTTGGTAGCTACTGACATGATAAACAAGTGGCATTCTGCTCTATTATTTAGAGATGATTTATTAGGGCCCACTACCAGCTCGTCCAGACCTGGAAAGGTTTGCTCTCAACACATCTGTGTACACGTAGTCAGAGGCTGAGTTGGCACCCTTTTCCAAGGAACATCACATGCCCAAATTAGTATTTAACGATGCTAAAAAAACACACATCAGAACTTACTTTCACACGATAATCTATTTTAATAGGAGTTAACTGCTGTTAGAAACTTATGTGGCCTTTTATACTGCACTGAAGCTCCATGTAAGATTTTCTAAAGGCCCACTTCAGCCAACACAAGAGGCTCAAAGGTGACTCAAAGACCTTAAAGAAGGCAGAGATGCGTGGTACGGCTCTGAGGACACAAAATGAGGACAGAAGGTAAGTGCTACCACTCATCTCATTTTCTTCCACTCCATCCAAAGAGTCAAGGGTGTTGTGAATTCAGAAAAGGGGTGACTTTAAAGGAAGGCAATTTCCCAAGCAAAAGGAAGGGAAACCTAAAGGCTGACTTATTTAAATGTTCTCTCATATAGAGTCTATTTCAGAGCTATAAATCATTAGAAAAAAAAATCAGATACATTTTGTTTTCTTACCTATTTCTATGTAATGAGAGTTTCTCTGTGTTATTTAGCATGGGCTTACAGATTCATGAAAAAGGAGCTGACAAAAAGCACAGGCACTTTACTCTCATCCACTAATCAAACACTAATGTTACTTCCAAATGGCAGCAGCCATATCACACCGGCATCTTTCTTTCACCTCTGGTCTCCTTACACACAAAGTCTTCCTAAGAACAAGTAGTGGAGCAGGTGTTTGTGAACTCTCTCTGCAACAAATTTAAGAGAATGTAAGCATTTCCTCCCTACATTACCAGCCTGAAAGCAAGTGTTTGATATTGACTTTCTCAAAGCATGAGAAACCCCTTGGGCATGCCTGTACAAAATCCCAGAAGAAGGAAACAGTTTTGAAATTTATTTTACCTACCACATTGATAATGAACAGAAGTTTTGTTTGTTTGTTGCTCTGAAAATCAAAAACATAATAAAAGAAATGTGAACAGATATGTTCATTTGTTGGATCTCTAATCGCATCCTGGCTAGGAAACCGTATTTAAGTATCAAAATTGGACTACCAAGTTAGAGGTTATATTTGGAAAGGTTCTTCAAAACTTGCTCATTGTTTCAACCTCCAACCTGAATTTGGAAAAAGGTATGTTCATTATTCAGTGGTAAAACAATAAAATATTCCAATCATTAAAATTGTTCTTTATTTGAAAATTCAGAAATCTTGAAAATTTCTAAGGGGAAATGACAAAAGTCCCAGGCTCTAAAGGCACAGATTTTTCTAGGAAAGTAAGTGTGTAACTCAGTCTACAGAGTGAAGAGCACTACTGAAAACAAAGAAAAACTATGAAAACTAGTAAAATGAAGGGTCTAAAATTATAATTAATTGAATAAAAATGATATGCCTGTTGAGTACTGCTAAAAAAGTGCTTTCCTCTGCTTTTCATGTTCTTAGATGAGCTCAGAGGATCTGCAAAAGGTTCACCACTGATGACGTCTCCTCAGATCACAGTACTTTTTGCCGGAAGCAGCCCATCAATGAAACATCAGCACCACGACCAGCAAGGAGCACACCAGCAAGAGCCACACCAGCATCACCAGCAAAAGCTCTCCTCTAAGCCTTACCTCAACAACCAGCTCAAGCAAGAGCTTCCCAGGGACCACAACCATTCCTAAACATGCCACAGACAAGCACGTCAGGAGCGAGGTTTAGCAAGCACCCCACTGGCACAGCAGCCACCCCACTGGCACCACAAACAAGCACCCCTCCAGAAACAGAAGCAGCAGGAAGAGCCAAAGCAACCACGTGAACGGTGCCAGCACTGGTGCACAGGCTCCACCAGCACCACCAGCAAAACCAGCACCAGACTGGCCACCGCAGCAGGAGCAAAATCCAGAGCCCCAGTGGCACAAAATGCGCTGGCAATAATCCAACCATGAACATCCATACAGGAGCTGCCAGCATCCAACAGTACCACACTGACTCCAGGACTGTCACTGCCACAATCAGTGCCGGTCAGACTCCACAGGCCTCGGCAGCAACACCGCGCACCCCGCCAAGGCCAAAACCGCTGCCAGCCCAAACCCCACCAGCAACACCGTTACCAAAAGCAAAGGCACCAACAACACAGCACAGAGAAAAAGGTGCAACAGCTCTAATCTTATTGTTAGAGTTCTGTCTTTGATTGCACTGGTCGTGAACACAACGATTCTCCTTTTCCTAAAGAGTGTAAAAAATCACTCTCAGTAATGAGCGCAATTACTATGGAAACTGTTCTGAATATGCTGTGCTCCATGGATTTTCTAGCTCAGTTACTCAATAACTAGATTGAAATATCAAATTTCAGTTGCATTTACTCTAATTGCAGCTTTACAACTGCAAACATTAATAAAACTAATAATTTACTTAAATTTTCTATTTTATTTTTTTTAAAAAAGAGAGAATTGTGACTTAATTGAGCATAAACTGACTAATCCTGATCTTGGGATATTCTTCCCAAATTCTTCAGTACTGCAGAATGTTATGAATCACCACCTTCCAGAATGGCGAAGACTTAAAACCTAGAAATTTGCAAATTTCACACACCAACATCTGCTTTTCTTATTATTTTAGTGGTATTTCCACAGATCTCAATCATGTCCTATCATAGTATTACCATCACTTAGAAAACAATGATGAAACTGAAGAAACATCACGGTCTTGACTGTGTGAAGCTTCTCAATGCTTGTACGACTCTCCAAAAAGGGACAGAGGGACCATTTTGAGAAATTTTATCCCATGTTTTAGTCTTTTACTAATTTTATACTTCAGAAAATGAAGATGTTAAATCACTGATAAAGGGTTAACAGTAATGTGGTGTAAATGTAGTTTACTTGAGACAGTGAAAAATTAATATAATGTATTTAAAATGTTAGGTATTTTTACACAGACACTCGCACACTCCCGAGTGGAAACACTAGGACAGTTCTGATTAAGGAAACAAGTCAATTAAAAAATACTCTCACCAAAATTTGACAAATAGGCTATATCAGATTGTTTTTTGTGACAAAGTTAGTTTCCTTTTGTTATATACACTCAATACTTTTCATTTTATATGTTTATTTCAGACAGAGAAAGTGAAAGATTCCTTACCGCCGAGCAATGTAGTAGAAAACGGGATTGCCAGCTTTGGATGTCCCAGCTTGGTAGAAAATATTTAATGTTTTCAGTGCTTTGAACTCCTCTTTTTCATGTACCTGATGCCTAAAAAGCAGAACACTGATGTCAACTTTTCACAACGGCCTTTCCAAAGCAAAAACAAAAAAAAAAAATCCCAAACTCTCTTTATTTGCATCTTTAAACAAAAATATTAAGTTGACACTACCTGGAACCTTTTAAATCACAAACACTATTGCTATCTCTGTTCTCAATTTAATTTTTGAAATTAAGATCTACTCAGAAAACGTAAAGACCCAGGTTTTTAAATTCCCTTCAAAACAAAACTGGAGTCTTAATAACTGCTTATAAACCCACAATACGTGTCCCCTCCATGATAATCCCATTACCTTGTCATAAATTCTTCAAATTTGGAACTAGTGAGATTTAAACTGGACCAGTGAGTATCTGCCACGGGTTTGTGCTCAGGAGGACCGAGGTAGGCAAGCAGAGTAGCCATCTTGTCAAAAGGTCGTCTTCCAACAGCCTTGTGGTCCCTAGAAGCAGCACATTATTTACAGAAGTCCTCCTGTACTCAGCAATTCCTATTTCATTGCCCGCTACCCTTCCTCACCTTGAACAAGCTGGATTTTCTTTTTAAAATTAAAAAAAAAAGTGTCCACTGAAAAAGTAAGGAAGTATTTGTAACACATAGTGTAGAACAATTTTTACGAAAGATAAGACAACCATGGAGCTGCACAAAAAGTCGGCAGTAAAGTGGACAGCGAAGATGTAAGGCGTGTGCCTAATGAGTCATCAACAAGACAAAAGTTTCCAAATTTAAGATTTTTCAGCCATGATATTCTTAACAAAAGCACCCGAAGGTATTCCCAAATATCCATTTCCCATCAGCAACTTCCTTTTCAATGCTTTTTAAGTCCTACCTGTTGCTGGAAAGGTACTGGCCAATTTTCTCCTGATTGTTCCACAGCAACCGGTGCAAAGCAAGGACGTTACCATCACTGATGAAGGACAGGCTGTGATTGACGGTGTCGCTAGCTGGGCAATCAGATGCAATATCAAGGAAAAACCTGGAGTTCAAAACCAGTAAGAACCATAAGTGCATGGGGGAAATCTGCCAAGCAGACCTAACATAAATTAAAAGACTGTAAGAACATTCTCCGCTCGGTCTCTACACACAACACAGACTCTGTGCCAGTTCCCGAAGTGCCTACCTTCGGGCTGCATCAAAATTGCTTTTTACAAAATCATTAAAAGGCCGCATATGTTCTTCTTTTGTAAACAGGACATGGTTGGCAATGCTCTGAAGTATCTAAATAATAAAAAGACGGTAAAGACACATAAAGTTTTAATGTATTAACTTTGCTATCAGAAATGCTCCTTTTAACTTGTGAAACCTCAAGACAAAAAAGGGTCAACAAGCCAACTAGTTCCAAATATTTTCCTTTACAGACTCCTACATACTAGAAAACAACCTCCCTTATTTATGAACTTTATTCGTGTGCTGACAAGGAACAAATCTTTCAAAACCAACGTTCATTGTTAATGATTTCTTCTGGAAATCACACACATGCATAAAAACAATAGCATCTGCCTACTGGAAGAAAACTATACTTTCTCTACTTTAAAAATGAATCACATGCATAGGCCACAGATTTTTTATGCCATCATTTTACAGGAAAGAATACCAAATGAGATTAAAGATAGGAAAAATCACTTTTTTAATGCTAGTACCAACTTAATATCTGGGGCCACTACCTTCACTGTGCTGAAAGTAACTTTGGTTTCTTTATTTTTAAATAAGATCAGAAGTTGAAGTGAAGAGCCAGAAGAGCCCTGTACTTACACTGCTGTGAGCTATAACACTATCATGATGTGTAAATGTAGTACGGAAACTGCACTTTAAATAAACATGATGGTTGCTACATAAAAAGTACAAGTTCAGCTAAATTTTCTCATGTGAGTTAAAAAAACAGAACCCCCATGGGCAGGGGGGTTGGAACTGGATGATCTTTCAGGTGCCTTCCAACCCAAACCATTCTATGATTCTATCATAAATGAGGCAGAACACACAATAAGCCCAAATAAATATATTTACTGATTCACCTTGGACATCAGTTTCAATCCCCTTTCAATTCTTGGTGGAGGCTTTTTATCTAAAATCCCTGCTTCGTAAGGGGAGACGATCGCAGGATTGATGAACCGAAGGAACATCGCACTTCCAACTGCTCCGATGCTGTTCTGGGGAAAGCGCTGACTAACAACCTATGAAGTTGAGAATTATAAAGAATAGTTTTGCATTAAGAAAGGGGAAAGCAAGCCCAGAAAAGCTTTGTATGGTAATCCAACTTCAAGCACTCTTTCCACATCCATCAAGCTCAATATATTTGAGAAAGGCTGTCTTGCCTCGAGAGGCCTGGCACCACAGGACAATCAGGAACGAGAGGGAAACAGGAGTAAGGGGTGAGGGGGGCTCTGGATCCTCACTAGTTTTAGTTCAGCTTTTGTACTGATTTTCTTGCTACAATGACTATTGGACAAAGGTAGAAGGTACATTTCCAAGTCACTGAGCACAGAATTCCAGGACTCTGCCATGGACAGGAAAGCAAAGAGGTGCCAGGTGTTGGTACTCAGGTGTGCACAGTCCTCCCATCACACACAGACAATTCTTTTTAAATTAGTGGCTCTTTTATTTGTGCATTTATAAGTTCACTACTGATCACAAGAGTCTCTCCAGCAGAAATACTTATGCTGTAAACCTTCAGGAGTAAGTTTAAACTTGTGGGAAGGAGATACTTGTAGCAATACTATTCAGAACCATCATATCCCAACAAATATGCCAAAGGAGGAAAGCCAGAATGAGCCAGAGCTGAGACGCAGGGGCACTTCTCTGCCTCTATATACCCTGTCCAAAAGCACTCAGCAGGAATTTGCTAGAGAACTACAGATTTAAAGGATTTTTCCTTGCTATCTAGAAAAAAAAAAATTTTTGGAAAATTGTGCAAGAAAGAAGAAATCTCCTTTGTTTTTTGGAAATCGTATTACCAAGAGGATAGTCTGTTCTCTAGATATCTTTCATTTGACTTTGGAAAGCTTGTTAAACATAAAGCTCTCTGACAAACATAAAGTTCTTAACTATGCTACATGTGGCTCTATAAAGATTCAATATTTATATGTATGTTGTCTTATGAGTAACAACAGTTAATCAAAACAAGTCAGCTTCCAGCTTTTCACGGAATAACATTGGTAAGCTTTGTGTTTTAAGTTATAGTTGTTTGAAATAAATAAAAACAAACCCCACTTTAGCAAAATACTTCAAAACGGAACTAGTGCAGTCTCAAATCATGCTTCTTTGAACAGATGAAGGCATTACTACACACATAATATATCAAGAATAACTTTGGTTCAGTAGCAGCTTCAATCAGTGACCTTGTGATGCAATTACTGACAGTATTTTCTTGTAAAATACTAGTTTGCACACAGATTTGGCATTTAAATATGATTACTATTGTGCTCAGCTACAGCAAAAAATAACAGAGTATTTAATAAAAATCTGCATTTCCATACTGCCTCTGTTTTATTCATACTTGTAGTTTGAGGTCACTGTCAAAGAAAAGGATAAGTCTTAACTTTTGATGACACCACTCTCTCACAATCACATATTTAAACTCTTTAACACGGCAGGTTACTTAAAATGGGAAATCTGCTTTTCTCAGTAAATGAACACAACTGCTAAATGTTATTGCTTAGTCACAAGGCAAACAAAAGAAAATACCTCAGAAACAAGTCATATAAGCCTCTCTTCTTTTCAGTAACCCATATATATTAACCATTCTCCTCTCAGGATGCAAGCTGAAGTCAAAGTTAGCTGCCAGAGTGTTAAAACAACTAAATAGACTCAGATTTTCCCCCAAACCAAAGAAAAATGCTTTTCTTCTGCACTTTAATTTGAAGATGGTGGCAAGAGTAGAAGAATCAGAGTATTAAATACTAAGCAGTAATGTTAAAAATGTCTTTTCTTTACTCAAATAGGCACACAGAGAATATTTTAAATATAACTTAATTCCAGTGTTAATCGAAATGAAAGCTATTTTGTGCCAGAATTAGTAGAATGATTTTACAGTGAGGTCAAATAGACTGAAGTGAAGATGTTTTCAACAAACAGCAAAAGATTTCTGTTGTGCTTTGAAAGAAATGGCTAATAAAAAGGTCTCCAAACTTACTGATTTTTTGTTTTCCTTTTTTTCTTTTACGGTAGCTTTATTCAGTAGAGAGTGGCAAGTTGCCTACAGAACAGAGATGAGCACAAACAAGTCACAGCACCAACTACATACAGCAACAAAAAAACCAATGTTGACTTGTACATAAATTACACAGTAAAATGTAACAAACATAACCAACAGAAAATGAAATATATAAACTAAAGACTGATGATGGAGTTTTTATTCCACAATTTTATTACATCTTATTTACAAAGCACTAAATACAAAACAAGAAAATGTTGCGTTTCAATCATTTCTACTATTTCTGGCTAGATGAAAAGTCAAACCATATTAATGTGCTCATGATAAACAACACCGGGCATTAAATGGTATATTCAGCTTTCCAATGCACTTCACCATCCCCAAATAATTTTAATAGTAAAAATAGCAAAGTGTTATACCTTTGAAATACATATTACTTTTAAAATAAATTTAGAGTTTTAAATCTCCCCAATATTTCTCTGTGTGTCCTTCAATTTAGTTAGCTCTGTGAATCATCATGGTATTACTACTTTGATAGCTAAACACTGCCATAAAACACTCTGTGGAAAAAGGAAGAAAAAAGCCAGTGGGTCTACATTAATTCATCATAGATTTCCACATCAAGATATCTGTCCTGATTGTGTTTATTCCTGCATTTCACTTAGATGCAAAGGGACCCATCAAGAAGCATCTCATTCTCAGCCTGGAGCTGCATCAAGAGAGAGCCAGCAATATTGAGCAGCTGGAGAGCAAGCACCAACAGTTCAAATAATCTTTAGAGTATCGCAGGAACTGGAAGAGAATTTCTACAACAGTGTAAATTCTTTGTATGAGATACTTTGATCAGGCTTGCTTGTCACCACAAAACACTCCTGAACACGAGCAAGGGTGAAGCTCTCACAGTAACTCGTCACATGACATTTCCAGATGAAAACACTCACGAGGGCTCTGTTAACAGAAACTCCAGCCAGAGCAGAACCAATAGCCAACTAAATACACCTTTTCCATAGTGCTGCTACCTTAATTAAAATTAGCTCAAATCATGTACAGAACACACCTGATGGGTATGTTTTGCAAACACATTTACTTCAAAACTCTAAGCATAAAGACACCACAAAATTCATTCACTCTTACATTGTCACCTTAGAAAGTATTAAGTTACCTTATAAAAATCACCTATTTGGTTCATATGATAAAAATGGATTAACACCCCCAAAAATCAGATTCTAACCGTATTTTCCTTCAGATAAAGGACAGACTCTTCAAAACTCTCTGGAATTTGAAAGCACAGAACTAATTATTACACTATTTGTGATGAACAGATGTTTGTATACAAATACAGACATTACTAGAAACAGCTAAACTAGTAAATGTTGAGGCTGAGTACTACCTGTATTTGCCAGTGAATCACCTCTTTGAGGAACAAATTATCCTTGTTACAAAAAAAAAAAGTAAAGGCAAGAATAAAGCCAATACATTTGCTTTGCTGCCACAGAAACAGCTCTGGTGATGCCGCTAGTGAGTACGTTTCAGTAATTCCATTTCATGCAGGAATTAAAGAGAATCTGATGTCTTTAAGGGTCATTTATAGCAGTTGTTAGAGCAGAAATGAAGGCACATCACTTGTGTGCCTAATTCATTCCAACAGTTCACAATAACTCAAGATCCACAACAGCCACAACATGCAGTTCACTGTTTCTCCCTTCCAGGTTCTGAGAATTGCAGCAGTTGCATTTATTAACACAGCACTCACTGTAATAATATGCCTACACTACACTGCGTAGAATTTTTGACTCGTAATCTGCTCACGCAGGTCAGAAAATCTATTTTCCTTGCTTTACTTTATACCTGATACACAGACTCCATTGCCGAGAGGCCAAAAATAGTTTGCTCAAACCACTTAACTGGAGCTCAAAATATTCTGCTACGCACAGCTCTTCTGCAGCAGTCCTCCAACAGGACTGGAAACTGTAGTTCCTATGAGCGCTGAGGGCAGCAGGAGCATCCCCCACTAGAACTCCTAGAAGCAGCTAAATCCATCAGAAACACATAAAGAACAAGAGAGTGAGCTATACACATACTGGGCTCAGCAACTGCTGCTGAGCGGCTACAGAGAGCAGCAGAAATGGGACCCAGCAGAGGATGCCGGAGATGGAGACAGGGGAACGCAAGTACTTGAACAGGAGGTGGCCAGGAGGGCACCACTGCAGCAGAACTTACTCTACAGAGGACAGTGCACGAGTCAGGAGGTTTCTTCTCTTTAAGCATCATTTATAAACGGTACCAGAAACAAGCCAGAAGAGGGTGGTCGCGGCTTGGTAGCTTTCCAGGTTTGTGTGATACCACTGAAGTTTTACCCACAAATAGAAGTCATTCTTTGTTATTCACCTGATGAAAGGAACTCTACAAATACTTTTATCTGTCTTTTCCAGGTTCCTTTCCTCCTATTTACCTGCTGAAATTCTCAATACTGTGTGTTTGCACCTGGTCAGCTGCTTAATCCAAGTACAAGCAGCTCTTCGCATACAGTAACACACTCCAGGTCTTCAACAGGCAACACTACCACCATCAGAAAGTGTTGCTCATGGCAGCAGGAAGATATTTTACCTTGCAGACCAATGGCTGTTGTCATTCTACCTCTCAAATACAAGAACTTTCCCTCCTCAAAAATACAGAGTATCTGCAGCATCCCAGTTACAAGGCTAATAGCATTTACTGAATTACATGCCAGTGGACCTCCTTCCCAGGACAAGTGAATGGCTTTCCTTACAGGTGTCCACAGCAACACAGACTCCTGCTTTCAGAACATGTTTTCAGGACTTGGCACTGAGCGTGATCTGAGTAAAGCCTGAATGATACAGTGTCCTCAACCCACTCGCAAATGATCTTCTTTAGGGAAGCACATATAACCATAAGCAATTCTCTCCCAAATACAGCCAACAGCATTTCACATGTCCTTTCCTTTCCTTTCAATCCACACTTTCTAAAATTCAGGACTTCTGACTACTATACTCCCACAGAATACCATACAGGTTTTTTCTTATGAGTACCTTACACCCTTTTTAATATGCTTTTCTATCAAAGGCAGAAAGCGTAAGATTGTGCCCACCTGAATAATACATCTCATAGGCAATTTTTGGACAAATATACTTCAGAGACAAATGTTCTTAAGGAAATGGCCAGTAGTTTTGTGCTGAGGACAACTATCTAGACTTAGTAACTGCACAAGCAGCTATTTTATTCACACAGTTAATGTTTACCAGAGGCGTGATCCATAAGACTTTTAGACAATTAACTAACTTGATTTCTGATTTAAATTTATCCTGTACAGAAAACAAACAACTGCATCGTTCCTATATGCAAAACACAGAACACAGTTCTGCACTCTCTCAGCCCAGCAATGATTCCACCCCCCTCCCCCTCGGATTTTTGCTGTTTTCCCTACAGAGGGCCATAGGATAAACTGGTAAAAACAAGCATAACCATTACCTCCCCAGTTAATCTTTAGTCTCCCACAGAGATGCTAAAGCAGAGATTATCGTTGCCTTATTAGGTCTGAGTTCACAGCTGTGATTCAACTCCTTAAAAAAACAATGTTTAGTCAACTCCTGATTGCCAACTAGAGTCTTAAAACACCATTCAGTTTGTACATTTAGATTCCTGCTATTTAACAAACACCTGAAAACAGTCTTTAAGAAATGCCCACTATGCACCCACTACTGACCAAGCTCCAAACTGCTAGAATTATAAAACCAACCCCCAAAGTTGAGGGGCAGGCAACCATTGCAGGCATACCTGGTATAAACAATGGCACACACTGCGAAGCTGTGGTGGGAACTCCGAAGAAGAATTAATGATTGCATGAAAAAATTTTTCAGTCATTTGCAAGAGATTCCGCTGGTTCTCTTCAAGGCTTTCTGTAGGCTCCAGCCTGAAACAGACCCATAAATGTACGGCCAGCAATCAGATAAATGATAGTACCTCTACCTGTATGTTAGGTAGTAAGTTATTTGCCAGGGTAAATGGAAATCTTACAGAAGTATTTCTGATTTTTTACACAAATTTTCCACCAATATTTTAAACCACATTAAGTTAAAACCAATGTCATATAAAAGTCAGTAACGAACAGACAGCTGTAAGTGGGATTCTCTCACATCATTCCATACAAAGACATGCATACGTAAATCCAACTGATAACTGCATGATCGGTTTCATGGTGGTTTTTCTGAAAAGAATTTTTACGATAGACACACAGATATTTGAGAGGTAAACTATTAATAAGAAGGTCTATCCTTTGGTAAGCTGCTTAAAGACAAATACTGGAAGTTTTTGAACAACAGCTACTAAACCCAAGTCTCAATGTGATAAGCAAAATTAGGGCAAAATAATTACACACAACATGCACACATTCTATCTCGCCTCTGTAATTAATTTAATGATCTAAAGCCGATGATTTCTGGTACCACTGGAAATCTCTGCATTAGCGGCCTACATAAAAATATGAAGTAGCAAGTAAGAGAAGAGATCCTGCAAGAGCTTTCTACCTTCCTTGCTCTCTCGGGGTTTAGAGGACACGCGGCAAAACTCATCTTGCTGTGTTGCAAAGCTCTGTGCAATGCTCCCTGTCTAAGAGGATTGCAGATACAATTAATGTGCCTGGTAAAGTGAGGAGTGGAAAAGTACAAAAGTATGAGAAAAATATTTGCAACAAGGGAAAAGGAATCCTACTGTATTTAGGATGATTGGGAATAGTGTTTACAAATAAATACATTTGACCCCCCTCCCTTGAATCTCAAACCTTGTTGGATCCACCTCAAAGCTAACATGTTGCCATTCAGAGGATGTGATCACAGTCCTTAATAAAGGTTCCAGAAGCTTCTGCAAATAGGTAGCACCATATACCTGTGCAGAAAGAAAACCGGAACAGGTGGCCAGATTAACACGGCAAACCGCAGGAACACTCCAGAACTCTGTAAGTGTTAAAAAGTCTGAAAACATTGGATTTGTTTTTGGCGTAAGACAGATTGCTGTAAAACTGGTGTTTATATATTACAGTCTCACTGTTGAAAAATATCTGTGATCAATTTCCACAAATATTTTAACTGATTTCCAATTTAGAGAAGACTGTACGGCACATTAATAACCACAATAACCAGATGGGATTCTTTCTTAGAGCACAGTGACTCGATGCCCCATCTCTGTTTGTACAGTACTAAAACAGTTTAAACTGAAATGGAATTGTAAGTAAGGCTTTTTTCTCCCCATCTTTAAATTGCCTGTTATAACAAGATCATCAGGAACAGTCTTCAAGCTGGCACTAGCCCCAGAATCACTCATTAAACTTCTGACTAGTTTAGCTGTAAGAGCCCTGCTATGACTGAAGATTATTTAGGGAAGGACTTAAACATAACTAAAACTCTTAACAAATATTTATCTGCTATACAAGCAATGTTATGTTTCCTAAATATCCAGTAATCTTTGCTGAAATCTACAAACCTTGTAAATGTTTTTGTTACAGGGACCAGTTTTCTTCTTAACAGTGTAGAATGCACAGACTAGGCAAAATGAAACATTTATTGCAAACTTAAGAGGATTAATTGCAAACTTAAGCCTAACTGGTCAAGTCATGGTATCTTGGCAAAAGGTCAGTTCCAGAAGGGTCTGTATTTTTTAGTTAGGCCTGAGCATGAGATCTACAAGATCTAGTTCATCAAATGTTAAAACATTAAAAGCAAAACTCCCCAAACCTAATGACAGCTGTGATTAACTTAAACTGAGACCCAAAGGCAACTCTCTACTATTTTCACCTAATGCAGTTACTCAAGTGCCTTATACCACAGACTGGTAGTTTTGTATTTTTACACTGCTAAAATTTGCTTGTTATTGAAGTGATCTGTAGCAATGAGAAAGATTAGATAATATATACCTTAAAACAGAAAGTCATTATTTTACTGGCTAAGCTGTTTCCACGGAAGAGCGTCTGCATGGAATCTGCTAGTTCAACTTCCTTTGAAAACATATTCCAGAGTAGCTGGTAGAGCAAGTGTCGGGAATCAAAGAGTGTGACCAGGACACGAGCTAACTCATCCTTAAAAGAAGCAATGAAATGTTAATGTGACTAGCAGTGAGCCAAAGGAAGTGCAAAAAAAAGGATTATGAAAGAAACACAAAGCACTCTGCACTGATGCTTTAAAATCGCTATGGAGCCTTGCATGTAAATATCAAATTAAGCATATATAATCTCTCTTTAAATCTTTCCTATGTTACTGCTTGTCTGAAAATCTGCCCGAAGATAACCAGCCATAAAAATTCACGATGTCCAGATAGATAAGCAGTTATTCTGCTAAATAACAAAGCCAAATTCATCTTGCTAACCTCCAGAGGAGCAAATACAGTCCTGTTCATCTACATTACAGCACACACAATCTGTCATAAATAACCAGCACGATCAGATGCATTTATTACAATAGCTGCATATAGAATTATTCCTAGATATTAAACAAAAATTTACTATAAAATGCAGTTTATAATCAAGATCCAGTACATTTTTCAAGACTATGCTAAACAAGGCTAACTATCATGAACAGCGGGTCTATTCTCTCTTTAGCACACTACTGAGAGACCCTTAATGTTTGCACAAATTTTTATTTTAAGTCTTAATATTTTCAAAAATGTAGGAAATAAAAGGTGTGAATCAACTTACCCACTGAGAACAAGGCACCACATTGGCTAAAGCCATAGCAATAGGAAGCTCCCCCTGATCACCCATCATTGTAACCAACTCCACCAATCTCTCAAACCGATCTGCTAGCACTGTTTCTGCTAACGTATCGAATTCTGTTCCCTGCTGCAGAATTTTGGTGAGGACTTCCATAAACGTAGCTCTTGTTTGGAGGTCTTTATGATAGCCCAAGCCTAATTAAAAAAACCCAGAACTACTAAGGAAGATGCAAAAAGAAATCAAATACCAATGTCTTCATTATGTATTCATTTATGTACAGTTATCTCTAACTACTTTACCTATTGAGTGCATAAGACCACTGTCCACATTTGCATTGAGTAAATTTGACATGGCAAGCACAGTGCAGTGCCGTAGCGAGGCGAGTCTCCGAGACATTCCGCGTTTCCTGCCGCCTGTTTGTGCGCTTTCATCTTCAACCTCACTACAGTCATTTAGGAGGTTCATAAACAGTGTGAAATATCTAAAGAAAAAAAGACTTGTATAAGCAGAACAGATTCTGCAAAGGCAACCATCGGAGAAGATTTGCAAACAGACAGTAATCCTCCCTAAAATCTCTTCACAGTCCCGAGGAATCTCTCTTGTAGCATAGTCCAAACTTTCAATTGTGTTCTAACAAACAGAAGGCTGTCCTACAATTTGCATGCAAATTTTCAAAAACCAAGCAAGTAAATGTCAGAGGTGTGCCTTTACAAGCAGATGTCTTGGAAGAGATTAAGTTTCATGGATAAAAATATAATCCCAAAGCAAGCTAATCACTCCCATGAATTAAGCATACGTCTGTGTTAAGCAGAAACAAAGCCAAATTTCATAATGATTTTCTAAATGAAAATGTTTCCATAAACCTAGGAGGCAGATACTTGTGAAAAAGGATAAGAGGTAATTCCTGTTTGGATAATACAATTATTTCTGCTAGAAAAAACCCCACAGTTTATAATACAAGTCATATGACGCATCTGCTTAGAGTCAAAAGTATAGAAAAATAGTTGAAAGTCATTATTTACTTAAGAAATAACTGAGATTTCGCTTCCATCAACTCAACACCGTCTCCTTCTTCAGGCTGTAGTGGAAGCCCAGCAAGAAGGGAGACCACTGCTTCCATACTAGCTTGGTCTAAATCTCTGAAAAACAAAGTTTTAAGAAGCTGTGAATTACTTCAGCACAATCAGTCTCTCAATCCCCTTGATAATTTTCCCATCTGGCACCAAGTCCCTTTTCTGTGTACATCTAAATGGAGGTGAAAGTAATCTTTTTTTTAAAAAAAACGGTTATTCTAGTAAAGTTCTGTCCATCAGGAAAAAAAGCTTCAAGTAATAATCTACTATGGATAAAAACTGCAAAGCAAATTTGTAACTAAAAAAACAGTTAAGCATAAATTCAACACTTTAATGTATGATGATTTTATTCTTCAGAATTCATATGAAGATACAGCTCTAGCAAATAAAATGCTAAATCAGAAAAGGTATTAAAAGAAATTAAATAAATTCAGTATATTTTTTAAAAAAAAAAAACACTTTAAGAGCCATGTTACTCAAGACTATGCATTAAATATAATTCCGTTACTGCTCAAGTTTCAATGTTTGCCTTCTCCTTAAAATTACTGATGCTAAGGAAGTCCACAAGCCACCTCACCTGTGGATATCAAATGCCACCTGAAACAGTCAGCAACTTTAGAAATAGTTTCACAGTACTCTTTTGTACCTTGTCAAGCACTTCACATCCTCATCTGTTGCTTGATTAGACGTTCCCATAACCCAGTCTGTCAAATATTCCACCATTTTGTTCCTGTTAAATACAGATATGTCACCTTAGCTTTGGGTTTTTTTGGTTATTCATTTGTTAGTTTTTAAAACAACCTTTCCCCACACACACTTGCTACTGTAGGCATCATTCTTAATTACTACAAATTTAGTGTAAGAACTATTAGAATGACCACACACTGAAGATGAACTGAATCATTATCATTAGAGCAAGTAATACGCCAGTCTGCATCTCACACAAATTTTTTACATATGTTTAGTATTCCCACAATCAAACCAAAATTTTAATGCAGCACCAGGCTCAAAATTATTCTGGACACCAAGACAGCAGTACTATTCCTATATCAGGAATACTGGTGTCACACAGGTTTTCATTTATGTTTTAAACATATAACTAAACAAAATTGCATCTGTCCACATCACACTACCCCAGAAGTTATATAGCCCAAAACTTACCTAAATTTCATTTCTTGGCAAAATGAAAGGTCGTCTCTCCTCTCCATCATGACTTCTACTAACTGGCATAGCTTAGTTTTTATTTGAATTGCATGTACTAGATTTCCAAGCACACGCACATACCTGAAGCAAAAAGATTGATTAAATTGGTACTTCATACTACAAGGTCCACACACCTGACAGATCTTTGCAGCTCCATGCTGGAACCCACATAGTGCCTGACCCAGCAAACTTGCACAATGGGTTGGCAAGTGTTTGGGCTACGTTTTTGGTTTTCCAAGTGAGCAAGCCAGCCCTTGTATCTGCTGAAGACCAACTTTCTTCTGGTCAAAGAAGTTTTCTATTAGTATAAAACTGCCCTCCAGTGTTTTTTCTAAAATCATTTTATAGAAAAGACACCCCGAATGCTTAGCCAAGCTAAGGAATGGTTAGTTCTTTAAAATAAAGTCACCCTCTATCACCTCTATTATGCAACAGATTAAATGATCTCCATGAAGTTGTCAGAACCATAAGGAAAAGAATCAGAAAACCAGCAGTTGTCTCTCCATGGATGCAAGCAGAAAAGATGAACTGGAAGGGTCTGCCTCGCTTCTTGAACGTATTAATTGCATAGTAACATCAACAGGATTTCTTACCTAACCAGATTTAGCATCATTGTCTCAATACTAGCTTGTCCAAGGTGTTCTGAACTCCCTTCTGTGTGATTGTCAAGCAAATTCTTCATTATAGCAATGGTTTGCTCTACAAACTGTGTGTTGGTTTCAGTTAACAAAACCTACAGGAAGAAAATTGCTGGTCTTAATCCTTACACACAATACCAAAAATAAATATTTATCAAATATACCGCAGCATTTCAAAAGCCCAATGGACAACAATTTTGCTAGTTATCACCCAGCCAAAAGCACTCCAATATATGTCAAGATTAAATATGTCAATGCTACCAGCCATAACAATTCCAAGAACATACTCAGAGCCCACTAAGAATCCAAGAATTATTTGATGTTAAATATAGCCTGGGATCACAAATACAGTAATTATTAATGCATGCTGTCCAATACATTCACAATGCATGCAGGTTTTTTTGTACACGAACAGGTATCAATTTCAATTACCTTTGTGAAAGACAAGACCGTCGCCTTTTATTACGACACAAATGTGAAGGACTATATCAACACCTTACCTGTCCTTGAGAATCAAAAAACTTGCTGATGGTATTCTTCAGTTTGTTAAACAGCATTGGATAAAGTGCTGGACTCAACTCCAAACCCACCAGATCTTTAATATTAGTCCGTATCTGAAGTCCCACTTTCTCATGGTTACAGACCATCAGAGTCAATAATCTGTCGATGAATTTGCTAACAGGAGTCTCTGTGTTCCCCTCAGTGGACACCATAGATATCATGGAGCCCTTCCGCTCGTTGACCGGGCCCATGGGTGGACTGTAGGTCGCCAGCCCTGCATTGCTGCGATGCTGTAGGCACACTCCTCCAAGGGCACATAAGAAGCCCGTCATGTTGATCCACTCCTGAAGGGAATCTGTGTCAGACAAGTCTATGGAGCCTCCCCCACTGACATGCGACATCCGTCTCTTAACAATCGTCTTATGGAGACTTTCAGTAACCTGAAAAAGAATGGCTGAAGGTGAAGTCCCTTCAGTTAAACACGACTGATGGAGAGAGACTAGAATTTTGCCATTTTACAAATCCAGTCTGAAAAATTTCTTCTGATTCACCCTTACAGCTTATTGTGATAGCATGAACAGAAACCTATATTGAGGCGCTGCTTTCAGAGACACTGAAAGCAAGGCTAGGAAGGACTGGTGGGGGTTGCCCAGTCAATTCCTTGCTCTGCACCAGGACATGAAAGCCTGCCACATGTTTAAAAACTTCCACTGAAAAGGATTTAATCATTTCTCTACTAATATTCCAGAGTTATCACTATTCTTTTTTCCAATTTCCTTCCAATTTTTAAGCTCAGCTTCCATCAATTTAAGTCAAATCACTTCTTGGTCTCTTAGTAAGAACAGCAGACAACCGCTCACCATTATTTTTCTGAAATACTTTCATGAAGCTTAAGTCTATCTACAAAAATAATTTTCTAGATTAAAAATTCAATTCCTTTAAATAAATAAGCTTAACCAGTTATTTTGAATTTCTAAGAGTACGGAAAAAGTCAGTCACCTGCCCATCTTCCATTTTGGTCTTTGGATAGTTAAGGATTAGTTTTGTAGCTTGTTCCCATTTCGCATGTGTATCCTCCCAAGCCTAAAATAAGAGATATCAAAATTAACTTCAAAACTACTTGAGGCAACAGATTTGTTTTCAAAAAATATGCATGCAAAGAATACATAAATTCAGAACAAAGTTTACCTCTGTGTTGCCTGCAGTCGGATGTTCAATGCGTCTTAACAATGCCATCACTCTCTTCTGAAGAGCTGCTCTTCCTACAAAGGAGCACAGAGAAGTTAACCAAGTTTTTTGAAAACCCACCTACATCAATTTGGAAGCAATTATTAAATTAAAAGAGGAACATATCCCCTTAGTTGTTTAGAAAAAGGATTCTTTTTGTTACACTTTAAAGCCTTCAAGAACTCAGTCAGCCAAATTCCCAACTCTTTCTAGCAATTCCAGCAATTAAGATATTTCAGTGAAAGCAGAAGCAGCATATAAATCAAGAACCTCAACCTGCTGGAAGAACTCAAACACAAATAATAGTCTTATACAAGCGGAAAGGTATTACAGAATCATGATTCTTACCTGTTGACATCATATTGCTAACAGATGCAAACTCCATGAAAGTGTTATAGTTTGGCAAAAAATTATGCACTGAGACTTCATCTACTCCACATCTGATATCTGCTTCTTCACAGAGGTGACGGAAACAGGACATTGCAACAAGGACCGCCTCAATATCTGGGCTCCACAAAAACATGTACAAGGCGACTTCCAATTTTGTTTGGGCTTGGCGACAAATGGGTGTTCCACTGCATCCTGCTGTACTTTCCTTGGGAAACAGAGAATTCCAAACTTGGTAATATTGCTTATGAACATGGCAATTCTATTAAAATTCAGCCTTATCCAAATTGTTCTTTAAAACTGCTTTTATTCCAGCATTAATAAGCAATCCTAAACAAGATTAGAGCTCTTATATGCTGTTGCAGGAACACAGCAGCTAAGAATCTGCTCCTTCCATAAGGACATCACATTCGTAGAAAAATCTTATTGATACTGGAAAAGTGTAGAGGAAAGAACAAAATTAAAGTTTTGGCTCATAAAAGATGTTCCAAATATCCTCTTATATTTTTTTCCCTGCAGCTAGAACTAGCAGAAAAATCAGGCTTGAGAAACTTGGCTGTCAAAAGGTGTATCTTGCTAATATGCTTGATTTTATGATCCTTCATGGTACATTTAAACTGCATGTAATACTTTAAAAAGTGAGATTTCAGATTTATTAAGACTAATGTGAAGGGATACTATGTGGAATACTAAGAAAAAAATATTCACCAACATTTTAACTAAAAAAGTCACATCTTCTTCAAGCCTGAAACATCATTATTAATCAGCACATTAGATACATACATTACACAGGAGATAGATGTCTTTTCCTCCTCAGAAATGATTAATTTTATTTTTTAAAATTACTCTCAAAGTGATTTAATTTCTGCTTGCACACAGGTTTTTCTCCCTAAGTGTTAAAAAGAATTATTATTGTATATTACTTACCATGGAAGAATTCCCTTTCCCTTTCCTGAGGGTTGCTCCTGGAGTACAGCGCATCATCTCTTCATGGTCAAGAGACATTTGACTAGTTCCACCTCCAGAGACATCATAAAGGAAGAGAACATGGCAGGAACTCCTATCAGATTGCTATAAAGAGAAGGAAGAAACATCATAAATCAATTTATTTTTTAAAAAGGGTAAAGAGGATAGATTTCAGGAAGGTAAAAAGCTCTTCCACACTTACACAGTACTTTTCACACTCGTGCTTTAGGAAGTCACCCTTATTAATAGTATCTTAGAATGATATTTCCCCTTCAGAAATTATCTGGAGAGTCACCTTCAAAAAATATCACCTTGAGGTAAGAGTAAACTGATGTGTTTTCCTCCCTTCCTGGGACCTCCTGAAAGCCCTACAGGCTTCTTGGTTTTACTCCATAGAATATATACTAACATAAACAGAATTATAATGTAGATGTTATTAAGTCTAAAGAAGCCAAGCTCAAAAGCAATGCGCATTTTATTCCATATGTTTTATATTCAATCAGAAAAGCAGGTTGTGAGACTGTAAAGCAGAGCTCTAAGAACAACTACTAGCTTTTTCTGATCTTGATATTCAACAAGACCCTCTAAGTACTAAGAGGAAAGATTTTTAAAAACAAATCATTACTTCTTAACTATAATATTAAGCATGCTCTCTATTTGAAGGACAGTTGATTTCCACTTAAAGGCCAAATGCAAAAGTCTTCCTGAATTCATAGAAAGCCTGAATGCCTACGGTCTTCAGCTGTAGTAGATGAGATTACATTTTACAAACATGAATTAAACTGGAGATACCAAAGGAAAAACCCTCCTACAACATCGACACAGACAAGTAGTGTCCATCAGTAACAGAGCTTCTGCAGTTGAAATGAGAGGTAAAAAAATCATTTAAAGGTAAAAATCCTCTTGCTGAAAGAGAAATTTCAAAGCACGCTAAACACTATGCGTAAGATGGTAACCTTCACATGTTAGCACAGCTAATTTCAGGTCAGGCAAAAATCCTTTATTTTCTCTAGTAGATCTTTAATTCAAAAACTAATACAGCAAGTCCAGTTTTAATTCTAGCAAGTGTAGCATTACAATGCGTGCTTGGCTTGGAAAAAGTCTCCGGAAATGATCGGAAAGAAGCAAGTCAGAATTCTAGGATTCATACGAACATGAGATCCAAAAAGAAACGTTTATTTGATCCATGAAGAAGTATATTTTAGCAGAACCACATATCTCTTTTTCTCACCTTGTGGACTATTTCCTTTTGCAATAGGCAAACAGCTATCAGGCACGAGGTTTCTGTGAAACAAACATTTTCCAGGCAAATACAACAGCCTGTGCAGCTAAAGTGAAAAAAAGCAACCCTAAACCTAACTTCAGATAACAATTCTAATCACGGGTGCCTCACTAAGCAACATCTCACAGCAGAGAGGAAATCAGAAAAAAGAAGGTGTAGGTGTAGCTATTAAATCACTTCCAATCATAAAAATAACCTGGTAAGTAAAGAGAGTGACAAAACAGAGAGCAATTCATTTTAATGATCTTAACACATAGATGTTAACCTTTACTTACTTTGGTTTTTAGAAGAAATTTATTTCTACAGATAAGAATCTCCCGCAGCCACTTGAGGATTTCTGTACTGCTGAGCATCTGATGACTGGTTAGTTTCTTGCAGATATAAAAAAGCATTTGTGAACTGCAGCAAAATGAAATTCAGCATTAGCTTTATTATGTAGTAACAAAATTTTTGAAGATATTACTACATTTTACATACAAATAGGCAATTAGCATGAATATCCTACATATATACTAGCAAATGCATAATAGATATAATATAGGTGTGTACTTTAAATGACAATCTCCCCTCTGACCCTTCCCACCGCCCAGTTGGCCTTTTTAGTTCCCTAGAGGAAGTTAAGCAATTTGGGTACTTGTTAGAAGTCCAGACTCCAGGGCTCTCGGTTCAGAAGTCCTCCATTTATCCACAGAACAGATACAGCACAGACAGTGGCAGTACAAGTTTACCTACACTGCTCTGATAACGTGTCTCAACTCTGTTCTGGAAGGAACACATCTAGGGATGTTCCTTCTTCATATCCATTCAGGCCTCACACTCTCTGTTAAAACTGCCAAAGGGTCCAAATTAGTGTCAATTTTAATGGGTTCTTCCCCCAGCCCGAACAGACCACAAACTCATTTCTACTATTAGAAATTACAGTAATGAGTTTCAGTTCTTGTCCTTCTAGGGATTGCTCAGCCCCAAACCTATGCTTTAAGAAGCCCTTTGAGTCACATTTAGCAGTCATGCAGGCCAATTTGTTGATGCTGGTAAGAGTGTTTCTCCTAGACTGTTGTTCCTTTTCTTCCATATTAAACATCAGTACCAAGTCAGATTAGATCATCTTTTTAAAAAAAATTATTTAGCTCGTGCAATTTAAGAATTTTCAGTTTACAGACTCCTACTTTCTGGTTTAGCACTTTGTGTAATTTTAACTTTTTTTGAACTTTATTTCCCTTAATATTCCCCAAGAAATCAACTGCATCAGCTGCTGTGACGTTATAAAAAAGCAAGACAACTTTAATGAATACTATTTCTTTAAATACACAGGAACCATGAATAGAGATCACAGGTCAGGGCAAACTACTACCTACTCAGGTGAGGGCTTCAGAGACAAGATTAGCAACTCCACACTTCTAGAATTGCTTAGCATTACCCTCCCTCAACCCCAAAAAGATAAAACAGAATTTAAATGAGTAGTAACCATTTGAATGAGGAGGGAGTGTCTCTAACTTTTCAAAACTAACAATCATTTCTACACCTTCACATCAAGCTGAAAAGACTCATTAAAAAAGCCAGCAAAATGTCTGTTATTATATTGTTGTTAAGTTTATATAACTTTTTCATAAACACCCACAGATTTGACTGCAGATTCCTGCTGATGTTGCATAGCTTTCCCAAAACGTTCACAGCTATTTCAAAAGAGAAGACAAACTGAAACAGCTCTTTCTCTAATTTACACAAGTGAACTTACATACCTAATTTCCCAGAATGTTTCTATAGGTGCATCAGGATTCCACAAGTCAATGCTGTCTAACTGGTGAAGAACTAGCAAGGCCTAATTTCAAAACAAAGTAGAGTTTCACTTAAAGGCAGACATTTATAAAGTACAACAGCACAGGCAGAGAAAGAGGTGCAATCACATATTAATTACACAGTTTTAAGAAAACCAAAAGCTATATAAGCATTTTATGTAGAAGAAGAGTTTATTGTTAGTCCATGTCAAAAGTATTTCACTTTAGTCTATGTAAAGCTTTAAGAGCATATAGATCCCTTTCTCAATCCACCCGTGAAAATTTAAAACATGAGACATCAATGAAACACACATCCTACAGTGCATTTTTCAGAATGGAAATCTAAAGAAGGCAAGATAATGCAACTGACATAATGGATTAAAAACATAAAAAAACCAATCTTTCTGTCCCATGATGCACAACAAGAAGCAGAAGCCTGCTTTCATTGTTTATGGAGTGCTCTGGAAATTCATCACAGTGAAAAAAACACACAAATGTTATAGCTGAACTGTCAAAGTCACAGAATCAGCAAGTTTGCACGGAAAGGCTAAAAATCAGAAGTAACTTTAGTGATTTGTTCAGAAAAAGATCAATAGAGACCAAACGCTAAGACACAGAACTTTAGCTAATTGATGCTTCAGAGCTTCTACACAAGCCTTGATTTGTACAGTGCAGTCTGTATACTCATCATTTGGCACAGAGAACATTCACCCCTTACCTCCATGGCTTCTTGTGCTATATCGGGCATGCTGGATTGCGGAACAAGTTGTACAAGGCCTGTAATCAATTCAGCCGTGCTACCTTGCGTCTCAGGCCCTTGCTTCCTTGGATTCTAAATAGCATAAACAAAAGCAAGTTTCAGCTGTAAAACCTTTTAATGACTGGCCATGCTACTGACCACTACAGCAGGACTCCTGTGATTAAACTAGGTGGGTTTCTGGCTCTTTAGGAGAGTACCTCATTTCTTTTTAAGCTACAACACTCCTTGCAAATCATATCTTTGACAGGAATGAAATATTTTTAAATTAAGCAATAAATAGATCTGAGAAAATGGGAGACCTAAGAGCACATCAGTGTCTCTTACTCATTGAAATGTGACTAATACTCCTCCTTATTTTAGTTTTCCTCTTATTCTATTCCCTGTTCCTTCCCTCCGGACCCCCCTCAGAGTTGCAGAGCTTTACACTCCCTTTCATTGTGTTGCTCTGGTTCTGTAAAATTCCTTACAATTTCTTTTCAGTTTTGTGTTTTTCCTTTGAAAGCACTGAAACACCATAACCAGAAAAAAGAATGAGTAGGGAAGTACCCCAGATGCCAAGGCTCATGTTTTCAATTTTTATTCATGTAGTAGCTTCAAAAGTAAATTTTGAAAAGAACAGTGTGATGTACTTACACACAGCAAAAGCTTTGGATCAGCATGGATCAGTTTTACCAAGGATAACAGCAAAAACTTGTAGCTTCTGGTTTCCAGATCAGTAGGTTTTTCTTTAAATTTAAGGCTTGTCATTTTCTCCTTAAATGTAAGACTCTGATGAAAGGAAAAATCAGTTATTGTCAGTACAGTGGTCTACACAGCAGTTATAAACATCCTGTGAAGGCTATTTTTTTATAATCTATAATTAACGAAAAAGTTTAAAAGTATATTAAATTCACTCGAGTATAGTCAGATAACTATCTACTTAAAAATTCCCTTTTGCATATGCACATGCTATACTTCTTTATATCTTTAAAGTTTAATTAAGAACTGTTTTAGTGAGCTGTGTGTGGACATAAGAAAAGGTTTTGCGTAAGACAAACTGTGGCAAACGAAAAATGGATAAAAACTAATAAAAATTCAGAGGGATTTTCTCTGGTCTGAGAAAGAAATAAAAGTAAATGTTTCCAAGTAAACTTGAACAGATGAGAGGGTAGGGAACTCTTCTCCAAATGCCAAATATTTTCTGCCATAACCACGATCTAGATGATAGTATTTTCACCTTACAGTCTCTGAAAAATGCACCTTTTGATTTTCACAAGGTACACAGTGCATCACTTAAAATTACCTGGTTTCATCTGAAAAATCTGCAAAATATTCTGTACTATTGAATTTCCTCATGGGAAATGAAGGACGTTGTAAGATATGTATTAAGAGTTCACATAAAACATTGTGGTTTGACTTCAGTGTGAAGTGCATCATATTCAACCACTGCTGTTCACACAACAGAATCCAGTTAGCAATACGAACAGTCATACACAGTGCTGGCTGTGACAGACGGGTGTGTGGAGGCTACCAGTTGTATGGATTTCAAAAACTGAGTTCATGTTTCAATCCTGCAGTGTGCACAACCTTTGAAGTGAGCCACCTTGTTGTGGGGCAATCAACCACAGATTCTCCATATCGACAAAAATAATTTGGATGCATGCTAAAATCTGAAAAATAGTATGTATGTATCTGTGTGTCTGTGTATACATACACATAAATACATATATAAAAAGGTGAATTTGCATTTATTGGCCCCTAGTATGGCCAAAGACAAGAGATTTTAATCTCTCTCCAATAAGTTTACATAATTTATATTTTCATTAATTTTAATCTTATATCAGAAGGGATTTAAGTACTATTTTTTCCTTACTGCTACCAAAACAGTTACGAGACAGTAACGTGGACAAAAAAATTGCTGTTGTGGATATTCAACACAAGACAGAATACAACACTCTTAGAAACTCAGTTTGTTAAAATATTTTGTCTTATCTATTGATTGTGAAGATCCCAAACAATAAAATGAACTTGTTTTCCATTTTCACTAAATTTACAACTTTTGAAGAAAAAAACCAAACTTGGTGTGTAATCATCCTCAAGGTAACTGAAGAAGAGCTATGACATTGTATAATGAAATTCTACAAGAGAATGCATTTGGTAATAGTGTGAAATTATACAGAATAACAACTGCCATATAAAAGCATCTAATGAAGACATTTACGTCTCTACACTGGCAGAGGTAACTAATTCTGTGCTAAACCTTAGTTTGCTGCAGTTAAGGGAATTCTGAGAAGAGGCACATGGCAAAAGAGGCCGACTGGCTTCTGTGAAGCAATTTACTTACTTCACACAATCAAAACTGAAGAGTATCAATAAACAAAGACAGGGACATGGCTGCTCTCTGCAGCTACATCAACGGGATAAACACCAGTTTGAAGCTAACAGACAACACTGGAATAGGAACAAATAGGGATAGATTAGACAGCAGTAAGTTTAGGCTGGAAATCAGGAGGCAGTTCTAGCCTTCCAGAATCTCCCCGCTCCAGTGAGCATTGTGATGGAAAAGTAGGGGGCACAAAGAAAGGAACGGAACCAACAAAAAGCTTTCCTTTTAGGAAGGAGCTCAACTGCTTGTGAAAGGGATCGCCCTGCGACTGCCCAGAGCAGCGCTGAAGAGGCCTCCTCCTCTCCTCATGGAAACACGCTACCTTCCGCCCCCGATGACGTGAGGTGACTGCAGTGGTAACTATGCACAGAAAAGTCAGAGTAAGGAAGGGCTTTTCTGCGGTAGTTACGATGGGTCATACTTACAGCAACAGAGGCCCACTGCCATGCAAAACAGTGACTGGTTGGCATCTGACCATGAGAGCGACAGCAGCCAATAAGAACGGAAAATAAGAAGCAGAAGACAAAGCACCACCAATCAATGTCAGAGTTGCCATTACAAAACCCTAGCTATTTTTTCAACAGATGAATATACACATGTAAAAAGCAAGGTAAACATGTTGTAGCTTTCAACTAAAGGTATTTTGATCATTTGCTTTCATTTGAGAAGCCCAATAGGAATATTTTCAAGTATCATTTTAGGCCTTCTTAAAACAATCGACCCAATTCACTTGACACCCTAGATGGAAAGTTCAGAAGAAAGGCAACGCCACTGCATGGCAACTTACTAAAAAATTTGGATGAACTACAAATTTGAATTTACTCAAGATTTTTTCCAAGACAACCAAAAATATTGACTTTATTTCATAACAGTTGAAAAATATTTTACTTTGTTGCTGTCACCAAGACCAAACAGTCAACTTGCTCAGCAGAAAGCAAGCAGGACAAACAAGAAGAGGAGATACTCAGGCCGATCATGGTAAAAGCATTGCAGTTTTCAGAAATTATCTTCATATACAGAATGCTTTTGTTTTTCATATTAAACATGAACGGACATCTCACCTAGCTACTCACACAGCAAGAAAGCTTAAAATGAACAGTTAGCCACAGAGGACAGTTACAGAAGAAATACTTCTATGTTGTCAGTTGAAAAGCAGCACAAAAACGGAGAAACACACACCACTAACTGGCTAGAAACAGGTAGTCAATACACCAAAACCTGCAAGGTTTACAGAGCAGGTATGGCTCTCTGTTGCTTTTTGCATTGCAGTTTTCTTCCCCCCTCTAGTTTCCAGACTAAAGTTAATGAACAAAAAAGCTGGAATGGAATGGAGACACAGGAAAAAAAAATAGGTTTGTGTTTTACCAAGATTCTTTAGAAGTCTTACCGGAGTCATGCGAATTGCTGGATGTGCCCCACAGCCCTGAATTGCTTTATGCAGTGTCTCACTGAACATGCTGCGCAGCTCCATGGAATGGCAGTACACGGCATCGATCCGGGGCCACCAGTCCAACGCAGACTGCAACGACAGCACAGAAACAAACTGTGACCTGCCAATGTCAGAGTTACACCACGGTTCCTTTATACCTCTGAAAGTCACAAAAGCTTACTATAACTAACCTTCACAAATGAGTATTTTACACAGGATTAGTAGTTAGGATTACCAGCACAGGCTCTGAAACGATTTACTGCAGGAAACCAGGGCAGATTTCAGGATACTGAATGCCAGCAAGTAGTAATCACAAACAATATTCACTCAATTCATTGTGATACACTAAAAACATCAATTTCCGACTTTGTTCAGTGTTCGATAAGATCTGAAAACCTGTACTCCACCACACACCACCATATCTACAGTAGCATTTTCTCCCCTGTGTGTCAAAGTGCCCAATGCTTTTTTTTTAAATACAGTAGTTTCATTACAGTGTTAGGATAAATGAAACAGAACATGTCATGCAAATTAAGTAAGGCTGGTCGGTCAACGCTGTCTATTTTCATACTGATCAGGAAAGTATTTCTGGACAGCATAAAAATTATTTAGTCAAAGTACAATAACCCACAGAAGATGCACAACTGTACAAACTTTCAAAATATTTTTAGCACTCGTCATTTACTAAAATTTTACACTATTTAAAATCATACTGGATCTAGTGTCAGCACAAAGCCAGAAGGCAAGCTCATCCCTTAAGTTTCACATCAATAATAGAAGTAGCAGGAGGTGGAGTAACCATGCACATCCTGAGAGTGTTTTGCAGGTATCAATAAAGCAGCACCTACTATAAACCCAGAAAATGTAAGATTTATTCATTGTCCTACATTAGAGGGTATTAAAACATGTCTGTATTGAAATTTTATACTGGAATACAAGCTCTCAAACTGGGAACCCAACTAGTGGATAGTGTGAGCAAAGATTTGTATGACCTTCCTTATTAGCAAGGAACTCTTTCTGCATGAATACAGGCAACACTTTTTCGTCTATTATTCAAATTGTATGTAATAAGTAGATATCAATCTGAATAGAAGCCACAGATTTCTGGGCTGATTAAATACTTTCAGTACTTACATTTGTAATTATTCTGTGGAGTGAATTTACCAGGACATAATGAAATGTTGATGGGGAATTCTGTGCCAAGCAGATCTACAATAAAAATACAGAAAAGTCACTTAAGAACACCTTTTTCCTTTGCCAACTTTCTTATCCCATCAAATGACATACTGGAGCTTTTTTATTAAATTGATAAAGCTGTTGAATCTAAACATGAGGAAATCCATTCAGCTAAGAAAAGATTTAAAAAACCACGCAGGGATACATTACTAAGGGATATTTACACAGTTGGACTTATTTATGAGCTTCCAGTTGCTGTTTGTGTATCTTTTATAACTGACAGGTCATCGATAGTATGTGGAGAATAATTTACCTGTAAGTAACATTCTCACCTTAAAGTGTTGGTTATTATGAGGGTTTATGCGAAAGCAGGAAACTAAGCAGTCAATCATGAGGTCTACATCTGCATTCTGATTGCCTCTTGAAAAAGGTTTGCTTGGATTAAACAGCAAATTCTACATATTTAAAAAGAAAAAACAAAACCAAAACAAATTAGATAATAATATTGTTCTTGTCTACTTTCGACACAAAACTTTGCACTGAAAAAATACCATAGTATTCAATTAAGGAGAAAATCAAAGTTTATTTCAGTATTTTAAAATCCAAATTTCTTCATTACAATAAGGAAACAGACATTTTTACCTTAAGATCTACTACCATGGACTGCACTAGTAGGAAAATGACGGAATTATCTTCCCAGTTGATGTAGGTAGATGCTTTGCACAGTTTAACACAAGCAATAGCAGCACTTTCGGTCAGCTGTCTGCTCCCACCGTGGCCTGCAAGAGCTTTCCTGAGATTGTCCAGGAACAGTTTCTGCAGAATTCAAACCAGCAACAGTTATAACCAGAGCTTTGGTAATCTGTGGTCACAGTTTGCAGATCCTTAAATATTAAAATCAAACAAAACTGCATTTTCTGATCAGTAATCATGGATACTGGGATTGCAAAAACCAACTTCATGCAGCATTCTGGAGAAATGTTATATTTATTAAAGATGTCCATTTGGACCGATCTAGGGCAATCAGAATGGCACAAAACTAGATGGTTGTTTACTCTTAACCATGTTTGCAGCCACATCAAACTCAACTTCTGCTACATGTACTGCAATTACAGAACACACCAAACACTCCAGAAACCCAAATCAGCACCATACAGAACAGCCAGAAGCAATGCCAAGATTGCTACCAGTGAAGACAGGGGAAATCAACAACACTGGGATTCAAATCTTGAACTTGTACAAATTCAGAAATAACACTGGGTCATACTATGTGTATGAAGTATAGATAATGAGAGAAGACACTTTAGGTGAGAACTCTAAAAGGGTGCATAAATTCACATATGGGATTGCAATGTGCTTTTTAGGCAGGAAAGACAAAATTAAACATACCTCGAATACAGAATAAGCAAAACCAAGCATCCTTTAGAAATTAAGACCACAATTCAGATACTTTTCTTCTCTTACCTTGTTCATTTTTGTTTCCTCTACCACATCCTTCGCTATATCTTGGATTATCTCTGGACACAGAACCAGGAGTATGATTTGCAGTGGCCAAACAGCTGCTTTACGTTTTGTGCTTTCAGCAAAGCCATCCACTAAGTCAAACAACTTCTCTGCGCAATCTGTGTAAAACATAAGCCCAAGTTCAGCACCAATTTTAACTATGAAAAGGTAAAGAATAAACATAAAAGAGCAGAGGGATAGCTCCACTTGCATGGAAAACCTGTTCTGCACATTACTCACATGCTACTGGGGCTAATACAGCCTCAACACAGTAAAGACTCCTCTTTTTGACTAGAGACAAATACTGGTGATGTTCTCTTTTACCTTTTTTTTTCTGTATCAAGATGAAATATACATATTTAAGGAGTTTTCATATATTGGGTTTTATTTCTTTGTGTTTAGAACCCCCAAATGAATCTCTTTAAAGATTGAGTCAGGAAAGAAAAGGGAGAACAACATATCCTTGCCTGTCCTGACAAAGATTAACAGAAATTTGTTTCCTTTTTGCAGGTTGCACAAGAAGCAAAGAGGGCACAAAATGCAAGTGAGCACGGGGATGTCTGAGAAGTGAACTTTTGAACACTATGTCATTTGTTACGCCTTACCAGCCATATCCGTCTGTGGTGTTTGATACAGCTTTGTGAACTCATCGGGATAGTTTTCCACCCAGTTCCAAAATGCCTGCAGATAATGCAAAACATCTTTACACTTCAGAGCTTCAAAATATTTTTTCTGAGTTATGCATTCAAATGAAGAGAGATTTTACTCTTCTAATCATTTGACATTTCTTGCAAAACACATACGCATCAAAGGGATGCACCAACTTATATTTTATACTATATCACTGAATTGCAGCTATTACTAAACTACAGAAAGTCTGTAAATGAGCAATGAAACAAGTATTAAAGCACTTACCTTTTCAAGACTGTTGATAACAGCTAACTGAGCTACTTTCTTAAGGGCTTTAAACTTGAATACAGTCTCTGTAAAGATAAAACATTTCTGCATTTAGAAAGGACACTTGGTTCTAAAAAATAACAAAATATAAAATACAATTGAAGTGCAAAGCAATTTTAAACTAATTTCTTTATGCTACTTAAGTATTTCTAAATGTTTTGGTAAATATGTCATTATTTGGAACAAAACACAGCAATAAGATACACGCGTCGATACCACTGTGTCATCTCTAACTAGCAATATTCAGATAAAGATATTTCAAAACACAAGCACAAATCATACCTTGCAAAAGTCGTTTTAGTTTTGAACAATCCACACTGATATACTGTAAGAGTTCAATATCGTGAACATCAGCATTATCTTCTGAACAAACAGTCAGTTCCTGTAATCTAAAAACAGGCAAAGTAAACTAACTTCTCCATCAGATAATATCAGAGAGGATGAACTCCTACCTGTGATTCTAAACATTTGAATAGCAGGAGAATATTAGATGATCTCCTCATATAATACAATCTCCTCAGATAAACCTTCCCAGGTTTAGAAACAAATGACAGCTCTTGCATAATTAAGAGTTTAATATTATAGTCTTATTCCATTCTCATACTGAAAATGGATTCAGTGATGAGTCTTACAAGATACCAATACCATCTTTTGATAGCCCGTTTATGCTCAAGAGTTGCCTAAATCCTTGTGTTACCTACCATACTGTAGCAGTAATCTTATCTTTCCAACTACATATTAAACTCATGGACTCACGACACCTTTGGACTACTGCTCCCTAACAGCAAACTTTGCCCCAGCTAATTTCCCAAGAGGAAGCAGTGACTGAGAGTACTCGATATCGCTACAGTCGCTCTTCGTGTCCATGTTTTTCTGGCCTAGAGAAAGAGGATGAAGTTTAATCAAACCAGTCTAGAAACAATGGAACCTTTTCACACTTTTGTGTTAGAAGATTCACTAAACATTTCATCAGATGCTAAGCCACAAATAACTAAATCATATGTTCTCACAAACTAAAGATTGCTATGACTTGTTCCAAAGCTACAGATGCGTTTTAGACGTGGAATGTGATTTCTAGTACAACGCACAAAAGCAGTTCTTCATTTCTTCAACGCCAGGGAAGCTTAACAGCCCTCGCTGGGAACGGGAAGGTCCCCACTGCTGTGCTTTTCGTGCCAAAAATCCCCCAGCTGCTGTACAAGGCCTAGAAATATGCCTAAACAGGAAGCACAGGTCAAAGGATCAGCAATGCTAACTGTCGGCGAGCTGACCCCTGTAGAGATCAGCAACAATTGGTCAAATATTTAACTATTTATGTACGAGCCATCTCAATGTGAAAAACAAGTGAGGGAAAAAGCACTAAAATAGTTCAAATGGATGGTAAGAAGGGCTTTGGAGCTTGAGAACTAAACTGTCCTACAGACATATGGATAAATATAAATCCGTGGACTAGATTCAAAGACTGTCAAAAATTTCAACTGTAAAATAATTCCTATAAAAAGAGCAAAAGAAATTGTTTCCATTTCCATAAGCAACAAAACATAATCAACCTATTGAGTAAAACCACATCCTCCATGCTAGCTGCCAAGTCTATGTTCTTGAAACAGAAGTTATTAAAAGCTCTGTAAAAGTTTTCAAAATACTTAAAATCGAAATGCATTAAATAATTTCAGACTGATTTCTAAAATGCAAATATTTTTCAAATTGTTGGAATGGAATATTTTTTACATCATAATGAATACATAAATCCTTGTTTCAATTAAATTGGCACACTCATTGCTATGCAACCATATAAGGCCGCCTTCTTATAAATGAAGATGGTGTTAGCTGTAACAATGAGTGATAAGAGCAAATCTACTTCAAACAACTTTCAAAAAGCATCAAAGTAGTTCAGTAATAAGAAGCTTAACACACAACTCTAGCAGACTGGCCAATGCTGAAGCATCAGAAAGACCTGGAACAGGGCATACAGAGCAAAGAATAGGCAGAGACTTTGGGTCAGTCTCTCTTCTCATTTAGAAGAGCAGAAAAGACAGTTATTTTTACAGTAAATGTGCTCTGAAACCCAAGCCAGTCAGAAGACAAATAGGTCTTTTCCAACAACTAACAAACAGTCCAGCTGTTTTGTCCCCTTCAGGCATAAGACAGCTTTAACATAAAGCCTTCAAGCAGGAAAAATTAGGAAGGAAAACAGCCTTGGGGCTCTAACAGAGCTGTAGACAATCAGAAATTCTGCATTCTAAATTCATAAGTAAATGGATACAACCCACTATCTTCAGGATCCTCTTCTTTCCAAAACCCTTGCACCCACGAGAAATTATTCAATTCGTTCAGCTGAGTTACCACTATTTTCACTCTAGTTTGACTTGCACTTACGAAGGCAGATTAAAAAAAAATAATAAATGCAGCTCATAGAAAATATGCTGGCAATAACTTAGAATGGATACAGAATAGGTTCATTTTGTAACACGAAACTCCAGTACAATTTTGAAAGGTAGAAGGAGTTTCACTTAAGAACTATCTTGTTAAATGTCATTTAAACAGTTAACTTTTCTAAGATTAGAAAGACTACAATTCATGACAGAGGTTCAGGGCACCAGTATTTAGCAGGTCTTCTAAAGTCAGGCTACTGAAAAAACACTTACCTGGTGGAAATGCGGCTGAACACGGCATTAAAGTTATTGCAGCTCAGAGAAAAAAGAACTCCAGAGGCAGAATTGCGCAGCTCGGCTGCGTGCTGGTTCCCTTCACGGTAAGTGTGGATGAAGTGGCAAATTTCTGGCAGCAACTGTTTTACCAGCATAGTCTCGTCTAGTCGCATGGTATCCTTTGGTTGCTAAAAATAAACAGCCAGTATTTCATGAAATCCCACTTTGTAGGTTTGGAAGCAAAAAAGTGGATCATGTGCCACCAGCAGGCATAAAACCTGCATCTAAACTTCTAAAGCTGCCTGCAGACTACTGACCACAGCGTAACAATCTACACAGGAGAGGCTTCTTTCCATTTGAGCAATAACACACATCATTCAAACCATTTCACATTTTCAGTTCTCTCCAAAATACCCAGGACATCAAGTTGATCAATACCACCACATACAAAGCAAAATACCAAACTAGTTTTTTAAGTAAAACACATTTCTGTTTTTATGAATGCACCCTGTTGATCTGTGTAAAGTACTACCAGCAGAGCATTAACTATCTCAGCTTTGAATGGAAACTCAAAGGGCAAAACCCCACCCTTACTTCTCCTGCTTTTTGACAGTAATTTGTTTTTTCAAACAGACTGAAAAAGAGGTGCTTCTCCATCATTCTTGCCTGGGACAGCTCTATACGAGTCAAAAATGGCTTAACTTTCCTTGCAAAAGAAAAATCTAATTTTTGCCAGTTTGCACAGTATGAGACATAAGGAAACTATTTACAAAAGAATTCAAAGTGAAACTTTGCTCTACTAAGAGCAAGTTTTAACAGAAGGGTCAGCATTAAAGTTTTCTAAAATTCTACCAATGAACTTACCATAGGGAATTGGGAAGTTTCAGAGACTCCCACTTAGTTGACCTGAGTCCTGTTGCCATGAGAACTCAATGAAACATTGAGCAAGAACAGCAAGGAAGAAATATGTTTGAAGATACTGGAGAACACAATGCTCTTTGTATAGAACTTTGGCAGTCTTATTAAATATATACTGGCTCCACTTGCTTTCATTTGAATTGACAAAGCAAGAAGTATTGAGCACAACTTTAAGCTCTTCAAATATCAGGGAAAAAACCCAATAACTTTCTGAACAGTGTGTATACGAAATATTTTAAAGAAATTAATTTATGAAGTTAAAACAGTTTCTTCGACTCACTGCATCAAACACACAAAAAGTACCAAAAAGAGGTGTTTACTTCAGCTGTAAAAGCTGGAAAATGTATTTACCTGGAACTTTTATGTATTTAGAAGGATCCATAATTATTCAGACTGTTTCAGTGCTGTATTATAAGATATGCTGCCTGAAAAATCTAACTGTAATAAGGTCATTCCAGAAAGAACCTTCAAAAACTCTTGCACAGAAACAGCGAAGAGCTTAGGTGATTTCATTACATTCATCCAGGAACACAGCTTCATAAAACAATTCCTTTCTTTTTAAAGGAATAAACCATGGCAAATTGTGCTCACAGCGAAGTTTGGCTTTGCAATTACATAGTAAGTTGTACAACTGTTTACATCCCAAAGGTAATAGCAAACTGCCTCGCAGCACTGCTCTAACTGGAAAACTCAGGACTGGGCTCCCAGTGGAAGTTTGGACATAGTTAACAAATATAATCTAGGAAACACCTGCAAAAGTAATCTTTAGCATAGTGATAGCAGAGTTCCTGCTGTGTATACAAGTACATGAAAAATTACTTCTACAAATGAAAGTTTTAACAAATTTAAAGAAAAATCAACACTATGCAGAAAACTTGGTAGTGTAAAACTGAAATACTTGTACTGAATTATCTGCTATTTTTAATGTGACTTACATCCTATTACTTTTTCTGTTTAAATTGTGGGATGAAAATATTTGGATGCATCTGTCAAAAAAAATAAGCAGAATATGCCACAAACATTTGAAACTTATAAAAATCCAGCAAAGCTTCAAATCACAGCTAGTTACTCATTGAGGTTTGTGTCTTCCTCTACTCCAGTTCAGACATCTCTGCATACAATTGTCTGCAATTCTTTTTATCAAATTATTAAAAGAAAATAATTATTTATAACTTCACAAATTAGCTGAGTAGCAAGAAGGGTAAATCCAAAAGTTTACTTGAATCTACTTAGCTGAAAAATACAAAATATCACTCATTTTAGGCAAGAAAAGCACACCTCACAAATCCTTACTTTATCACTTATATCAATTACTTGCATTTATAGGAAGTTTTAGTACTTTTTAAATAGCACTAATCCTACTTCACTCTAAATCAGACATTTTAACCTTAGTACTAGTAATAATTGATACACAAGCATTGGACTTGTACTCTCAAACTCATTTGATTCCAACTTAGCCATCGATTATGCAAGCCTACTCACCCCTGCCAGACATTTTTCCAGTGTATCCAAGATAATCAGCTGAGATAGATATAAGTTCTTTTCAGCAGTTTCTCCAAATATTCTCTAGAAGTAGAAAGGATACGGATTCATCTGAGACACATAAACATAACTCGCAAGGCATTAAAGTAATGTAGTGAAGTGGCACAATAAGTTATGGCTCCTTTACTGGTCTGGTTTTGAGTTTAGAAATAAAGCCTGGAAAACTCAGATTAAAATAGAATTAAAACCTTATTGCTGAAGAAATATCTTGGTCCAGTCTCCAATGCAAATCTACCAAGGAACAAACAGTTACTGCAAGGTAAGGCCAGAAGTACACTGCAGCCCCTTACCTTCATCAGGGCTATAATTTATTCAGAAATGAAGGTTATACCTTTTCAGAAACTATTTTGGTATCAATTACTGCTGACTCTTCTCCGATTATATATTTCATTGCCAACATCTCAACAGAACTGATGTTACAACAAATCCACATTGACAAGCTTGTAAGAGTGTTGCAAAATTTAGCACAGACCACAGGAAAAACCACGAGACCATCCAAAAAGATGCTACGCTTCAGACACAGGGTGAAGGCAGAATTCCATCGGGTGTTTGAGTTAGCACCCAATTTCACTGCCAATGACAAGGACTCGTTCCAGCAACACGAAGACAGCAAAATACAGCAGAAAAGATTTGGCCAAAAATCTATTGGTACTTCTGCCTACACATGAACACATGTAGAAGTCAGCAATGGAAGTCAAACCACAGGAGAGGTCAGCCCTAAGTCCAAATTTCAGCAGAGGGCAAACCCTCAAGACTTTTTTCTAAACTTAAGACCATCACAAGAGTCTATTGGTGTGGCTTGTTTCAGCTACAGAAATCCTTCACAAGTATTGCTGACTCAGATAGTGGCTCAGTCCATCAAACAAAAATGTGAAGCTTTGCTCCTCAGTGCAAAGCAAACACCAACTTTCAATTGACATTTCTAGCGAGGTCTTTCCCCTCAAAATTTCTATATCATATACAGAAACTTGTTTAAACTGTACAGTTTTCTCATTTATCAATCATCTTACACATCAACACATTCTTTCATGCCTACACAGTTTAATTAAAATAAATGATCCCTCACAAGGGATGACAGGTAGCTTTGAGCAGCATAGCAGTAGGGTGAACTATATTCAGATTTGATCAATCTTGTGTAGTGCCCACCACTACATAACGACATCCAAGAGAGTGCACTGCTCACTTACTATAGGCATAAAGAAAAGCACTGAGTTTGGCCAGTTCTGTTACCTGTTTGTGAAGATTCCACATGATCACAGATCACACAGCTTCAAAACTCAATGAACTGAGCAAAACCAAATCCAAATCTTCCATGGAAAAAAAATCTAACTGCATCTTCTCATAAAGAATTCCTAAACGACCCATTTACCCAACTTGATGGTAACAGTATTTTCCTAGAGTCAACTCTATGGACATGCACGTTCATTTCTTTTTTCTTTCTAGGTTTCCTTTCTCTTTGGTTCCACTGAGATCTATTTTAGCAGTCAGTTTTAGTGATGCTGATGAGCCAAATATTTTGATGGATTTCAGGAATCATTTTATGGTTCCCTTGGAGGCAGAAGAGAAACCATCCACTGAGACACCTGGCTATAAAGATTTCTTTTTGGGAATCACCTTGAATTCTACCACTTCACACCAGTGTGCTATCCCCAGGTATCAACATTCAGTAGTTTAATGAGAGGCTACGATTCATATCAAACAGTAAAGGGAAGAGATGTGTCACCCCTAGACCTTTGTCATTTGTTTTTTGTACAGACAAGTCCTCTTTGAGTGGACAGGTGTACACTGGCAGTCCTAGACAAGAGAGTGTTCTTACAAGGTTCTGACAGAAATTCACCTGGTTGATAAAATAAATAACTATTTTATATACACATTATCATAAAACATCCAAACAGCCTGGAAAATTCAGATAGTCTAAGTTTTAAATCCTTTTCCCTTTCTGATTTCTGTGAGGTCATGCTCTGGCAGGACAGGTAAGGTGAAAAAAAAAAGAAAATCTTCCCAGTGCTGCTGCTCAGCAGCTCCCTTGCCCTGCTGTATTCTTCCTCTACAGGCTCTGTCTGAGCTGCATCCCTACCTCACTGAAACATATTCCCATGCAATGGAAAACATCCTGCCCTATCTCCCAACAAGTAGCACATTCTACTGGCCTGGTATCCGAACAGGGTGCCGAGGCCCAGCGTGGTGTTCTGCTCCTGCCTGCACCCACTCCTGTGCTGGCCACACACCTCCCAGTTACAGAGTACTCTCACGCCTAACAGATCCCCTCAACCGCTGCCTGCCTCCAGACTTCTCTGCCACAACCCCCTCAGGGCACTTACACAGATCTCAGCCGTACTGGTGAACTTCAGCACATGAGGATGAAAGACAAAAATTAAGTGTAAAGGGCAAACAAAAATTCTACTGGATTGCAAATGGCACTCTGCAGACTGTGCAATACGAAAAAATTAACAATCACTTTGAAAAATCACCCAACAATCCAATATTAGAAAACTTACCATGTTATTAACAGTTTTTAAGATATTAGTGAGACCGCTGATGACCAGGGAAAACTTGTACTTGGAAATGTTTATGAGACATTCCTTGTTGTGCTCCGTACTGACTTTGGTGTGGGTATTCTGCTGGCTGGCCTTTATTGGAAGCTACAAAGAGAGATAAGCATTATAAGCTCTTTTACATTGGAATTTGCATCTTTAAAGGCGGGCTAAAATTTTTGACACACCAGAAACAACTTTGAAAAACCTTGTACATGAGAAAACTCATAGAATATGTGCAACACCTTATTTCTCCATGTTCACCTTTCATTAGTTATCTATTAAACAAAACACTGAAGTTCACCTATTCCTTTTTCAGAATTGAAACTAAAATTCTGTCATAAATTTTCTACAAATCAAATGTCAAAGCAATCAAAAGGAGCAGAGAAATGTAATGTAGAATTCTGAGAAGAAAAGTCTCTTTATTTCAGAACTTGGCTCATTGAATCCCAAAACTCTTCACACAGTTAATACCTGCAAGGAAAAATCGCATCTTGAAACCTCAGAGGAGGTGAAATGGCAATAGCTGACAGAGCAGGTGAGTTGGAAGGTGGTAACAGTGGTTCCACGCGCACCCTCTGCTTTCTTGCAGGGCAGAACTGGTGAAAGGGTACAGCCAGGACCCAGGAGGAACCACCAGCAGCAGCCTCCACAGGTCTTCAGGCCCTGGACAAACCCACCCCGACTGCTTGCGAGGCCACGAAGTCTCAGCCTCAAACATGCTTTCAAGCACTTGTGAGCCAAACACAACTCCTGAGTCCCTCCATTACCCACCCGTGGTAACTGCTAGGCCTGAAATGCAGTTTTTCCAGAAAAGATGAGATTCAGAGCGACCGCAGAGCCCCGAAACGCCGCTCCTGCTGTGTGAACAGTAAGCGCTTTGTTCCACACTGTACCCAAATTCTTCAAGGGTCACAAACGAGTCACTTCCCGAGCACACACTCGCTGCCCTCGCCCGCTCCTGCTGCGGTCGGCCTGCTACCAACCACCATGCATAAACGGAAGACGCAGTTCTTCAGAAAAACTCATTTTACTGAGCATTTATATATTTTTAAAAAGCAACCAAATGTGGGAACAAATAAAGGAATCGGTACTATCACCTCTTTTTATAAATCACGTGTGCCATTTGTATTTTAAAGCATGACCTAGGAATTCACTATCTACAGAAAATGTCATTCCTATTTTTAACTGATTTTGACTACAATTCTCAATAAATATGTATTCTAAAAGATGCTCAAAGTAAACACCACAAGGTAATATTTGTGCTTTAGAGAAGGTATCTTTAGGGAAAAAAAGAGAGAGAGAATTTAAGAGAAGTTACAAGAAGAATTCCAAAGAATTAAAATCAGCTTTACAGCTCAAAACGCTTCAGGAGCAGCCTTCCGCGTTGGGGGCCTCCACAGACCTGGTGAGGGTACTACCCATGCTGTCACCCAGGTGAACTGCCATGGGCAGTCACAAGCACCTCTGCCAACCTCTTCACATTGCTGTCTTTGTTGGTAAAAGTTTAAAGGTCCATATGTAAAAGGCCAGATGAATTTTGTTGAAGAATCCCAAGCTTGGAACATTTTTTCCAGCAGTGTTGACAGCATCACTCAATGCAGGCTACTGAACATGAGCAACATCCTTTGTAAGGAAATGGACCTCTTTGATACACTGTCCAGTTTTTTGCCCCAGTGCAATTTCCTTTCTGTATAAATGTGCTTTGGGGTTTCACTATTGGTTCTTTTGGTATCACAGCCTGGGATCACAATGGAAACTGTTTTTTCCCAAGAAAATGGATTACTCTTCATTAAACAAGGACTGAACTGTCGTGCTAGATCACCCCCAAGACACACGGGCAACAGAGAGGTCTGTGGGGAATGCTTGCTTGCAGCTTGGGCAGTGGCTTAGGGATCTCTGGCACCACAGGCTGCATCCAGGGAACCAACCACTCTAAGGCACCAGCCCACCATCAGGAGGGCTGATGCTTTTTGCCTGCACAGCCTCCTATAGAAACAAGTTCCATAGGGCCATCAAGGTAATTTCCACTTCATTTTGTAATTCTCTTGCAAGAGTTCAGATTGCAACGCTTTAAAACACTGCGATACATTTCCATCTGCTCATTTTAAAATTGGAAAAAGCAAAACAAACAGCATTTATGACTCAAGCTTTGCTTTCATTGTTAGATGTTATTTTTACAATATATTTTCGGAAGTCATTACTGGAAGATAGATACATTTAATTAAAAATTTCACCATTACTAGTACTTTTTATTTGAATTTTCAAGTCTCTGTGCTGACAACAGCAGAAAAACTCAATACTGCCGAGTGATAAAACACTTCAGAAGTGCCTCTCAAAGAAATTGTGTCATAGATCTGGTTGTGCATGCTTCCACGCTACAGAAACATCGTATTACACACTTCTGGAGCTTCCTGCCACAACAGCCACTGCACCAAGGTCACCTTAAGTAAAACTGCTTTTTATAATACCATTCAAAGTATGAAACTATATAAAAAGGAAATATTAGCACTGTTGGTTGGGTTGTTTTATTTCCCAGCTATTTGCTTTGAGCACTCTGACATGCCAGAGAATTGTATGTCCACTGACAGAATGCAGCACCAGTGCTGACTGACCACAAAGAAACTATTCAACTTCTATACATTCTATACAAATAACCATGAACCTAAACATTAAAAAAGAGGGAAAAAAATAGAGAAAAAAAGTTGAAATCACCTTTTTTAAGAAAAAAAAAAAAGACTGAGACAAATTATTTCCTGTACAGTTTTTATTTGAATTAGAAACAGAAATTAAAGCATAAAGCTTAAATGTAACTGGATTTTCAAACTATGAACACATGCCCCATTTTGAACTCATCCCAGTCCACCAGAGTAATAGTCCACTACTCCAGTTGAGCTGTATTCACAGAAGCAATAGGCAGCAGCCCTGTAACTACATTGGTGCAGGTACAACTGCCCATGAGACACACTGCCATCTACCCTCTCTCCAAGTCAGCTACATAAGCTACAGAGGAGGGGGTATAACGGCATTTGGGTCTATGATTTCCCTCTACTTTATGCAGTGGTCAAAGACTACATAGGTAGTCTATCTGCAATCTATCCAACTAACATATTTTAAGCCTTTTAAGACCAATTAAAAAAGAACATTGCTGCAAAAGACAAGGAACAGCTATTAAGTAGCTGAGCCTCATCACTTTTCCCTATCTGTGTACAGAGATAAAAGCATTTCAGTTTCTTCACACTTCTGAGGCAGTAACTTTCACTAATTTAAAATCTTAAAAAAACCCAAGTACTTGGCTATTCCAGACAAAAAAACTAAAAGACAAGATTTAATGGGCATTCTTAACAAGATCTTTATGTTCAAATTATAAAAACTGGCTTTGAATCTTTAAAGTAATTGCTACCACCAAATTGCAAAGCTGTTTGAAAAGTAGAAAGCACTGCTGAGTCTCACAGCAGGCAAGACTGTCCTGTCTCTGGAAGTAGCCTCAGTTTAGAGACTGACATCATTTATCCAAAAGTGTCCAATGAAAGAATCCTTTGATCATAGACATTAATTAAAAAAACTGAGACTCATCCATAGACGAGATACTACTAGCACCTCTTCCAGGTGTCCTCTAGTTTGATAATTTAAAGTCCAACCTTTTGATAAATGTACTCGGGCCTTGATATGAAGCTCACACCATGAGTAGGCTTGAACCTCAGCATGATATTCCTCTCAGCCTGGTGAGAAAGGCTAACATTAAGCCATCGACTTTTCTTTATCACCTGTAATGAATACAAAGTATTGCCATCTCTATTTAGTAAAATCTGTATTTGATGTTCTTATTTTCAGAGGTTATGGAGCCAGTGTAAGTGCTTTATCACTTCTAAGTCACTATTTCAGCTTTTTCGTGCAAGATACAACTTTGCAGAACACAACGAATTCTGAACCTGACAGATAAGCCCAGTCTGCCACAGGATGCAGAACAGCAGCTGTTGAAATCACAATCCTGACAAACCTCTCAACACAGACAGCAGTCACGGCCCATATACAGTGCTCTGCAGTTCAGCTCCCAAGATCCAGCTTCCTGATGGATCCACCGCCTCCACCGCATGAAAGGCACCGATGTCTAAATTACCTTCTGAGAGGGGAAGGTGGGAGAGCATCTAAGGAACCCACCTCAAGAAAATTCTCTGCTTGTTTAAAACGAGATCACCCTTTTCAGCAAGCAGCTTGAGAGATCTGAATGCATCTGAGGCTTCTTGATTTGGGTTCAGGAGAACTTAACAAATATAACATTGAGAAAAAATCCCTGTTGTTCTCCTTCAGAGCATAGAAACTCACCGGGCCTTTCTCTTTCAAATAGTTTATTGGAACTTCTTCAGCGGACTACAACACACAGATGCACTGGTGAGAGACCAAAAATACACACAGCACCACTCTTTCCTCAACATCAGAGCCCTCAGAACCAGATACAAATATTTCTGAAAGTAAACAGGCACCTTCCTCCCAACTATAAACATGCACTGCATGAAAAAGTATCACTTGATAGAAGACCCTCGCAACTAAGCCTTCAGAAGGACACAGGACTCTGAAAATGTTTTATGTAGGTTTCTCTAAAACACACAATCTTTTCAAAAGGTTAACTAAAAGTTGGTACTGTGAACAAACGTATTCACCCACAATGTTAACGCCAACTGCTACGTGGAAAAAGGAGGGATCACCAAACCATCTCACTGCTCTTCAGCATCTCAGTACTGGACTCAGGTAGCAGCTGCTGCACAGGGCCATCTCTTTATCCTCTCTTTAGGCACCAGGTGTGTGCAGTGCAGCACTTTGCTTTGAAACGCATCGCACACCTCTGTTTAGAAAAATCAGATCAAACCTGCTTCAGGTCGATATTAGAGAAGGCTGAACTGGTGCACTTTGTGCTTAAGAGCAGTGTTATGGCCCAGCTCGGGTCTTGGCTCCCGTGCAAACCCATTCAGACCAAGCAGTTGCAGAAGTTCCATCTTCTGCATGGACCAGACTTACCATATGGCAAAAGGCACCGCTGCGCTCAGGCAACACGGCCAGCAGTACTCACATGAAATACTTAAAATACATCTTATCGCTACTAGGGATTTCTTAAGAAGACAGGATGAGAAACAGCAATGGGTAACACAAAAGGGGTACTTGCAGACGGTGCTTTTATAGGTCTCTGCTTCTGTACAGGTGTCAAATGCTGCAGAGAATCAACAGGAGGAGGAAATATTTGCTTTCATTTCATGTCTTTTAATGAAAGTTAGAACAGAATATTCCTGCTTTCAGTTTTGCAAAAGCTTTCTTAACTGAAAGCAATCATATCTCAAACTACAAATGGGGAGTCTAAACCATAATCCACATAATAAAGGGCTTCTTTCCTTAGAGCTTATCATGATCACTTAAGTTACCATAATTTTATACAGCATGAACACCTTTTATTATATCTGATAGTTTTAAAACAGCCTAGATTTAAATGGCTCAGGCAGTAAGGCTCCTCTGATTATATTGAGAATGCTGAGAACTACTGCACTACTTTATCAGTCTTCCCATGATTTCAGCTTGTAACACATTCAAAAACACTATAAAAATACAGAAACTAAAATTCTAAGTGGACATTTCCATAGGAAAAAAAAAGAAAATTTTATTTTACAAAGACCTGATTATGTCTGAAATCACGGAGAATGTTACTAAAACACAGCCTAGCCTCTTTGTGCTACTGCAACCTAATTCCATCCTGGCCACTGGAAGTTTCTAAAAACACAGTAACTAGCACGACATAAAAAAATCAGTCATGAGATTTCATATGTGCTGTACAAGAAATGTGCCCTTGTCTCATATGTACCATCAACAGCTTCTTTCTGCATAGCTGAAACCTTCCTGCAGCCTCGGAGGGTTGCTGGGAGCAGAGCACCCTGCAGTAGCGGCAGCCTTGGAAGTGAGCGCAGCTGGGCAAGACCCGTAGGACATGTGAAAAATTGACCCAGCAAGCCAGCCATTGGTTAATTCATAAAACTGTGCTTGCCAGGCACTTCAGGCCCACAGAACCGTACACACAACAGCAGATTTTGGTTAAAGCAGCATTTATAACAATAAACAAGAGCAGACAAGAGCAGACTGGTTTGCACTGATTTTTCTTGTTTTCAATACAGATTAGCATTCTGTTGGTTTGCTGTTTCATCTCTCCTAAAATGAATCCAAGCACTCAGCAGATGAATGAAAAGCCTGTCTACATCTATAAACTGTGGTGAAAGATGGTTTCATTTTCCTCCTTTGTAAAGAAAGGGAGAAACCTTCAAAATATTGTCTTCTAGCATGCAGAAAAACCCCAAACTTAAACAATCCACAACAAACAGGAGCTCTCCTCCCTCATTCAAGCACACTGACTACAGAATAAGTAGTGGTTCCCCAGAGATGAACCAGGAGTTCCTGCACTGAGAGAGGCAGAGCATGCGAAAACTCCAAAATCCACTATCACCGCTCAAACCATGTGTGTATTTTCAGTGTATTTTTAAAAGGAATGAACTTGATGCTCAAATGAGCTGTCCAAAATGTAACAAGTAGATAAACTGGTAACCACACAACTGCCCAGTAATGACACCAGCATAACGAGTGACACGAAGCACGGAAATATCACCGCTGACCAACAATGCGTGTAGCAGCAGTGACAGTGTCACAATAACCTGGCTTTTGAGCACCCAGTTCAGAATAGCCCCCTTCCCTCTGCGAAGATCCCTGTCAGACCAGACAGGCAGGGGAAACGATGCAATAAAAGCGAACAAACAAAACTGAGAATCCCAAGTTGAATTTAATAAAACAGAGAGAAGACTTCTCACAAAACCATAGAGATTCATGTCTCATCCTTGCTTCACTGCTTCATTCACTTGACGATACAATATTTAAAAAAACCCACACTGGTTAAACAAAAATACGCAAAAAAACTAATCATAATTTTGTATAAACTAACCAAAATTTTGTAATTAGCATCTGTCACGCCGGCTACACTATGACCACAACAGTCAATAGCATATTTGATGTATATTATCGCTGCAACTCCAATATTTTAGCATGTCAAAAATCAGAACAGCTTTTCTAGTGTCAGGAGAGGATTCCTCGCAAACACCCATCTCTAATTGTCCCATAAAACGTATACAAAACCAACTCTGTTTAAACAGCTGAAGTTCTTAACTCCTAGCAGATGTTGGGAAGCCCAATTCCACAATATACATAACAGAGCAAACTGCGAAGCCCAGGGCCCTTTAACACCAGTACACAAAGAAACATTTTCTTGCATTACTGGGAGTATAATCAGTACCATGCTTTTTAAGCTTATGGAAAAAATGATCCATGACTCAAGATAAGGCGGAGGGAATAAGTTAACTTATGCAAATATACCTAAAATGTATTGGAAAAATCTGCATCATTTTAACGTCAAGAGACAAAATTTGATATTTTCCTTTTTTAAATACACTTTGCTTACAGTAGCTTTACTGTAAAGGAACGGGTTGTTTTATTCAACCAGGCCACAATCTTTCTGCAGGTCATTAAGAGCCAAGCAGCACTGACTGGGACATATGATTATATGGCAGGTGAACAGAACTCAGTCTCTAGAACCAGCTCATGTAACTGCCACATGTTTTTAGTGGCAGTTACACTGTGCAGGGTCTCTTGGAGCCCGTGTGAAACAAAGGCCGTACTCACAGCACAGCAAAATGAGACAGAAGCTGATCAGTCAGCCTAAACGGAGCTCACAATTACTTACACGCCAGGAAAGCACCTTGGGAGTAAAAAGGCAGAATCTAAGCAGCAGGCTTAGCCCCACTGAGAAAGTCACACCACCTAATCCCAGTAAGCAGTTTTCTGCATGTGGATCGAGAAAGGCAAAGTCTAAGGCCAACAAATCTCTCTTCCTTCCATTCAGAAAATCCTACTCTGAACAACTAGCAATGACAATGACTACCATGGTACCAGTGCTGGTCAGAAACCCTCTCACCCCGTACACAGTGCTCCCAGTGCTGCGGGTGAACTCTAACACTGACATCCACCGTTATGTGCCAGGGAATGAGGCAGAATTCCCTGAGCAGATCCACGCAGCCCTCCTTAAACTCATCCTTGAGGTTTTTCCTCCTTTCTGATCAACGAGATGATGTAAAGCGGAGCAGTAGATTTCACAGCAATGCCTGGGAACAGCTTTGGGGGGAGGGAGGGGGAAGCAGAGGAGCCGTCACCTCAGCTCCACTGCCTGCACAGTGGCCGAGACGCCACAGCCCGGGATGGGGGGACACCTGGGGAACAGAAGGAACAGGGGGAGCTCCTCCAGGAGGGGATGGGCAGCACCAGGTTGGCTGAAGGGAATAGGCAGCGCCGGCCCCACCCAGCACAATGGGCGCGGGGCCCGGCAGGACCCGGCTCCTCCGCCCCCAACAGGGGCTGGGGACAGGGGAGAGGGGGGGCGGGAGACAGCGCTCCCCCCGCCCCGAGCAGCCCCGCAGCCTCAGCCTCCCCTCACCGCCCCTCAGAGCCGCCCCCGCTACCTGCTCATCGAAGCGGTTCACCACGGCCTGCACCCACTCCACCGGCTTGTGCGCCGCCATGTCCCCGCCGGCTCCCCGTGGGAGGGCGGCGGGCGAGGCGCCGGGCGCGGCGGGGCTGTGCTGTGCTGCGGGCACGGCTGGCGCTGCGGGGCCCTCAGCGCCCGGGGCCCGCCATGACACCAGGCCGGAAGCGGGCGCGCAGGCCGCCCCCGCGCGAGCCGCAGCGCCGCGCCCGCCGCCGCAGGGGGAGCGCGCGCACTCGGGCCGCCGCCGGGCGGCGCCTGCGCGGCCGCGGGGACGGACTGCGCGTGCGCGAGCCCTGCCCCGCCTCGCCCCGCCCTGCGCCTGCGCCGTGG
>JAUMJL010000851.1:0-214410 GCA_033558185.1 Dromococcyx pavoninus
GGGCACGCTGGGGCGGGGCCTCGCGACTCCACAGCCAATAGGGAGGGGGCGCGCGCGGTGGGCCCGATCCCGGTTCCGGTTCCTGTTCGGTGCCGGCCCGGGGCTTTCAGCGCCCACATGGAGCCGGCAGAGGCCGAGTTCCTGGCCGAGAAGGAGCTGGTGACCATCGTGCCCAATTTCAGCCTCGACCGGATCCACCTGATCGGGGTCCGCGGGGCTGGGAGGGGAGGTTTGCGGGGTCTGGAGGGCAAGATCTGGGGGAGCAGGGGCTGGGGGGCCTAGAGTCGGCAGGGGTTGGGGACAGGAGGACAGGGCCTGGAAGGCAGGGGCGGTGGCGGGGCCTGGGGGGGCTAGGGGGTTGGGGGTGCTGGGGACAGGATCTGGGGGGCAAGGGCTCAGTGACAGGAGGACGGGGGCTGAGGAGGCAAGGACTGGGGCTGGGGGGCTCAGGAGTCCAAGGGTGGGAGCTGGGGGGCAAGGTCTGGGAATGCTGGGGAACAGAGTCTGGGAGACTGGGGACAGGGTTTGGGGGACAGAGCCTGGGGAGACTGAGGAGAGGGTCTGGGAGGCTTATGGACAGGCTTTGGAGGCAGGAGGAGTTTGATCTGAGGGGCAGGAGCTGGGGAGGTTTGATGTGGGCTGAGGGGATTTGTGATGGGCTGGGAACAGGGAAAGGGGCTCAGAGGCTGAGGAAGGGAGCTGAGGGGATTGGGGGTGTGTTGTGATGGGAATGAAGGAATTGGGGAACAGGGGCTGAAATGAGGAGGAGAAGGGGGGAGTGGGTCAGGAGGGGGCTATAGCAGCCTCCGGGAGGTTTGGGAGGGGACAGTGCTCTCCTGCACCTCTGGCACCTTCACCCTTCACACTTGAGCCTTGACTGAGGGCTGGGAGGGATTGGGTGCTCTGGGTGCTGTGTCCCCAGCTCTGACAGCAGGTACCCAGATCTGCTGTTCTCTGCTGCCTCTGAAAGTGCCTCGGCCTGAGCCTCGGGAGGGGTGCATTTCCAAGATGGATGTAATTTCTGGCTATAACTTCTGTGAAACACTTTGAAGTAGAAAATGTTCTGGAGACGTTAGTTATTGCTTCTCAAGGGAGAGGCAGAAAAGTCTGAGAGCAAGAATTATGGAAAGTGAGGGGAGGATATTGAGATGCTATTTGACTCTAGCTTTTCAAAATTCCCTGGAAATTCATGCTCTCTAGAGCTGACCAAGACCAAATTAGCAGACAAGCCCTTACTGCTGCCTTACTCACGTTTCAATTTGTGTTCCAGGGAGATCTGGGTCCTTTCAATCCTGGCTTGCCGGTAGAAGTGCCTGTCTGGTTGGCCATCAGTCTGAAGCAGAGGCAGAAGTGTCGGCTGGTTCCTCCAGAATGGATGGATGTTGGTAGGGATGGTGGCTTTGGCCCTGGGCTTCAGTGGGTACAGTGGAAACATGAAATAAAAAATCCCTCGTTTTCGCCATTAGTGGGAAGCTCAGTTCAACGAGCAGAAAGTAACTGTCAGAGAAGGATCTGATCCATCACTGGAATTCTCAATGTTTACAGAAGATTTAATCTTCCCAGTTAAGTCAGGTATTTAACTTCTGTTCCTCTGATGAGGTGGAAGAACAACAGTTAGATTGAATCCCCAGCCCTAACATTCATCTGCAACACTGGTCAGTGCTCTTTCTGAGCAGCACTTGCCTCTGACAAAGCATGTTCAGAAAGAGCTTTGGGGGACCTCAGAGTCCACTCTGTGAGGAGTGAGACCCTGGAGACTGTATATGTGCTTTAATCACTGGTTTGTTCACTCCATGGAATCATTTTCCTTGAGGGCATGGGAAATGGTAGGTAGAGTGAGAATTGTGGTGCCCTTCCTTTTGTTGTCTCAAGGGAAATGAAGAAGCAAACACCAGTGGAGCTCCAGTAAGAGAGAGGCATGTGCTGAACATTCCTGCTTCATTCATTCAAGGGCACAAATGCTGGTTATCACAAGTGCTTTGTGGGTGAAGTGACCAGGTCCCATCAGGCAATTGGTTTGGGAATCACACTAGTGTAGATCCAGCCTCCCAGCTTCCCTGTCCCTGTCAGCATCCTTGTGTGCTTCATTACAGAAACCTCTTTCTGCCCACACATTGATTCAAGCTAGGACATAGAGTTGGTCCTACAGAAACAGCACATGGGTTTTCCTGGAAGGTAGAAATGTGCCTGGAACACTGGAGGTCTGGCAGTGCGTGACCGTTCCTGGTTGTATTTTAGAAAAACTGGAGGAAATCCGGGACAAGGAACGTAAAGAAGACACCTTCACTCCGATGCCCAGTCCCTATTATATGGAACTCACAAAGCTGCTGTTAAACTAGTAAGTAGGAAATGTAACAGTTTCCACCCGAATATATGCTTGCACAGACAATTTTTCAAGCTTTCGTTGGCAGCAACCCCAGAGGGCGGTGGGAAAGTGAGAGTTAATGGAGGTTTATTTCACAGTGTGCCAAGATCTCGTTGCAGCCGTTTTCTCATGGTAACTTTGCATTTCAGTAACTTGGGGATTGCTTGTTCTGCAGCCTGGTAATTGAGGCTGTGCCGCTTTATTGAGCAGCAGCAAAGCGTAGAGGCCTTGAGGATCGGCAACACGTTCCATGGCTGCAATCTGTTCAGCAGCCTAAACCCTCCAGGCTTCTTCCTTGGCTCTCCTTCAGGAGGAAAGCTCCTCTTTCCTTGGCCTGGGAAGCAGGATGCCAGGGATATTCTGAGTCTGAACTCCTGCCTGCTGAGGCATTCCACTTGTAAAATGTGCTGGCTGGTATTTTTCTCAGTGCGGACTCTTCTGACTTTAAGCCCTCAATTACGGCAGGGTGGTCATTTAAGTACTGGCTTTTCCCCTGGAGATGATGCGCTTGGTGTGCTGCTCCTTCTCTCACGCTAGAATAACCCTGACAGTTCTGTCTATGTGAATGGATCTGATCTCTCGAGGTCCTTATGGCAGCGCTGAATTGCCTTAATGGGAGGATGTGGCAGAACTCATACAGTCCTTTCAACTTAATACTCTCTGATAGAGCCGTGAGAGCACAGAGCCGAGGCTCTAATCGCTGCCGAGACCTTTCAATTCCCTGGCTGCCTGTGACTTTGGCCGGGTTATTGGCCCTCCGTGTACCTCGTACCAGCTGGGCAATTAAAGAGCAGAAGGATTCTAGTGAGAACCAGATGCTGCAACCGAGCTCAGCATTCCCGGGTAAATAAACTATCCCAAAAATCCCAGCAGCAGAAGTACCAGGCTGGATTTTAATGTGGAGTTGCAGGTTTTTCTATATAGCAAACTGCTCTGCTTATGGCTCAGAGGGCTGAATTACTTACGCCAGTGACACAAAGTACGAGTCTCTCGCGGCCTTTTCTGATGCGCTTTCTCCTCCAGTGCCTCAGACAACATCCCCAAAGCTGATGAGATTCGAACGCTGGTGAAGGATACCTGGGACACCCGAATAGCCAAGCTGCGGCTGTCGGCGGACAGCTTCGTCAGGCAGCAGGAGGCTCACGCCAAGGTGTGGCGGGGACGTGCGGGGAGAGGTTTGCCAGCTCTGCTGGGAGGATTGCAGATGCCATGCGATTGTGCGGGCTTGTGACTGACGATTGCTGCTCGTGAAAATGCTGGTTGGGGCATGTTTTTCCTGGGTTGTGTGTACGTCAGTTGGGAACTAAAGCCATATGCTGAAACCTTGCTTTAAGGATTGGTTGCAGCTCCCTGTGTGTTATGGAAATAATGCTCTCGTTGCTCGTGTGCTTCTCTTGACCAGGAGCGGCAGCTGGGCCGGTCCCTCACGGGTGTCACTGAAGAAAAGGCGTGTGCTGCAGAGTTGCTTTATGACTTTCTTGTCCTCTGCTGCAGCAGGGCTCTTACCCCAAATTCTGATGTTTTCTCTTTTAGCTGGATAACTTAACCCTAATGGAGATCAACACGATGGGGACTTTCCTTACTCAAGCCTTAGATCACATGTACAAGCTCCGGACTAACCTGCAGCCTGGCGAGAGTGCCCAGTCCCAGGATTTTTGAGGTACTTAGCCAGACCAGCCCTCAGACCTCCCGGGAGAGGGCAGTGGAAGGGAACAAGCTCTGCTCCTCGTCCCTGGACCTTCATCTGGCCAACCTCTACCTCCCTGCACGGATCTTCTGAAGCCACCAAAGCCTTGACTCCCATCAGCTGCCTGTAACCCACCCCTCCTCAGCACAAGCTGCACGAAGGCAGGGGTTCCCCTTTCGCGTGTGCACAAGCAGCCTCGTGGCTGATGGAAATAGCTCCACAGCTGCTGATGGCACAGGAGCATCCCTGCACAGTAGCTCGTGCGTACTCTCTCTTTGTGAGGTCGGTCTCTCTCAAGTTCAGAGATCCACTCAGTGCAGGTGCTGGCTTGCCAGTGCTAGGCTGCTGTCTGGTGATGTCAGGTGGATCTCTCCGCCCCAGACAGTGTGGCTGTACTTCATAGAGGGAACTTCTGAGGGCAGCACAGGCCACATGCTGGCTTGAAAGCAATAAATTTCTAGGCGGTGCTTCACCATGAATTTTCTCAGCCTGGAAAAGGGGGAAGATGTGCTGGCAATGAGAGGTGTCTGCTGCTCTGCTGGGGAGATCAGCTGGGAAGCAGATCCATCTGCTCTTTGGAGAAGGACAAAAGAAAATGGCTTTCCGTCTCCAAAGCCAGGCTGTCTTGTAATATCTTAGGTCTGCCTTTTTTTTTTTAACTGAAACTGTTTGTATAAAAAATAATAAAAAAAACAATTGCAGCTGAGTTAACGGCATCAAATTCGTCCCTGTGATTTGTGGCACGCTGTGCATCAAGAGTACATGGGTTAAACAATGGTTGGAAAACCCTGCAGCTCTCCTCCTTTGGCTCTCGCCCCGTTCCCCCGCGGCAGACTGACAGGCAAGGGCAGGATCCTCGCCGGCGTTGGGCTGTGTTGATGGCAGATGTAATTATTACGGGGAGGGGGAAATGCCGGCTCGAACCCAACGGCGCCAAGCCGTGAGCACTGCCCTTCCCCGGGCATCTGGGCCAACCTCTGCGCGGCTCCTGCCTTGCCATCTGTGCCCTGCCTGCCTCGGCTGCTCCCCCAGCGAAGGGCTCTGGCAGGGTGATGGTGGCTGGAGCTGGATGCTCGGAGCAGGGCTGGTTTCCCATCGCCGCTGGGGAGAAAGAATCCTTTGCCATCATTGTGGAAGAGTTTATTTTTTTTGGATGTTTTCAGAAATTACAGCAATATATTCATAAATATCTAATTACTACATTCAACAAATAATATATTACATTACAATTAATTCAAACAAGTACACTTAGAACATGTTTAGGGTTGTTTTTTCTCCTTTTTTGGGGTGTTTTTTGTTTTCTTTCACAGCGTCTTGCTTTTCCCTCCTCACAGCCCTCCCAGGCTCTGGCGCAGCTGCTCGAGTGATTCTGCACGGGGTATGTAAAAACAGACGCAGCCGCTCGCCACGGCCCTGCGGGGAATAATGCTGAGAAATTGGTCCAAAAAAAGTGATTATGGGCTGGTGGGGGGAAGTCTCAGTACAGGAGCTGCTACTAAGAGAGTCTACATCCTTGCTAGGCTTCTGCCTACAGCCTCATCACACTACAGCAGCAGCAAGGGATAAATTGCCAATGATTTTCCATCCCTGGCTTCTTCCCCCTTCACCCACCCACAGCACACAGGGAAGGAAAAAAGCGAGTCGAGCAGCAAGCGTATTTTGCTGTGTTAAAATTCATTGTGAAGCCTGGAGTTGGCAGCGGCTGGGCCAGAGGCTGGCGATGCAATTGGGGATTTAAAAAAGATTAAACTAATTTCTGTCACAAGGGCATTTTTGCTTTTTAATCTCGCACAGCTTTTTTTTTTTTTTGGTGAAGCCAATGGGAGACTGGGGAGGGGGGTAATGCTTTCTTTGCGAGTGCAACAAGGGAATTTAAAGCAGAAAGCAGAGGTCACCTTTTCCCGCAGATGTGAGCTTGTCGTGTGGCAAATTAAACCAAAATAATAAATAATTTAAAAATTAAAAAAAAAACCTCCCCAAGGAGTTAGGGCACGCAGTGATTAGAAGGTGGCTAAAAATGGCCCAGTGTGAAGCCTGAACCTGCCACCATGGTGCTGCTGGCAGCGAGCTGCAGGCACCTCCTGCCCGCCAGCGGGCAGGAAGGGCTCGACCTGACTTGTCCTTGTGGTGCCACCAAGCCCATACCAAGCTGTGGACCTGCAGGCAAACCCTGGCTCCCTCTGCCCAGACTGCCCTAGAGCTGCTCTGATTGTCTCTGTAATCTGTGGGAGGACAAGGACACCCCTGTGCCACCCGTCCCCAAACCCTCCAGCGCTCTTGGCGCCATTGCCTTGTATTTTTCATTTGGCAGATGGTGCCCACCAAGGCTGAGAAACCACCGGGCTCTGTAACACCCACAACTGCCCACTGGGACCAGAAAAAACAAAAAATCAAAGGAAAATGTTAAAAAAAAAAAAAAGGCAACACACTCAGGAGGGAGAGAGCAGTGGAAGGACTCCGCTCTGGTTCCGAGGGACTGGTGATGGGACAGCACCTTCCCTGCTTGAAAAGGGGATTTTATTTTTCCTGTTTTTAAATTCTTTTAAAACACTTAAGTGTTTTCTGTCCTGACCAGCAGCAGTACAATCAGTAAAAGCAAGTTAATCCTTTTGCCGAAACAGAAAGGAAAAAAGGCGGGGAGGTAAAAAAAGGGGAGGGGAAAAAAAAAAAGAGCAGAAACATATTAAAAAAAAAGGCAAGTGTTTTATAACAATAATTAAAGTAACAAAAACATACAAAACTTCTTCTTTTTTTAATATATATACACAGTACAAGGCTGAAGCACCCTTTTTTTTTTAAGCTTTGAATTGCAAAATCACGGTGACTGGCTCCGAGAAGGCAACCCCGCCAGGGCACGCCGCCGGCGCATGGCTGTGCCCCTTCCCCGCCGAACAGCAACAAAAAGGTACCTTCAACCAGTTTATTGACTTTATTGTTTTATAGCGAAGTGCATTTCCAGTGGAAAGCCCTGGGATGGGGGGAGGCTCCCGGTGCTGTGCCGGGAAGCAGGGAGCTCAGAGGCTGCTGGCCGTCTGTCCCGTACCCGGCCCTGCGAGGCTCCTCTGGCCTTAGTGTTGGAGTTTTTAAATGTAATTTAATAATAATAAAAAAAAAACAAACCAAAACAAAAAGAGCGCTATAAAGTGTGTGTGGGGGGGGCTGCAGCGCCCTGTCCCCAGGGAGGAGAGCCTGAGCCAAGCTGGCGGTTGCTTGCAGAGGGCCGGCGGCGCAGGAGGGGACGGGACGGGGTCTGCTCGCCGTCGGGTGGGCTCCCGTGCTCCTTTGCTTCATGCATGGCACATTCTCCATTTAATTTTTTTGTTTATTTTTTTTTAATTTTATTTTTTTAGCTTCAAACCTCCCAGTGAAAAATATTAAATATTCAAGGTAATAAAATAGATTATTATTTCTAGACTATATGTTCAGCCTAACCCAAGGAGTGTCACCTGGGATACCCCTTGAAATAGCCCCTAGACCACTGCATTGCAGGCAAGGCAAGGCACTTCCGCAGGTGATCCAGCTCGGCCTGCAGGCGCTCACGCTCTGAGACCATCTTCTGCTTCTGGGTCCTTAATTCCTGCAGGCAGGAAAGGGGAGAATGCACAGTCAGGGCAGGCAGCTTCGGGGCCAGGGGCATGGGGCTGGGATCCTTTATGACTGCAGGGGGTATTGAAGGGGATAGGGCAGTGCAGGGGATGGGGTATTGGAGGGGATGGGGTGCTGCAGGGGATGGGGCACTGCAGGGGATGGGGTATTGCACAGGATGTGGCACTGCAGGGGGTGGGCACTGGAGGGGATAGGGTATTGCAGGGGATGGGGCACTGCAGGTACAGGGGTGTGCTTTGGGAGGGTCAGGTGCCTCACGGTGTGCAGGTGCCCGGCCCCACTCACCGCCATGCTGTGCGAAAGCTGCTCTGCCGTCAGGCTCAGGCTGTAGTGCTGCGCCTCCAGCCGCCGGCACTGGGTCTGCAGCACTTGGCGCTCCAGGTTTTGTTCTGCAAGGCCCAAAGGAAAGGTGGTGAGTACTGATTCCTCCACCTCCTTGCAAGACCATGCCTGAGCATCATGATGCTACTACAGTGGATACCAGCCCCACATGAGGCTCTGTCTAGCTGGTGGCAATTGCCTCTACTATTCCAGAGCATCCCTGGTCTCTGTACTGCCCACGGGGAACCTCCAGATCCTGCTGGGAGGATGCTGGGAAGCTGTGAATACATGAATTTTTCATGTATACATCAATTATCACCAGCGCCTGTTGCTATCGTGCTGCTTCTGCAGTGCCACAGAGCCTCAAGTACCTCCCCATCCCATCCCAGTGGGAGCTGGAGATGCCTGGTTTATGCGTGCAGTGGTTTCACATGGGGAAAAGGAGGCATAAAGCAAGGTTTTACCCTCCCTGCCTCTGCCCCAATGCCCCCCCCCCCCCATCCCCTTACCTTCTATATGTTCCTGGTAAGCTTCAAAAATTGCCTCGATCCCCTGCCACTTGGGCCGGGGGTACTCCTCCTCCTCTTCCTCCTCTTCTTCCTCCTCTTCCTCGGAGGCCGAGTCGTGGGGCAGCGGGGGCAGCGCCCGGTGGGGCAGTGGCCCCTCGGCCGTGCCGTTGTGCGGGGGGACAGCCAGGCGGCTGGATGCCTGCAGCTCGGGGATGTTGTAGTGGATGGAGGCGTCGAGCTTGTGGTTCTGCTCCGCCGTCCCACCTGCACACGCAGAGCATCAGCCCCCTGATCACCCCTCGTGTCCCTGGCATCCCTCACCCCACTGCTGCCCTCCCTGAAGCTGCTTGGAGAAAAATGGTCCCCTCAAGGTATTAATTTCCTTCTTCCCCCAGGACCTTTTTGGGGGGCTGCAGCCTCTTCTGCCTGTTTCCATAGCACCCCCCTCCCAGCTCACTGAAGTAACTTCATTTTCCTTGCTCACTGAAATTAATGAGTTTGCAGGGGATGGAGCCGTATTATCCCGGCAACTTATATTTATCTTCATTGATGAGCTCCTGGGATGCTCCAGCAATGAAGTTACCGGTGGATTTTGTGCCCTTGACGGTGCCAGACCTTGGCAGGGGGCGAGGAGATCTCCTACCCCATAGAGATGCTACCCCAGTGGTACCCGGCCTGCTCCCTGCATCCCTGCCACTACCTTTGTGCTTCTGCAATGCCTTCTGGGTGGACTGCAGCACCGACTCGTGGAACTGATGGGCGAACTCCTCAGCGATGAAGGGCTCCCAGGGCTTGCTCTTGCCGTTCATGCTGTGGGACAGCGGCACTGGGATATCCTTGGGAAGGGGACCCCTGACGTAGCTGAGGATGCTCAGTGCCTTCTTCCCAGGATGTCCGTCGCTCAGCCGGGGCTTCTCTGCTGGCACAGCAGCCAATTCCTTAGCCCTTGGGAGTTCCTGCGGTCTCAGCTGGTCTAACCTACTGGGTTCTGCTGTCTTCTGCGACTCTGGCACGGAGACAGCAATGCCCACAGGTTTCTCCAGATCCAGCAGAAGTGGCGGCACCGGTGGCTCTTTGGGCAGAAGAGGAGCAGAGTCAGCTGATGATGGGGCTCCAGGTCCCACGGAAGGCAAAGCTTGTCCCACTAGGCAGGGAGTGGACAACCAAGAGCCATGGAAGGGGTACTTACCGGTGGTGGGGCCACTGGGGCTGTCCCGTGGGGAGCTCTTCACCACCACAGTGGCCGGTGTGGTCTTCTGCTTCATGGCCTGGAGCATCTCCACCAGCTTCTCATTGTCTGTGGCATGGGAAGCTGTGGTTTAGTGTAGCCTCTGCTCAGCAGAGCAAGCTCATGGCACCAGTTGCTCCCTCCCATGGCACCCCCCAAAACAGCGAGTTGGGGACTGGCCCTGAGCGTGCACGGGGCATAGCTGTTACCTTTCCTCTTCTCGGCGCTGATGTGTGTGAGGTTGAAGATGGTGAGGAAGCGTTTCTTCTCCTCGAAGTTGGGGCTGTTGTTCATCTCATCGGGGCTGTAGCGGGTGGAGAGCGGGAGGCGTGGGGAGGGTGTACGGCGTTTGTTCTGCACTGTCGGCGGCGAAGGGCTCCTCTCCCGCAGCATCCGCCGGCGTTTGCGCCGTTTCTGGCTCAGCAATTCCTCCTTCTGCTGCTGTGTGGTGAGGCCGAAGAGCTGCAGGAACTCCAGCTTCTGGGGCATCAAGTGGGAGAGCAGAGAAGGATCAGCCCCAGATTGGTCTCTGTCCCTGTTCCCATCCTCATCTCCTTCCCCATCCCCCTCCACATACCCATCCCTATTCCCATCCTCTTCCACATCCTTACCACCATCCTCATTCCCATCACCACCTTCACCCGCATCCCCACCCTAAGCCCTGACCCTCTGCAGCCATTTGGGGATGGTGGCTGCCCCACGGCACTGGGAGCTTGTGCCCCAGGAGGGGCTGCTGTCCCAGGGGACAGAGGAAGGCCAATGCCAGCTGTACCTCAGAGGATGTGTCCAACTTCAGTGGGGGCTGCTCAGCCACGCAGCGGAGATGGGCCCGCACCTCCTCCTCGTCGCTGTCGTCGCAGGAGTCATCCAGGTCGTAGTAGTAACCTGGGGATGTGGAGAGGCTGGTGTGAGAATGGGGAACGGGGATCCCACAGAACTGTTGGCACCCCACAGAATCTGCTGGAACCCTTGGGAACCTGCTGGGACCCTGCTGAGGACAGGGGTGCAGCAGGGTGCTCGGGGGGAGAGCGGTGGGAGTCCAGTGTGGGTCCCAGTGGGATGGTGGGTGGAACCCAACAGAGCTCTGTCCCTCCTCCTTCTGGAGGGCATGGCCTGCCCTTGCGGCCCTACTCAGCATGGCTTTGGGATGAGTGGCGGGGGCTCAGTAGTCGGGTTAATGGGGCACAGCCAGGGGGAGAAGCTACAGCTGAGCCCCCCAGCCCCGCTGGAGGGGGAACGGCGACACCTGACCCCCCTCAAGTGCTCCGTCTCCTCCTCACTGCTGTTCCTATCCCCGCTCGCGCAGTTCCATTAATATTTAAAGCCCGCTTATTAGCCTCAGTTCATCATTTATTAATTGGGCATGTCTAGAGCGGATTTACCGAGCCTCTCAGCTTGTGGGAGCGTTTGCATTGCGGGCTGCCGACACTCCCAGGAGACCAACTGGCTGCCAGCACCCCTCAGGTCCCAGTGCTGGTGAGGGGGGCCCCCAGCACGATGCAAACCCAGCACCTCACCTTTCTCGCGAGCTTCTCGCCGTCGGCGCTCCTCCAGGTCGAGTTTGCTGACCAGCCTGCGGTGCTGCTGCACAAACTCATCGTAGATGTACATGGGGTCCTGGGTGCGGGGCGGGGGCGGACGGTAGGGCGAGCTGGGCTTCGTGGCCTCGACAAAGGGGGTGGCTGGGGGTCTTTGCTGGCTCAGAATGCTCTGCGTGGACTTCTCCAGCTCGGCAAGGAAGGGGGCATGGGTGAAGCCCCCATGCTCCGGGGCGCCGGGCTCCCGTCCTGGGGGGTATTTCTCCAGAGCATCCCTCTTCCTTGTCCCCTCCTCTGGCTTCTCGGGGCAGAAGACCCTCTCCACTTTCACCAGCGGGATGCCCTGACGGCTGGGCTCGAAAGGGGCTGGGTGGCTGTGGAGGGCATGGGGCTCGGGGAGGCGCCGGGGAGGCTCGGGGGGGCTCTCCATCAGTGAGACGGGATTCCAGAGGGATGTGGTGACAGGGTGGTGCTGGGGCTTGGGGGAGATGAGCGGTGGGGGCCCACCGAAGTGCTGACCCAGCTCCCGGCCACTCAGCTCGTGGCGGCTCGATCCTGACCTGTTGGGAAAGGAGAGGATGAGAGAGGTGAGAGGCTGGCACCGCTGCTGGAGAGCTGACTGCACCGCGGCACCGGGCTGCTTTTAAGGCCACTCAGAGGGGTTTGTGCACCAGAGGATGCCACGCTCGTCCCCTCCTGTGCCACCACCCCGAAGGATGGGCAGAGTTAAGGCTGCTTCTGGGCAGGTTGAGCAGCGATGTGGATGCCAAACCTCAGGCTTGACTCCCATTGCTGCCCACCATGGGAACAAGAGAGCCACCGGTCGTGGCACAGCCCTGCCCTCCCCACAGCAAGGGCAGGGTTTCGTTGCAGCCTTCCTCTGACAGCCAGGGATGGAGCCAGCCCGTTAGCAGGATAAATATTTCATGTGCCCAAGCTGTGCATTTAACGCTTTTCCGCTCCAGCGCCCTGGACCTCTGCACATGGAGCAGAGAGTTCAGCTCAGTGGCACCATCCGCTGCCCCGGCACGGAATCACCACCGCTGGGAAGCAACACCTGCTCTTCTGGGGCTCACCACCTCTCCCTCCCAGCTGGATGCGGGCAGCCCCGAGGCAGGGATGGGGGTGGAGATGAGAACCGGGATGAGGACAGGGATAGGGATGGGGATGGGAAGGGGTATCCCCCCCGCTGCAGGTGGTTTGAGGTGACCTTGCTCTCTCCTCCTCGGTTTGGGGCAGGAGAAGCAGACGGGGAAGGGAGCCTGCGGCAGGCACTCGTCTTTGTGCCGCCCAGCTATCTGTTCCTTATTATCCTCGATGAGCCGCACTAATCCCCTGGATACCCAAAAATAACAAAGGGAGCTGGCGGCAGAGCCGGCTGGATGAGCCTGCACTGCTTAAGCACTCAGCAGTGCGGGGAGCAAGCCCCTGTCAATCAGGGGGGTCGGGCTCCCCTGCTCTCCCCCAAACCACCTGCGTTTGCAGTGTGTGCCCCCCCAAAACAGGGCACATCACCGCCTGGGTCCGTGGCGCAGCAGGGAGCTGCAATTAGTGGTGCCGGGTGCCTTGACAGCACCTGGCCGCTCGCCGCTGGCCCCCGGCCACCTCCCGGGCTCGTTGCCTGCCGCCGCGCAGATGTCAGGCACCGGCAATGCCCGGCCCTGCCAACGCAGCCGGCCTGGCTGGCACCGCATGATGGGGACCTGCTGGCGCCGCCCAAGCGCTTCTGCTCACAAGGATGTGCAAGGAGCGAGGGCATGGCAATGGGATGCCTGTGGCAGGAGGGTGGAACTGGATGATCTTCAAGGTCCCTTCCAACCCAAACCATTCTATGATTGTATGCTGGCTACCTAACAGGAGGGGATTGGAGCAGCTAACAGAGGGTGAAAAGCTGTGAGGCAGTGGGGAAAAAGTCCTATAGATATTACAGCAGGGATGGCTGCAACATGGGAAAAGGCAACTAGATTTTAGAAGGAAGCTCCATCCCTGGAACAACGCTGGCAGCATCCCTACCTGGGGTGCTCAGGCCGATGCTCAGGCTCCGGCTGGCTTGGTGCGCGCCCCATGTCAAGGTGCTGCTCCAGCACTTGTTGCCGAAACTCCGAGACCTGGGATTGCCGATCTTCCTTTTCCTGGCGCAACCGGCGCTGCCGCGCCAGCCACTTCTCTTCCTCGTTGGTGCGGTGGATGAGCAGCGCTGTGGCTGCGCTGCTCCCTGGCAGTGGGAACACGTTGTGGTTGGGGATGAGGCTGGGCACGGGGAGGTGGGAGGCCGGCGGCTGGTGCAGCGAGTGCTGGATGGGCTTTGGCGTCGGCAGCACTGAGTCCTTGAGTTTCTCTGGAGTAGAAAGGGGGTGCTACAGAGTCAGGGCATGGAAAAAGGAGGGCTGCCCATGGCCATCTGTTAGCTATCAGGTATTATATTGATACATAATTGATCAAAGGGCTGGAGCACCGCTGCTATGAGGACAGGCTGAGAGAATTGGGCTTGTTCAGCCTGGAGAAGAGAAGGCTCTGGGGGAACCTCACAACACTCTTCCAGTACATGAAGTGGCTACAGGAAAGCTGGGGAGGGGCTTTTTACAAGTGATGTAGTGATAGGACAAGGGGGAATGACTTTAAACTGGAAGGGAGGAAGATTAAGGTGAGACATTAGGAAGAAATTCTTCACAATAAGGGTGCTGAGGCACTCGCACAGGTTGCCCAGGGAAGTTCTGGATGTCCCCTCCCTGGAAGTGTTCAGGGCCAGGTTGGATGGGGTCTTGAGCAACCTGGCCTGGTGGGAGGCGTCCCTGCCCACTGCAAGGGTGTTTGGAACTGGATGGGCTTTAAGGTCCCTTCCAACCCCAACCATTCTATGATTCTATGATTTTTGGTGTGTGCAGGGCCCCCTGAGCATCCCTGTGGGTGGGAGGCACCTGGAGGCGTGGGGCAACTGGCAACTGCCAGCCAGAGCCCAGCACTCCCCTGCCCACCCAGCACGCGGGGGGGCTGCCTGCTCGCTGCCAGCCCAGCTGCCAGGCGTGCTGTGGCACCGGGCACACTGCTGCCATGGACCCAGTCAGATGGCACAGGCACCGCGCTGCCTCTCCAAGAGCTGCGGCAGCTGGGCTTTTGGCAAAGCAAGCTGGCAGCCAGGAGAGCCCAGCTCTGCCACCTCCCAGGGCAACTGACCCCCTTGACTTTGCCATCTGCAAGGGAAAGGGAATGGTGGCAAGCTATGGAGAAGGTGGCAGCCTTTGTATCACCCATGGGATGTTACCTGGTCTGCTGGGTGCCAGCGGCTCCACCGGTTTGCCCCGTTCCTCGGCTGGGTGCCCCCGCAGCCCGTGCAGCTCAGCCACAGGAAGGAAGGGCCCCTCCATGGCTTTCACCATGCTCAGCTCCTTCTCCCGGGCACGCTCGCGTTGCCTCTCCAGTTCCCGTTCCCGCTCCTTCTCCCGCTCTCGCTCCAGCTCCTTCTCCCGTTCACGCTCCCGTTCACGCTCCTTCTCCCGCTCCCGGTCAGCTTCTCGCTCCCGCTCCTTCTCCCGCTCCCGCTCGCGCTCCCGCTCCCTCTGCCGCAGCTCCTCATCCATTTGCAGCCTACAAAGAGAAGTCAAAAAAAATACCAACCCCAAAAAACCCCGGATGCCTGTTTGCATCCCCTGGGGTGCCCCGTCTGTGTACCCCCCGGGCATCATCTCCCCGCGTACCTCTCGGCAGCAAGGCTGGAGATGCGCTCGGACTGCAGGGCAGACAGGGAGGAGTGCGAGAGCTCGGGGGGGTACCGGACCCCTGAGAGGTGCAGGTGCATGGCTGAGGGGTGCAAGGGTGGCAGTGAGCCCGGCGCCGGCAGTGGGTAGAAGGGGGACCGCAGCGCCGACAGGCAGTACGACTCATCCATCCTGGGGAGACAAGGATGTTCAGTGGGATGTGCCACTCAGAGGGGTAAAGAAACCCCCAATTCCCACCACTCGAGCTGGATGGGAGCTGCCTTCTGTTGGGAGAAGAGTTTGGAGAGCCCTAAAATGCCCTCAGTGCAGCCCAACCATCTTCTCGGATCAGGCTCCCACCTCCCCAGTCCCCAAGGCTGGTCCTGCAGCCCCTGGGGACCCCCAAAGCCCGAGCTCGACGATGCCCACCTGAAGGCAGGGTGCGGGAAGGGGTGATGGGTCAGGTAGCTGGGGTGGTAGTAAGCAGCAGCGGTGGCTGGGTCCAGGCCGAGGGGTGGCAGGGAGGACATGCGGAGGTCCTCGGCGGTGTGGTAGGGCCGGAAGCTGCGCAGGTAATCCTCAGTGACGGCGCTGGGAGGCACCACGTGGTGGACCGGCCGCTGCAGGCTGGGGGGCAGCAGGGAGATCGTCACTATTCCACCCTGTTCCCGCAGGGAGATGTCACCCCACGACCACCCCAAGATCAGACCTCGCAGGTCTCCCAGCCATCGCTGCCAGACTCACTTGAGAGGTGGGAAGCGGGAGTCCTGGACCACGGAGCTGGGGGGCAGCCCAAAGGAGTAGGGCGTCCCCAGGAGGTGGGAGGGGACAGCAGGGGCCCCTGCTTTCTCCTGTGTGAGGGGGGGCTCCGAGATGAGGCGCTCGCGGCCACTGCTGCTGCTGCCTCGCGACCCTGCTTCTTGCTGGAAGGCAAAGAGGCAGAAACACCAGGCATTAGGGGATGGCGGGGACCCCACGAGGGAGGGCAGGGGAGATCCCTCCCCACTCCAGGACACTCAGCAGGTCCCCAGTGTGCCCAAGAGGTCCCCAGTTGGAACTGGTATCCAGAGGATGCATCCACTGGAGCATCTTCCTGCATCCCTGCTGTCAAACAGAGGGCTGGAGGGGTGTGAAGGTCCAAGGGGAGCTATGCTGGGGGGGGAACCAGCAGGAGAAGGGGTGCTGAAGCCAAGGCAGTGCTATTGGCAGGGCATATCACCTGCCTGGAGATTTACAGGTATCTGAGGAGGATACAGGCACCACCAGTGGAAATCCAGGCCTTTGATAACAGCCATGAAACAGGAGTCAGCCTGGCATCCCCCTATCCCCATGGAGAGGGCAGCCTCAGACCTGCTGTGGGGCCTTGCCCACCTTCCATCCACTTCCTATCCCCGGTGCCGGGATGAAGGTTGCTCCTCCCTTGCACCTGCACCAGCTGGAGAGGGACACCCTGGCACGAGGGAATCCCATTGGGGTGACAAGGGACAGGGACTCTGCAGGTTCTGGTAATTGGGGGGGGGGGTGACCTCCAGTAAGGCAAGGCTGCGTTTAAAAATGGTTATTTTTCATTACATCTTCTCCATTCAGAGCCTAAGGGGGAGGATGGTGGCAGCCCCCCTGCTGTGCATCCCTTCCTCATCCACTCCCAGCCCTCACACCCTCTGGAACAGATCGCAGGTCCCTGGCTGTCAAGGATGGTCTCAAGGTCACCGTGGCCAGCACAAAGGGCATCCGTGTCCCCCCCAACCCTGGCCCTGCTGCCTCCACTGCCTGCATTAAGGCTTATTGTGTGTGCCAGGCTCTGCTCTAATTACCTCCCCGTCTCGGGGCGTCACGCTGCGAGCACAGCTCTGCCAGACAATAACCCACGCTCCGTTAACCCCCGTGCTGCAGGGTCACAGGGGAGGAGGTGACACGAGGGGGGGACACGGGGGTGGGGAGGACCCGGACAGCCCATGCACCCCTCCCAGTGCCTGGGGATCACAGTTCCATTTATTTTTCTCCCCCCGCCCTTGGCGTCTCTCATCATTGCCTCTCCGCTTTGTGGTTTAATTAGTCTTTCCAAGTGGCATAATCCCCCCGGGAATCTGCTTGTAGCATGCGGAGGAGAGGAGAACCACTAACGATGCTTCTTAATTAGCCAACCTCCCCCCTCTCCTTCTTCCTTGTGCTCCCCTCTGGATGGCAGCCTGGGGACAACGGCAGCCCAGGGATGATGGCAGTGCAGGAACACAGCACAGAGAAGAGACAAAACAGGGTGCAGCCCTGTGGACCCTTGGGAGCAGCGTGGGAGCACAGCTCCTGGCACCTTGGACCATGACACAAGTTGCCCAGAGAAGTCGTGGATGCCCCCCCCCCGGAGGTGTTCAAGGCCAGGCTGGATGGGGTCTTGAGCCTCGTCTGGTGGGAGGTGTCCCTGCCCATGGCAGGGGGGCTGGAAATGGATGAGTTTTGAGGTCTTCTCCAATCCAAACCATTCTATGATTCTATGGTTGGCACAATAAGTGCCATGCAATGATATCCCACACCCTCTATCCTTTGTGGGGGCAGCCAACCTCCAAACACAGCCGTACCTGTCTGCCCTCGCTCCTCCAGACCCCGTTGACCGTCTTCGTGGGGGCGATGGTGACGACAGGCGGCGTGCTGGGCACGCTGTGCCCCCCTGGGGGCACAATGATAGGGCCCATGGGGCCACGCTTCGGCGTGCTGGCAGGGGAGCTGTGGTTGGTGGCTGGCGAGGAGACTGGGGATGACTCACTGCTAATGGAGGATCCTGAAATTAAATTAAAAATCAAAATAAGTGGGGAAAAAGGCAGCTGTTAACCAGCTGAAACAACCTTCCAAATAAGCTGACACCATCCCATGCCATCCCTGGTGGAATGACCCAATGCAGGGACCAGGGATGGGGCAACCCCCCCTGCATCCCATAAAGCCCTTCATGGGCACAGCAAACCCTGCCTGTGCTGCTCGCCCTGGCACGAGTGACACTGATGTGATGCCAGCCCCGGGCAGCAGCATCTTCTGAAGCCAAAGCCACAGACTTCTTAATCTGGCTGCAAAGCTGCTGTGCACAAGCTGGGGCACTCAGAGATGCTGAGATGAAGGAGTTACTCCCTCTAACCTTTGGGCAAGGCTTTGGTTTTATTTGCATAATACATCTATATTTTAAATTATACCCATCCCAGGAATGCTGGTGATATTTCCAAGGGAAAAATAAAAATCGAATTAAAGTGGAGAGTGTGATGTGGGCAGAAAAGCAGAGCGGGAGCAGAAATACAAATTCAATACTAAGTAGGGCAGACGATGCCCAGCATCTGCTCCACGGCACGCGGCCTGCTCCTAAAACCCAGCTGGGCAGTTTGGGGGGCTCCTATCCTCTGAAACCGTACTCTCCACCAGTCCAGAGTCTGGGCCAAGGGAAGGTTCCTGACATACCTGCAGGAAGCAGCTACTGGCCACCAAGGGGTGGCCCGTGGTCACTGCAGGACGCTAGCTGAGAGGTGATGACACTTCCCATCCCAGCCTTGTCTTCCTAGAGCGAGCAAGGCAGCCCCTTGCCCTGCAAGCGTTCAAGCTGCCTCCTCTGAGTGTAAAAGTCAGTTCCTCGCCCTCCAAGCACACTATTTGGCCTCCCCTGAGTGTGCAAGGCTGCTCCTTGCCCTGTAAGCACGCAGGCCAGTTCCCCTGAGTGGATAAGGGTCTCCTTGCCCTTCAGGTGTGCAGGTCAGCTCCCTGGGGTGTGCAAGCTGGCTCCTTTGCCCCGTAAGCACGCACCTGTCTCCCCTGAGCGTGCAAGGCAGCTCCTTGCCCTGCAAGCCTGCAGCCCATCTCCATCCCTCTCTGTACACCCTGCACGCTCCTTGCCATGCACCTGGGTAACACCAGGAGGGAGCTGGGACACGGCAGGGCCAGGAATGCTGCGGGGAACCACAGGCATCCTCTGGCAGTGGGAAGGATGCCTGTCGGAGCAGAGAGGCCAAGCGGAGCAGCCCGCTGCAGGCCGCCCTGCCTTATTAATTATTCCCGAGTCGCTCCGAATCACTTTCATTTCAAGAGTGGCAAGAATCAGGGAAAGAGAAAGGCTGCCCGCGACAAAGGAGGCTGCCGATACGGATTTGACACCCACTGAAGTCTATCTTGTCAGCGCAAGGCCAACAACAATTAGCAGCCTAATCCCCTCTGAGCTGGGAAGCCATTACTCACCACGCGATAGCGTTAACAATCAATACCATCACAATGAGCCCGGCAATTAATGAAGCTAAAGTCTTACTTCAGAACCTTAATTCTCGCTGTGTGGCTTTAAACGGGAGGGTTTGTGATCGTTATAATTAACTGGTGGTATTCAGCCAGGAGTTAGTCAATGAAACTAATCTGGATTGGAGATGACAAGAGGCACAGTGTGATGGTGTCACCTTTGTTTTCTGACCTCCCGCTTTCCGCTCGGCGATAGCAGATTAGCAGCCCAGGCTGACAGGCAAATGTAATTAACAGCTGAGACCCTGAAGGAGGAGGGAGGGAGGAAAGAAAGAAAGGGGGCGGGGGGATAAAACCCACCCTGCATAAAGCCAAGGGTAGGATAGGATGCAGGAGACCCCAGTCAGATGCAATGGCTTTGGAGGCTTCTTGGGGTTTTGCTGGGATGGAGTTGGTTGGGATGAGTACCTGCAGCTAAGGATGCTGCAGGGGAGTGGGACATCCCTACAAACAGCCTGTACAACCACCAGCACTCACAGCAGTGAACCTATCACCAGTCCATAAAGCTGGAAAAAAACTGCCCATCTTGAGGTGACCCTGATCAGCATCACCCAGTGCCACAGCAGAGCATCTCCCATTGTGGGAAGGGAAGCAGAGTGAGGATCTGGGGGCAAAGCAACTGGGGCTTAAAACCATAGTGTGGAGAGAAACTGCCTTCCCAACATGCACTCAAACCCACCTGTACAAAAAACCTTTGGGATGAACCATTTCTGGCACCTAAACCAGTGAGGATGGGGGGTTTTGCAAACAAACTATGCAGTAATTAAGGGGAAATCCAAAGGGAACACAACTTCTCCTCTCCAGAACCAGAAATCAATTCCAAAACCTGCTGATGTTGAGCCATGAGGTGCGAAGGGAAGAAAAGGCAAAATAACCCCCTCAAACCCAACTGAGTACCCTGAAGGAAGCTGATGGGCTCTGGAGCAGGCAGCTGGGAGCTCCCAGCAAGGCTGAAACAGCACTAAGACCAGATCCCCTCAGTGTCGCAGGGACCTGGCATCTTCACATGCTTCCTCAGAAGCAGTCAACACTGCAGGCTTCAGGTCACAGCTGTGCTGGGGCATTTCATGGCTGGTGAGAGTCTGCGAGGAAGGTCTCGCAGATGGAGCTTGCAAAAGGGTCTTGCAGAAAGGGTCTTCCAAAAAGAGCTTTGCAGAAGGGGTCCTACAAAGGGGTCTTCCAAAAAGACCTTGCAAAAAGTGTCTTGCCAAAAGGGTATTCCAAACAGAGCCTTGCAAAAAATGCCTTTTAAAGGGTTGAGCATCCTTCCCAGGCATCGAAGTGCACAGGCAATGGGCAATGACCCAACAGGGAGCACCCACCAGTGGAAATACCAGGGATAAATACAATTTCTTTGCAAAGCGATGATGCCAGCAGGCTCCTGGTTAAACGCTTCAAAACCCAGGGACAAGCTGCCTCCTCCTGCACGTGTGGGACTGCCCCGGTGATTGCTGCAGGACATGGGGATTTTGGGGAGCTCCCGCACCATGGGAGCAGCTCACACCCACACAAGCTGCATTACCACACTCAAACAGAGGGGAAGGGTGCAATGAAGGATGTGGGGGCCAGGCCATCACAGGGTGATGAGAGACAAGGACATCGCAGGGGCGATCAAATTTGCTGTTTTGCTGGGCAATTTGGCTGAGGAAGGAATGGATTTGAGGAGCCTCTGGAAAAAACTGCATTTCAGTGAAGTGTGGTAGGAGAGAGCAGAGCTGGGGGCGCAGGGAGGGAGGGACAGGTCTCCCTGCACTGTACTCTCCCAGGCTTTCTCCCAGGGTACAGCAAGCGATACAGCACTTGGATTACTCCAGCTGAATTGAATTTCTAAACTGCCCCCTGGAGACATGATGCTGGGGAAAGACATTAGCTCAGGAAATGGTGAGAAAACGCCATCCTCTGGCTCCCAGGTGGCGGCGGCGAGGAACGGCACTGATGCTCAGCATCCCGCCAGTCCCCCTACCTCTGGGCTCCTCGGCTTGCTTGGCGAGCTTGCGGAGAGCGGCGGCAAAGCTGGAGGAAGGTGCTGCCTGGACGGACAAAGTGCTGCTGGCTGCTGGGCTGCCATTGGGGACGATGGAGCCGTTGAGCGGTGACGGGGTGAGGGGGCTGACGGTGGCGGTGGTGCGAGTGGCAGTGGAGAGCATTCCTAGGGACGGTGACTTCGGCTCATGGCTCATGCCTGCAAACGACAGCAGCCCACGTTAGACAGGGACACGGAGATGGGATTCCCAAATCCTCCCAGAAGAAGGAGCAATCTGCCCCACACCTCAAAAATATACCCTGAGTTCATGCAATGGGAGAGAAGTGAGCAGGCAGTACGAGCCTCACGTGCTTACAGGACAGCGGCTTATTTAACAAAGCGAGCGTGCCTGGGCTGCTCACCCGTGGAAAACAAGGTGATACGAGAACCAGCAGCTGCTGCCAGCATCCCACAGCCCCACCAATCCCACAGGCTGGGCCACTCCCAGATAACGGCATCAGGGAGGCCTGGCAGAGACCTGTGTGGAGGAAGAGTGGCACAAGGGGACTTCAGCATCCCAATGGAGGTGGTGGGGATGGGGGGAGCACCCCGACTCATGTGGTGCTGCCAAAACCCAAAGAGACACCGCTGCACCCCTAATTGCCATCATTGCACCCCTAAACCCCATGCTGCACCCCTAATTGCCACCATTGCACCCCCTAAATCCCCACACTGCACCCTCAGATCCCCTGTATTGTACCCCCTGGCCCCCAATATTGCACCCCCAAATCCCCACCACAGAACCCCCAGTTCCCACCATTGCACCTTCAAATCCTTGATGTGGCATCCCCAAGTCCCCATCTCAAATCACAGAGGTGCTACAGGGCCCTGTGGCCCCTAAAGGTGGGGGTTCGGGTGCTGCTGAGTGGGAGGGTGCAGCACACCCTGTGCCCATCCCATGCTTCCCCCCTCAGCTGTCACAGTTGGCTGCTCCAGGGCTCTCCACCTCCCAAAACAGCAACTGCTGATGTCAAGGCCCTTAAAATAGACTTTCAAACGAGCAGCTTCATTAACACCAGCCTAAAATTAGCCCCACTCCCGGGTGGTCAGGTGAGGGGGCGGGGGGGACGGGGGCAAGGGACAGCCCCCCAGCTCCCAGCAGGGCTGGAGGCAGCTGGAGGCACAGGTGATGCTGGAGACCCTGGAGCATCCCGCAGCAGAGGGTGGCTGGGCAAAGCAGCGGGTGCAGTAGGGGGGGGCTGCGAGTGCCACTCAGCGTTGATTAATCTTTGCCCCCCGGCCCCAGGAGAGGCGGCCGGCGCGGCGGCGCGCGCTCCCCTCTGCCCTCATTATACAAGCATTTATTAACTCCGGTGCTCTCAGCCATTGACTGCTGCCTTGTCGACACGCTCGGCTCATGTAAATTCATTACCAGAACAGCTGGGAAGCCAACCCGCCGTGCTGCCCTGGCTCGGGCACCCCTGCGCTTTGCACCAGCGCACAGAGCCCCCCGATGAGTGCCCGGGTGCCCTCCCAGAATGCTCAGGGCACTGGGCTCTGCCTGCAGCGCCACGCACCCACGCACTCTGCCAGGGGGCTACAGCACCCCCGGCACAGCCTAGCACACCTGGGCACTGCCCTGCACCCAGGCACAGACCCACTTCCCCTGGACACTGCCCTGCATCCCCTGAGCACTGTCCTGTGGCTCCGGGCACAATCCCGTATCACCCAGGCACTGTCTGGCATCCCCTTGGCACAGCCCTGCATCCTCCAGACACTGCCTGGCATTCTCTTGACACAGTCTTGCACCCTCCAGGCACAGCCCTGCAGTCCCTGGCCACTGCCTCATGCCTTTGGGCACAGTCTCGCATCGCAGTCCCTGGGCACTGCCTGGCATCCCCTTGACACAGCCTCGCACCCTCTAGGCACAGCCTTGCGTTCCCTGGGCACTGCCCCACATTCCTTAGGCACTGCCATCCCCTTGGAACAGCCCTTCACCCCCGGGCACTTCCCATGCTTCTCCCCACTTATTAACCCCAGCCAAAACCCCCCAACACTTTTCTAAGCAGCTGTCAGGAATTAACACTCTCTCGCACGCTTACCGGGGCATGGGGGCTGGCAGTGGAGCATCACCCGTGTGATGCTCAGCTGATCCCCAAACGCCTCCCAACAAACTCATGATCCTGCCGGGATTTTCCAGGCGAGCACAGAGCAGTTCCAAGCCAACAGCTCACTGGGAAGCTCACAGGGAGCCTGCATCCCCCCCAGGGCTGGCTCGCTAATGCGAGCTGTGCCGCTGCCCTAGCTGGGCTCCAAACCAGTTTTGCTGCTCCTGCCCGGTGATAAAATCGGCGCCTCCGCCCCAGCTGGGGCCCGAGCAGCGCCGCTCACCCGCCCTGCCCCGACAGAGGTGGCGTCCGTCTGTCCGGGCCTCCCTGAGCTGCTCCACGGGAGAACTGCCAGCTGGGGAAACTGAGGCACGCTGAGACAGGGAGCTGGCTGGGCATGAGCATCCGCATGGAGATATGGATGTGGGATCACACTGTAACCCTCCATCCCTGCATCATCCCCACCTCCAGCGCGGCATGAGTGCCACTCACTTCCATGGGTGCCACTGTCCCTGTGGTGGCTGGGGACATCACACAATGCCCAACCCAGCTTCTCCCTGGCTGATTTTCCCAGCAGGCAAATCCATGAGGAAAACCAGGTCAAGTTCGGAGCCTGGCAGCAGCTCAGGGTCACACCAAGGTGGGAGGTCAAACCCCAGGACAGGGCAGGGTGTTGCCCCCACCCCTGTGGGGATGCAGGCTGGCACTCCTTCATGTACCTGCAGGATAGGGGTGCAGGGGCTGCAGGATGACTCAGTCCCCTGCTGAGGCCACTGGGAAGGATGAGGACTGAGGCCCAGGCACAGTGCCACCCTGTCCCTGTCCCCATCCCTCCCGTGGCGGGGCACAGCGGTCCAGGGAGTGTCTGGAATTCCTGGTGCTCGCTGGCTGCCTGCCCGCAGGAGCACACAGGTCCCTGCCTGGCAGGAGGAGGAGGAACGGGGAACATCACTGTGACCCGTCCCTGAGTCACCCCTCATCCTGGCACCCCTTCCCACGGTGCCACACGTGGCACCAGCCGTGGGGTTGGCATCCCTGATGGTGAAGGACCCCGAATCCCTGGCTCCTAGGAGGGTGTCCCTGCCCCCTGGCCCCCAACAGCCCCTCGCATCCCCAGCACAGGGCTGGGAGCTGGGAGTGTGCCATCTTCTCTCCATCTGCTCCTGATGACGCTGGCGGGTTATTTGGCAGCAGGAGCCTCCTCCGGCAGCGAGAGCAGAACCAGTCTGGCTGCCTGGTGGGGCTGGAGACAAATAAACACGCCGGCAGCCGCCGCGGGCAGGCAGGAGCGGGCAATGCTGGGGCAGGGACGGGCTCCCAGCACCCCAAAACATCCTTCCCGTACCGCTGCTGGCTTCCCTCCCCTGCCTCCCTGTCCCTGCTGCAGGCAGCTGCCGGGAAATGTGGCACAGGCAGGTTTAGCACCTTGGTTTCAGCCCCTCCAGCCCCTTGAAAGGCCCCTAATGAGCACCAAGTGCCCTTCAGAGCAGATTGCCATTGAACTCAACCTGCACCAGCCGCCCACTTTAAAAGCAGCTATTTTGAGCTCCCGGGCTCCCGAGCGCTGGAACTAATAATTTATTACCAAATACGATCAGGCAGCAGCTCCAGCCGCTGGCAAATGGAGCGGAAAAAAACCCAGCGTGGCGGGAGGCCGAGGGAGCAGGGAGAGATGAGCATCCTGCATCCTCCTCTGGGATGCATCTGCACCCACCACGCAGGACCTCTCCTTGGCTGGAAACTGCTCAGCCAAACCCTCTGCAAAGCTCCTCCAGGATGGGTCCCTGAGGAATTTGGGGTGAATCTCCATGTTTCCCCACTCTTTTCCCTCCTCTCAGCACCTCAGCTCCCGCTCCAGAGCCACATCCAGCTGCACGCTCCAAGCAGGAACAGCTGCTTTGCATGGATTTTCAATGCTAATGGCCTTGCATTGTCAAGTGCCCCCCCAGCCCTGGGCAGGAGGGAGGGGAGGGCAGGCTGCCAGGGGCAGTGTATGCCCATCAACCCACTGCTATACATCCTGTCACCCCTTTGAGAGCCAGCAGGCCAGGGACATGCCCGTCATCCCATCACCATACACCCTGTCACCTGCTGCAAATCTTCCACTCCTTATTACAAAGCTCTGCTGCTGCACCTAGAACATGCTCCATAAATTAATTGATTGATTGATGAGAACCCATGCTCCTTCCCACCACCCAGCACACAACCGAAAAGAAGGGAGATATCCAGACTTGCTGTCCCTAGGTGTCACCAGGGATGGAGAGATGCAAGCACAGTCTCTCTCCACTTCTAGGGTCCTCAGGGTAGACCACAGGACCCATCCCACCTTGGAGATGGAGCACACCCCACCTTGGCTGGGATGGGTCCCTCAGCACTAGGACAACCTTGCTGGTCAGTGATGGGATTTGGTGCTCGCGGGGAGCCCAGCAAAGCACCAAGCATCCAAGTGTGCGGCACTATTAGCCGGCTGGGTCTCCATCGATCACTCTTCCATGGACCATTGATCCGGCAAACGACAACAAGCAAACTCATAAGAGCTCGTTTGGAGGGCGCAGTGTCCGGGAGGAGCCACGACCGGTGTGATGCAGGATTATTTTTCTCCCTTCCTTGCCTTCTTGTGTCCAGCCCAACCAGCTCTGGGTAAATCAGGCCAGTGAAAGGTTCACTTCAAAGCAACTTTCTTTCCTGCTTCTGCCCTATCAGAGTGAGTTGGTGGTTTCAAAAATAAAGTGCCTGTGTCCAAAGGATGCTGCTGGCCCCTGAGCCCCCTCTCTGCAGCATCCAGGTTGGGGACAGCAACTCTTCTTGGCTCCTGCTGCCCAGATCTGGGTGCCAGCTGTCCCCTGAGATCCCTCCTGCTTTGGGGAAAGCAGGGTCCTGCGCCCAGCCCTCCTCTTTGCATTAGCTGTTGGTGGGGGCTGAATGGCTACACAGGGAACAAGGGCAAGTGCCAGGTATCAGGCAGCACCTCTGGGCGCTGCACAGGGCTGCTGGGCATCACACGGGGCTGTTGGGCATCCCATGGGGCTGTTGGGCATCCCATGGGGCTGCCAGGCATTGTGTGGGTTAGAGCTGGGCATCATGTGGAAGGGAGCTACCAGGCATTGCAGAGGGCTACTGGGCATCATGTAGGAGGGAGATGGGTAGTGTGGGGCTGCAAGGCATTGCATAGTGCTGTCGGGCACTTGCTCAGTGCTGCCAGGCATTGTACGGTGCTGCTGGGCATTACATGGCACTGCCAGTCATTGAACAGTACTGTTGGGCATTGCATGGCACCATAGGCACCATATGGTGCTGCTGGGCACTGCATGGTGCTGCTGGGCACTGCATGGTTCTGTCAGGCATTACATGGTGCTGCTGGGCATTGCATGGTGCTGCTGGGCACTGCATGGTTCTGCCAGGAATTGCACGGTGCTGCTGGGCACTGCATGGTTCTGCCAGGCATTGCATGGTGCTGCTGGGCATTACATGGTGCTGCTGGGCACTGCATGGTGCTGCTGGGCATTACACAGCGCCATCAGGCAGTGTGTGGGTCAGAGCCAGTGTTTGCATGGTACTGCCAGTGCTACCAGGCACTGCTCAGGCCAGGAGCGGGCAATACCCAGCGCAGCCAGGCTGCCACCCCATCCCTGTGCCCTGCTCCTGTCCCAGTGCCAGCAACTTGGTGCAGCCCTGCCGCGGGCAGCGCAGGCTTTGCCGTCAGCGGCGCATTGTTCTTGTCGCGAGAAGCCCTTGCCCAGCAGATGGCAGGTATAACAAAGCAGCTTGCTGCGGCCAAGCCAATTATTTATCTAATTATGATTTACCACTTAACCACATGATCTTTCTGCAGAGTTGTGGGCAATTAAAACCGGGGTGATTATGTGGATTATGCAAATCGGCTGGAGCCGAGCGAATAAAATTGGAGATTAGAGTTTCACGCAGGCTGGATCTTGCATGGGGCAGGTCCTGGCGGGGCAGGGGGAGGCAAGGGCAGGGCAGGGGGCCGCACACGGGGTTGGGGGGCAGGACCCAGCTGAGCTGGGGGGGCTACAGGGCACAGTTAGGAGGCACCAGGGCAAGGTGAGGGCATGCCTCCTGCCACCCGTTGTCTTTAAGGAGCTTCCATCCCTCTCCAGCTGAGTCAAAGGTGCCCATAGCCACGAACTGCCCCCCATCATGGGGGTGGATGCCCGCAGGGGACCCCAAACGCTGGCAGAAAGCAGAGGGTGACTCAACCAGCACTGGGAATTTCCCAGCACCGCGCTGGCTGCGCCTCAAAAAGGTAGTGGGGAGGTTACACAGCACAGCCCCCATCCCTCACCCCATCCACGAGCAGCTAACGAAGGGCTCCAGCGCTGGGGGTGCTGGGTATTAATAACAGGTATTAATAACGCTGCCTGGCAGATTACTCTGCCCGCCCGGCTTGATATGAGATTTATGCATGGCGCGAACTCCGGAAATACAGAAGTATTAATGGTAATACCTCGCGTCCTAGCAAAGGTCACGGGCAATCTCCATCAATCCCACTGCGCTGCCGGCAAAGCCAGCGGGCTGGGTGGGATGGGGTTCCCCTTCACACTCTCCAGGTCCCGTCCCCCCCCTGTGCACACCACACCACCGCGGTTTATGACCGTGCAGATGGCTCGGTACGGGCCAGAGGGAAGGTTTTACCTTGGGATAAGAAATTAACGCTGGCAAACAGCAAATTTACTGCATGTATTTTCATTTTCCTAATACCGGCACCATCTGCTTGCAATTGGTGCCCCACGTCAACGGCTTTTTTATTTACAAGATGCTGCGGAGGTCTTGGCAAGACCTTGGCTTGCTCCTCACTCAGGAGCCCTGGGTCCCCGTGCAACATCTCAAATGGTCCCCAGGGGACAGCCAGGGTCCCATCACCACCTTGGATGATATCACCCTTTCCATGAAGCCCTATAGAAAATGGGCACCAGCAAGGAGGCTTTGAAGCAGTGATGCCCATGGAGCCAGACTGGGACAGGGATCAGCACAAGAAGTTGCTGGCACCAGCCATTCATAACAGGGGAAAATCAACCAAACCCCAAGTGTGGGTTGACCGTGCATCACACCGTTCAGCACCAAAAGAAGAAGACCCCCCCTTCCCATGCCAGGATTTAGGGTGATTAGCACCAGTGATCCAATGTGCCAGTGCCGAGTAGGCTGGCTGGTGCCCCTGCACGCACAGCATCTTCCCTTTTCGCCTACAGTAATCCTCAGCCTTTCGAGCAAATTATTAAAATTCACTTATATTTAATCTGCCTGCTGGAATTAATTGAATTTTTACGCTTGGCAAATGTCACTGGGTGCGCTTTGCCTCCCAACGGGGACCCGGCTGCAGGTGCAGTGGGCACAGCCCCAGACTTTTACCCCTCTCTGGGGACAAAACCCACTCTGAGGCATGTGAGGGGGTCCCCATGGCACCCACAGTCCCTGCCAGCAAGAGGCAGTGGGATGCAGGGATGCCAGCACCTTCCCAGCTCTGCATGCCCCATACCTGCCCCTCTCCATAGGGTGTGCATTAAATGCTCCCCAAATCCCACTGGGTTCCTGAGGCAGCTCCTAGTGGTGCCTCAGTGGCTTTGGAGGGGAGATAAGGACAAGAGACCCCCTCACTTTCCACCCCTCTTCACCTTGTTGGAGAGCACCAGCATCCTGCCATGTGCCGAGGTCCCAAATGCTGAACCTCCACCAGTGATTGGAGCCTTCCTCCCCTTCCCATCATTCTCCTTGAAAACTGCCAAAGCGTCTAATTTGCCCGCTGGGAAGGCCAAGGGAAAAAAGCCTCTTTTTGCCAGTAATAAGCCCACCATATAAAGGCAGGATGAGCCATTCAGTGGTGGCAAGGGGGAAGGGTCCATCCCCATGCCAGAGCAGTGCCAGAGGGTTTGTGGGAAGGGTTCCCTCCTGATCGAGGAACCAGCACTGGGACACAGCACAACATCCTGACATCACCCCAGCACGCCACAAACCCATACACTCATGGGGTCCCAAGCTCCTGGATGGTTGGTGGGATGGGCAGCATCACTGGCCACCATGCTGGGGACACTCTTCAAACTGGGACCAATACCCAAGTCCCACTTGGCCTCTCTCCCTGTTCCTTTGGGGTCAGCCCTGGTCCCCACTCAGGTACACTCTCCCCATCCGTTGGCTTTGCACCAAGACAGAGGAGTTCATGGCAGGCATGAGCCACAGGGCACCCTGGGCCCCAGCAGGCAACTTCCAAACTTGACTGGCGCTTGCCCCCTCCACCACCCGCCCAGGATTATCATAAATTAAGACGTAATTACTCCATGGAAATTTACAGCACAAAGCTGCGGCGCTAACAAGTGTGTTTGGCGGCACTGGGGCGAGATACAAAGCGCTATTGTCTGGCAGGCGCCAAAAACTCTGCTCTGGCCCCAAAACCCCACATCCAGGGGATGGGGATGGGATTGGGAAAGGACTGACTCCATCAGAGTTGTCCAAGCACTGCGGTGAGCCACATGCGTGCCCCACACATGTGGGGAGGGAGAGGGGCAGAGTGCCCCAAGAGGAGGTTCCCAGCCCATGGGGATGGGCAAGGGTGGGCAAAGGCACCCCAGCACCACGGGTGCCCTCCTGTCACACTCGGCTCCCCAGTCGTGCTCCCTGCCAGCAGCCGATGGCACAGAGCTGCTAACAAAGACATCTCCTTTATTCCCTTGGATAACTCTGCACCCAGTCAGCTCCCACCCATGGGTGCTCCCACCCACGGGTGCTGCACCCAGCAAAACCCCGCCAACCCCACCTGTGAGGCCCCTTTCACTAACTTCAGCATGCATGGGGTTAAAAATAAATCCCCTGGGGATCTGGAGGGTAGGAAACACAGAGGGAATCAGTGCCAGCGTGGTGTAGTCCCCAGTTCCCCCAGGCGCCACCAGTGCTGCCATCCTCCCCCAGCTGCCACGCACATTAAAAAATAATAATCAAAGTGGAAAAAAACAACAACACAGCGCGAAAAAAATTCAGGCGGCTAAAACAAATCCAGCAATAAAGGAGCTGGGGATCCTCGCAAAGCTGGCTGTGCAATTAAGCAGTTTTCTGCTGTACGCCGATAATCACCTAATTATACTATTAATGACAGTTCAACCTGCTCAGAAATAAAAGGACATTCTTCCATAACAGGATGCCAGCTGTTTGTTACAGATGTCAAACATCTTTAAAGCGTTATTATTAAAAGAAGGGGGGAAGGAGAAAGCTCGGTGATGCAGAAACGCAGCCGCCTTCCCCCCAAAGCCCCTTATGGGGCGGGGGGGTGTCACCCCCATTTTTAATGCCGGTGAAATAATCCATCTGAGTGCTGTTGCGGTGGGGGAGCATCCTTCCCACCAATGTTTGGAATAACAAATACCCCACATCGGCTCACAGCAAGAGGCAACAGTGCTTAATTAAGTGCAGCATTCAGGAAATAAAGTTAAAAATTAATAACAAAATAGGGAGGAGGGGAATATGCAACCCACTGCCAGGCTCAGGGCAGGGCTGGCCCTGCTCCCCCCGGCTGCCACCAGTGGTGTCCGCACACGTGCCACGCTGCCGTGCCAAGGAGGAGCGTCCCTGGCAGGTGCCACTAGCTGGTGCCAAGGGAAGGGAAAGGGTGACACATTGTAGAGAAAGCAAGCACCTGCTCACCCCCAAAACCTGGCGTGGTTTGGAGGTGAGTGATGCCCGCAGCACACCGGGACCCTCAGGAAGCAGAGTCCAGCAGCGCCAGCAGGGGGGATGCCAGGAGGCACACACAACTGCGTGGCAGCAGGGAAGTGGCCTCGGTGTCCTGCTTTCATCAGAGGTCAAACTCCCGCTGGGGTAATTACACCTCGCCTGCTCTCCCCTGGTGGCACCGCAGCCCTGCACCGGGTGCCCACCTGCTGTGGGGTGATGCTGGCACTGGTGTTACACACCCACCCGCGCAGCCGCCCGGCTTTACACTCTGTCCTATATAGCTACAGGCAAATCTGCCTTTAAAACCATTGGGAACCAGGCTTAGCCCAGGAATAAAGAGATTACGGAGCGCGGGGGGTGGGAAGAAAAAAAAGGGATGAAAAGGAGGTGTCTGCGAATAATTCACCCCCTTGAAGCCATGTGGCTACTGAAGTCTCAGGTATCAGCGGGGCTCTGGATGGCAGCAGTCAGGCACTGCATTTTGGGGGTGCCCATCCATGCTCAGAGTTGGGGGGCTGCAACTGAGCTCTCTCCTCAGGGCAAGACCTCCAGCCATGACCCCTTGGCATGCACCAGGCTGGCACTGGCCCCTGCTTGTCAGACAGGGCTCAGCAGGGAAAAACCATCTGGGAAGCGTCACCCCAAACCCAGATCTGGGAGTGATGGCCCCGGCCTCCTTCCCTGCGTGCAGCCCCCCCCCCTCCCCCCCCTCCCGCTGCCCCCCTTCCCCTCCCCTCCTCAAACCATCACAGGGAAGCTGGAAAGTGGTTGACATGGTTACCATGACGACCAAATTTAGGACTGGAGAAGGAGGAGGAGGATGGTGGGGTGGGCAAGGGAGGAAGGCAGAAGGGCTTCCCAGCACCCCAACACAGCCCAGATCCTCCCAGCACCACCCAGCACCACCCTCATCATCCCTGAGCATCATCCTTGAGCACCTCTCGACTACGCACCCACCATGGATAAGGAAGGGCACCCTGCAACCCCAGAACCCAGCTAAGGGTGCCAAGAGGGGGGCTCAGCTCAGAGAACCCCAAACCAAGCCCCGGGGCAGCCGTCCCCAGCCGGCACTGCCGAAAGCCACTGGTGACTCACACCTCACGCCAGCAGCACCCGCCGAGCGGGTGTTTACGCGGCATCACCCAGCTCCCTCCATCTGCTTTGATCCATGGGCTAAATATTACCGGCCCTGGTGTAAAAATAGAAACCATTTGGGAAGGTCCTGAGTGAGCAGCATCCGCCATCAGCACCCACCACCATCCTCCCCAGCACAGCAAGGTACCTAGGGCCCCATCCTGACTTGCTGGGGAGCCCCAGGGCCCCTCTAGCACCAAGGGGCTGCCAGTAATTTGGGACACCCCAAAAGTCTGTGTGTACTTGAGTGTCACCCTTGCACCTGCTGGAGCAGACAGCCAAGCCCTCTGGGGATGCTCTGTGTCCCCACAGGATGCTGCTGTCCCTGAAGGATGCTGGTAATAGGGTGACAACTGCATCCATCTATCTCAAGGCAAGCCAGTCTGAGAATGGTTCCCATATGTATCCATGGGGAATGAGGTCCCCTCCCTGGCCCCTTGTCCTCCTCTATGTTTAATGCCAAGTCCTACTGTGCCTGGTGTCCCCTCACAGCTCACTGAGCCCCGCTGCACATCTCCAGCCCCATGACCAGAGGGATAGAGGGAACAGATGCATCAGCAGCCACAGGTATGCAGGGGTCAGAAGCACCAGTGACCAGAGGGATGCAGAAGACGCAGCGGGGCCAGCTGGATCCCGTGCCAGCCAAGCCAGGAGATCAAACCACTGAGGAGTGTGTGACAGGGGCCACAGCCAAGTAGTCCCTGAGGCGATGACAGTCCCCAGCAGGACTCGTGTCGCTGAGTCACCACCACCAGCCCAGTGCTCATGAAACCTCTGCAAGCCCACGGGGGAAGGTTCACGTCTCCATCTGCTCCCACCCAACCTGGCCCACCAGCATCTCCAACACCCCAGCAGCTGCCGCTGGCGATTTCTCTGCTTGCTAGCGCCTCAAACATAATTTCCTTTAATTGCTTTAAATCTCCCAGCCTGACACTTCCATGATCCTCTCTGTCTTGCTTTTCTCCTCTGATTTTTTACTTCCCCTCCAAAGTGGTTGTAGAGCAAAGAGCTGGCTGGAGAGGGTTTTCCAGGGCACAGGAATTAGTGCATTAACAACAGCGGCAAAGCCAGAAGTTTCACGCAGCAGAAGCCGCCGCCGGGAACCCCCGCTAGACCAAAGCATGCTAAATATGGAATTTAAGGGGAAAAAACCCAACCCCCAAGTCATCTCCCTGCACCTGCAGCCCTTGGAGGAGTCCCCGCCGTCAGGGACAGCAGGCACTTCCGGCAGCGGAGAGACAGCAAGGAGCGGGCAAGGGGATGGTGTCATGGGTGGGAGGACAGGGAGCGGGACCCCCGTAGCTGGCAGGGAGGAGGGCGCAGGGGCAGTGGTGCTGGGAGCAAGCAGGGTGCCATGGGTGAGCAGGTCACCCACGTCCCCATCGTGACATGGCCATAGTGGGGATGTCACATCACAACCCCTGCTGGAGGTGACCCCCCAGGTTCAACCCCGGCACCCCTCGTCACCCTTCCAGGCTTGCCTTTGCATGCTCCAGCGCAGGCGCGCTGGGGCAAAGCCACTCATTCCTGTAACAACTGCCACATGCAAAAGCCATTTCCTCAAACAAACAACCTTCCGCAGGGAAACCACCACGTGGGGGCACGGCTCCCCAGGAGAGGGGCTCCCCACAATCCCCCACCTCTCAAAGTGCACCCTTGAGTGTGCCCCTAGCTCACAGTCTGAGCGAGCACCCCAAGTGGGCATCCCAGTCATGCACTCTGAGCTCACAGCCTGAACATGCACCCCAAGACCAAGCCCCAGAGCACCTTGAGCTCACAGCCTGAGCTCACAGCCCAGGCTCACATTCAGAGCGTGCACCCCAAGTGGACACCCCAAGACTGCATCCCTAGAGCACCTTGAGCTCACAGCCCGAGCTCACAGTCCAGGCTCACATCCACAGCGCACACACCGAGCGTACACCCCAAACGTGCATCCTGAGCATGCACCCCAAGAGCACCTCAAGTTCACAGCCCAAGGCTGCACTCAGTGTACCCCAAGCGTGAAACCCAAATGTGCACCCTAAGAGCACCTCAAGCTCACTCCCTAAGCTCACAGCCTGAGTATCCCAAGTGTACACCCCCAGGAATGCACCCCAAGTGTGCCCCCCAAACATGCACTCCGAGCATGCACCCCAAGAGCTCCTCAAGCTCTCACCCTAAGCTCATACCCTGAGCACATATCCTGAGCATGCACCCCGAGCGTGCACCCCGAGCGTGCACCCTGTGCACTCCGAGCATGTGCCTGAGCTCACACCAGAGCCCCCCCTCACTACCAATGCTCTCTCAAAACAACCCAGACCGCCTGGAGAGGGGGGGTCCCCCTCTCACCCTTTGCCGCAGGGTCCGGTGCTGCGGGCTGGGGTGGCACAGCAAACTTTGGTGCCCCAAGTCCCTGCACCCAAACAGCAGCAGAGCCACTAGCAGGCATCTCCACCCCAAAACACAGGGCACTCAGCATTTCTCCCCATCTCTCCTCAACCAGAACATCCCCTGCCACTTGAGAAGGGAAGAAACCCCCAGGGTGAGGGAGCAGCAGCAACAGAAGAGACCGGGGGGGGGGGGGTGGGGGGGAGAGAGAGAATCCAAGCACCCCAAAACCCTGCAGAGCCTTGCAGTGCTGCACCGGGGCTGCCTGCTCCTCCCACAACCTCACTGGACCCCCCAAGCCCCTATTAGGTGCCGGGAGAAAGTAACTTCACCTCCAAATTCCCCTTGGCTGCCTGGCCAGCGTGAACAAAGGGGTTTCCCCAAGGCAAGGGGGCGACCCCCAGGGGTGGAAGAGGGGTCGGGGAGGGGGGGCAGCGGCAGTATCGCACGGTGCCTTACCTGGTAAGTAATAGAGAGGTGGTTTCAACCCAAACATGATTTATGTTACAGTTCCATTGCAGCCAGGAAAAAAAAATAAAATACAAAATAGAAGACCCAAGGTGAAGATGATGTGTCAGGAAGCAAGAAAAAAAAAATACAAAAAAAAAAGAAAACAAACCAAAAAAAAAACCCACCCAAAAAATTAGCACCAAGCCACACGGAGGGGGTTGGAAAAATAAACCAGAGGAGAAAAAATACAGTGGAGCGGGGAGGAGGAGGTGGAGGAGGAGGAGGAGCGGGGGGAATCAAGTGCGTGGGGGGAGGAGGAAAAATAAAAATTGAAATAGCAGCGAGCCCAGGGCGCTGGAGGAGCGGCGGTGGCTGTCACCAGCGGGGCCGGGGCTGTGATGCCTTCCCGGGGGTTCTCCTGAACCGCAGGCACACAAAAACCAACCAGGAGGAGGAGGAAGTGGAGGAGGTGGTGGGACCCTCGGTGCAGGGGAGGATGCACCCACTAAGCCGGGGTCCCCCCCGCCACGGGTGCTGGTGGCGTGGGGTGGGTGACCCACGCGGGGCTGTCTGGCTGTCTGGCTGGCCGTCTGTCCGTCGTCCCAACGCGAGCAAAAAAACCCGAGCTCTCCCCACACACACACAAACACACACACACACGGGGGGGAACTGCTGCGCCAAAAGCCAGGCGGCAGCCTTGCCCCCTCTCGATCAATTTTCATGCAAGAATCATTATCGGTAAATTGGAAATCTGGCTCCTTGACAGCAGATTTGTCTCCCCTAATGAAGGGGAGCGGGCAAGAGAGCGGCACAGGCAGCTGCTCCCCCCGGCGTCCCCCCCACCCCACCCCGGGGCTCCCACCTCCAGCCCCGGCGGGTTGCGGGGGGCAAACCCCAGGGCAGCCTCCTTCCTCTCCTCCTCCCCGCCTACGGCCAGAATAATTCTGATTTTTCTCCATTTTTTTCTTTTCCTATTTTTTTTCCCCTAGGATGCTGTTTTCAAACAGCTGCCAGTGCGGGTGGGGAGGGGAATACATAAAATAAAAATAGAAAATCAAGCCCCCTCCTCAGTCGCTTAAGGAGGAAAATTAGGAAATGAAACAATAAATAAGCCAACTTTCCTGCTTGCTGGGTGCTGATTCACAAAAGGCAGGCTGCCTGTCCCGGCTGGGGGGGAGCTCCCATCACCCTCCCCCCCCCCAAATCCCCCTCGCCCGGGGGGGCAACAATCAGCCTCCCGATAGGATCTCCCCCATCCCCTCTCCGCTGCTGCATTAGCAGATCCGGGAAGACATGCTTGCAGGCAAATAGGGCTAATAAATGCTATTACGGGGAGAGCGAGGGAGGCTGGAGATCCTGGCTGCACCATAGTAACGAGGGCCCGGCTTAATTTGCTTTAAGCAAACGATCAGCCAAGGCGGGGTGGAAAAGGGGAAGGGGGGGGGGGGAAGGGGGAGGGATGCTCGCTCCAGGCACACATGGGAGCCCTTGCAGGGTTGTGTGCTTCTGGGCTCCCCCCCCCCCCCCCCCCCCCCTCCTCCTTCCCCCCCCCCCCCCCAGAGCTCCTGCCCTCTCTTCCCAAACTGCCGGCTGCTTTTAACACCAAAGTTCACGAAGGCGACGTGTGATATCTCGCCCCTTGCAAGAGAAGCCACATCCTGTATGATAATGACCAGCTCTTCAAACAGCTTTTAAAGATACAGGGCCATTCCCAGCCTCCACCCCCCACCCCGCCGCCTGCTCCTCATCCTGGAGTCAGGGGAGTTCTGGGGGTCCCAGAGTCAGCCCAAGCCCACCTGGTTCCATGGTGAGGGGACTGGGCTCAGGGCCAAGGAGTGAGCAAGCAGGAAGGCCTTTGCAAAAAGGTCTTCTGGCTCCAAAAGCAGGCGTGTGCACGCTTGTGTGCGCACACACACGCACTCACATGCACACACACAAACCTGCACTTGCACACTCACACGCATACACACACCTGCATTTGCACACTCACATGCATGCATGCACCCACATGCACTTGCACACTCACACGTATGCACACACACACCTTTCAGCCAAGGCCCCCAGAAACCCATTTGGTAAAGATAAAGCTGTTAAAAAACTGCCCCCTTCTCCTCCCCCTGCCCCCTACGTTAAATATTGCTTTTCTAATTCCAGGTCGGGGGATTATTATTATGTCTTTTCTTCCTTCCTAACCTACATCTGTCAAGAGCGGCGCTGGGAGTATTTCTGGCCTGTCCCCTGAGTCATCGTTCGCATCCCGCTCCCTGCGAGGCAGCTCCCCTGCGCCGCTGTGCTCCCAGCCGTGGGGTGCTGGGTGCTGCTGCTCCATCACCACTTCCTCCTTCCCCAGCCAACCCCCCCCCAACAAACGCCTCGCTAGCAAATTGGGAAATGTCACTTATGGGGTGACAGAGCTCTGGGTGCCCCAAGCCAAATGTTCTCCCCTCTCTGGATGCAAGGGGGACACCCACTCTGGGCTGGAAAGGCTGTAGGGTCACCACGTCACCCAATTTCCCACCACCACCACCCCTTACTACCCTACAGGCTGTCCCCACACTTTTACAGGTGCTGAATTTGCTGGGCTCACGCAAGCACCGGGGGACCCCTCTTCTGCTCCCCCCGCTCCATGGCTTGAGCTGTAAAAATTAATTTGCAAACATGTCATTACACAATAGCTGTACAGGCAATAAACCTGTAATTACAGGCGGCTGGGGGAGCGGGCAGGCAGGCAGGGAGGGCAGGCAGGGAGAGCAGGCCTGCCTGCCAGCTTGGGCTTTGGGGTTTCACCTCCCCCTGCTCCCTTTGTTCATTATGCAAACGAGAATTGCTTCACTCCTGGAAGTTGGGCCGAACTTCAAAGGGGTGCACTCACCCTGCCAAGAAAGCCCTAATGCCGCCAGCACCCAGCACCCCAAGTTGGGAGCCCCCGTTGCTTCCCTGGGATGGAGAAACCAAGGCACGTTTGGCTGGGCAGCCCCATTGGGAAACCAGCCCTTTGCGACATCGGCCCAACCGAATTATCCGCCACCCTCCTCCTCCTCCTCCTCGGCTGTCCCTGCTCTGCAGGCGATTGCAGCCGCACAGAGGCAGCGAGCATCGCCCTGCCTCAGTTTACCCACTTACCACCCCGCAGGAGACGGGACGCAGGGCACCGGCGTGAGACACCCGCTTGGCCACCTGGCAGCCAAGCTCTGGCGCGCCTCGCCTCGCCCCTCGTTAGCGGGAGAGCTTGATGAGCCTGACCCACTTCCCTGAGCGCCGGGAGGATTAATTGGTTCCTTGCTCGCGCGAAGCCGCCGGGAGCTGGGGCAGGTGCCAGGCGGGATTAGCAAAGCATGAGAGCGCAGCTCGCGGGGCTGGCCGGGCAAGCCCTGCCCACGCTGCGCAAGCGAGCCGGGACCATGGCGGATGGGCATGGGGTTACTCCCAGCTTGCTTGGCCACATGGTTCCTTCACCACAAGGATGCCGTGTGCTGGGGATGCCTTACCTCCATGGGGATGCTTGACCTCCCCATGGATGGCCCTAAGGAAGGGGATGCAGCCATGCTGAGGACATCACAGCTGCGGTCCCCAGTGGGATGCCCACCCCCAAGCAGCCAAGCAAAGGGAAACCAAGGCAAAACCAGTCTCCACCAGCCAAAACTGGGCTCCACCATACTGTCCATGACCCAGCACCCTGAAAGCATCCACCAGTGGGGATGCACAAGCAAGAAGAGGAGCGAGTGGCCACCTCTCGCCGTAAATAAGCAACTCAGCGATGATTTCCTACTCTTGTTGACCTTTGACTATGCAGAATAAAGACATAAATCTATATTTTAAACCCATCTGAGCAGCAGCCAGGCCCACAAAGCCATTTACAGCCTGCGATTTGGACGGGGCAGTGAGCAGGAAAGCGATGGTTTCTCGAGGTGACATTCCCCAGGAGGGAAATGAAGTGTTTTATTTGCAGATATATAGGGCACGGTCGTTCCTCCGCTTCCCCTTCCCTCCGCCCTCGGCTCATAAATAAAACATACGGCCGCGTAACCGGCTAATTACGGGAGGATGGCAAAACCCCGCCGGTCGCTGGGAAAAGAAATCAGCTTTTTAATCAGCCCACTTTCCTCCCCATCTAACTTGAGGAGAAACGGGCATTTTGGATGCTGGGATGGATCCGAGACTCTCCGGCGGCTCACAGGCTCCCGCCAGGATTGAGCACCCAGATCCCTCGAGGCGGGGTTGGGTCAGGATGGAGGGGTTCAAGCTGCTTCTTCTTTTTTTTCCTCCCTGGCTGGGAAAAGGATGTCTTTGAAAAGTCTAATTGTTCCTTACACATTAGATACATTAATGAGGTCTCTGATCAAGCGGCTGGCTCTCTGGCAAGGAGGCTTCAAGTAGCAATTTTCCATTTGTGTTTCAAATTTTAATGAATGTTCCTGTCTCTGGCTGCGATGCGCAGTGATAATCCGCACGGCTCGGGTCAGCGCTGGAGCAGGGGCTGCTGCGCGGGAGGGCTTGTACAAGGGTTTGATTTCTTTGGGGAATAGTTCATACAAAAAATGGTAATGGCAGAAGACAGTCTTCCTTCCCCCTTGGCTGCCAGAGCCCGAGAGCTACAAATCAGAGGGTTATTATTTCTTTCCGATGTCCCTAAAGTATCCTATATCTTTAGCAGCAGAGTAAAGTTCAGTCCTGATAAGATTGCGGCGCTGGGTGAGACACGCTTTTCCCTTCCTCCTGCCTTATGTTTCTTCATTTCCTTCTGCCTCCATCCCTATGGTGGCCAGAGGGGTGTCCCCAGGGCTACGAGCCAGCAGCCCCCAGCCCACCCCAGGGCCACCCGCGGGCAGGGCAGAGCCACCATTCGCCCCCATCCACGGGCCGGATCCGGAACCCACCCCGCCAGGACAAGATTTTTATAACCTTGTTTTGGCATGCCTGCCATTAACTTAATTTAACATCCATATTGCCGCTACTTAATTAAATAGATGAACTCATTTTACATTTGCAAGTCTTAATTCATCCTGAACAAAATTGGCCATGTTTCGTTCTTTCTACGCTACCAGCTCCCCGGAACAAATGACTGCCTTTTGTAGTTAACTGCTAGTACAGGTTAAAAGCTAATTAGCAGCCCGGGTTGGGTGTTAACTTCCTTATTTATCACCCGGCGCCACTCGATTAGTGAGGGGGTGCGGGTTGGCACTTCCTTGTCCATGCGTGGGCCCCGTTTCTGCAAGGGTGGTACCCTTGCTCCTCAGGCAACGGTGCTGGATGCGTGTGTGATGTATGGTGCTCAGTGCATGGTGCTTGACACATGGTGCATGGCCCGTGATGCTCAATGTATGGTGCTTGGCGCAGGATGCATGATGTATGGTGCTCAGTGCATGGCGCACAAGGCATGATGCTCAGTGCATCATGCTCCCACTGCACACAGCAGCTTGGCCAGCACAAAACCATCACCCAAGCCCCCAACCATCACCCAGAGACCCTAAACATCACCCCAGCACCCTAGGAGAGCACCCTGCTAACCCGATCATCACACCAAGCTATCACAGGCCCTGCCATGCCCAGCACAACCTCCCTGCAGATATCTGGGGAGAGGCCCCAAAAGCAAGCGTTGCCTCAGTTTTTCAAGCGTGGCTGTGGTGTTCCCATCTGGCCGGCTCGCAGATGCCCACACCAGCTGACAACGCCTGGTGGGAAACCATGCTGAGGCTCCCCTCATCCTGCTCACACAGTCTCCGAACTGGCGCTGAACTGGAGGGCACGGCAGAGCTGGGGGACACTGGGGACCCACCAGCGGGGCGGCTGGGCAATGCTGAGCCTGGCAGGAAGCCGCTCCAGGAAGGCTCATCTGGTTTGACTAACAAATTGCTAACTGCTTCCCCCGAGGCAGGTGGAAGGAAACAAGCTCCATGGCTGTAAACAACCCCCTTGGCCCCCCGCTTCCCACCCACGGCCCCCCACAGCCTCCCCAGGCACCGGCCAGGGGCAGGTTGAGACAGGAAAGCGCTTGTGAAACACCCCCCATGCTCTGGCGCAAGCCCTGATGGGGGGACAGGGGCCCCCCAGCCCCTGCGTAGCCCCCAGGGACGCTGGCACCCCAGGCAGGGCGTGGGGTGATGTAGAGCATGCACTAGCCCCAACCAGCCCTACGAGACAACACCTCGCTGGCGCCTGCCGTGCCACCCTGGCTGCCGGCGTGACTTGAGGGGATGAGAGCAAAGGGTGGCTAAAGAGCAAAGCCCACAGTGCTGGGTGACACTGTGATCCCTCTGCCAGCACGAGCCGGCAGTGGGGATGGGTGCATCCCATGGATGCCTGGGTGAGAAGACGTGGGCACTGATGGCAATCGCCATCCCCAGCGATGTCCAGCCTCAGTAATGGGGCTGTGGCGACAGTGGTGGTGGCACAGAGACGATGTGGCAGGAAGGGACCGATAGGCATCTGCCTGGCCCAGTAAACTGATCTGCCCTCGCCTGCTGAAATAACAGCGAGGAGCAGCAGCTCTGGTTACCAGCAGTGCCAAGGGACGGCTGGGTGCCAGGGCCCTCGGCCGAGGGCCAGGTGGCTACGCGGGTGTTGAGCGGGGACCCCCATCCTCCTCACTTCCTGCAGGCACCGTGTGGAGCTGCTCATCCTGCTTGCCGGCGTCACCACCCTGCCAAGCTCCTCACCCGGTATTTCAGGTCTGTCACCCAAGCCGGCACCTTTGGGAGCCAGCGGTCCCATGGGGACATCACCCCTGCCTGGGGCCACAGAAGCAGCAATAATTCCCTCCCCATAGCACACAGGCAATAATTCCCTCCCCATAGCACACAGGGTTATTCCAAGAGGTTTCGCCCGCATCTTCCCAGCATGGAGGGGTCAGTGTCCAGCACCACCACGATGATGAACCATTGTGGCCAAAAGCAAAGCCTGAAGGCCAGATCTTGCCCCTTTGGGAGGAAGGATAAGTGCTTCTCTCCCTCTCAGACCCCACCAGGTCTCAATCCCAAATCCCTGCCATCAGCAGAAGCAAAGGAGCAGGGTGTAAGGAGCGAGGGTGATAGATAACAGCCCTCTGCGCCGGCGAGATAAATAGCCCCAGCAGCGCCAAGCTGTACTCGGCCAGAAGCTAATAGGGGCTGTCAGGGCGGTTTAGAGGAGCAGAGCATCGTTTCAGGGCCCGACTGGGAGGACGCCGAGGGGAAGTGACAAGGAAGCTGAGCAGAAAGCGACAGGCAGTACACAAAGAGCATGTCCTCTGTAAGTGGCGATAAACCTTGAAAAAAAAGAAAAGCTAAATCAGTTGTTTAGCCGATGTACCACATGCTGACAGGGCAAATGTGAAGGCTTTTATGGCCACATGGGTTTTCATTTGCAGTTATTCATAGCGGAGCCGGGCGCTTTATCTCACTTTACATTATGTGCAACCACAATGCAGACACTTGCACCGCAACGCATTGCCTCCCTTGGAAAATATTAATATGTAAATGTCAGGCTCGGGAGGGCAGCAAGGGAACGGTGGGCTGCGGGAGCCATGCAGGGGAGATAAACCTGCCGTGAAAGGCAGGGGGGGAATGGGACCTTCACCCCGCACGCTTGGGTGTGCAGAACGAGGGGGAGGCAGGGGCACACATGTGTGCACACGTGTGCTCATCTGGGACAGAGCTGGTGCAGCGGGGAGCATGGTGCGCACATGGCCTCTGCAGAGCAGGATGCGTGTGTGTGTGCACGCACAGGTGTGCAAAACATACACCTCTGCAGAGGGGGCTGCATGAGTGTGTGCAGACACACACACAGGTGCACAATACAGACCCTCTGCGGAGCGGGATGCATGCGTGTGCACATGCACACACACTCTGTGTGTGCAACAGACATCCCTCTGCAGAGCAGGGTGCATGACTGTGTGCACACTCACAATCATGGGTGCACAATACCCACCCTCTGCAGGGGGGCTGCATGCCTGGGCGCACACACACATTCTGGCATGCAATCCACACCCTCTGCAGAGCAGGATGCATGCATGCATCACCAGGACCTCCACAGAAGGACAGACATCCTTAGCAGACTGATGTGGATGCGCACACACCCATGCCTCACTGATACCAACAAGGAGTGCATGCACAACCATGCACACCCACCAGACCTTGCAACACAGGGACCCCCACACACCCCACCACAGCACCCACCCTCGCTCCCTGCCCACCAGGCAAGGGCTATGCCTGTCCCAGGGGATGTGTGGCGAGGCCATGGGCCACAGCCGGGTGCTGATGGTTTGGGAGGAAGCCCTGCCTGGGCAAAGAGCGACAGCACAGCGTGCCAGTGCCTGCAAAGCCCCGTCGGGCAGCGCTCCAGCCATGCCTGCTGTTCCCGGGCTCAGTTCCTCTCTGAGAGCCTCCAGCCCCGGGGGTAGTGCCAGACTGACAGCCTGGAGGCTATTTATTTGCAGGCAGAGGCAGCGGGAGCTGCTGGCGGATGCAGGCGCCTTTGTCCTACAGGGAAGTTTGCTCATCGCCTCCCAGGCTGCCCCCCTATCTCCCCCCAGCCCCTCTTTCCGCCTCTGTGCCCTGATGCATCATCTAAACCTGGGGTGTCACCAGGGGCTTCCCAGCTGCAGGCAGGTCCCAGCCCTGATTGTCCATTGTGCCATGGCAGGACTTGTCACAAGGCTGTGGCACAAGGGGATGCCAGAAGGCTGCCACCCCATCCCCATCTCGGCACCCCTCGGCACCACCCGACAGGGTCTGGAGGTGGCACCCTAAGGGTGGCTGGGGACAGGAGGTGGGAGGACACCCACCTCTGGGCTTTGCCACTCAGCACCACGCCAGCCAGGGTGGGAGGCATCTCTGAAACACAGCCCCCTCGGCCGTTACCAGGAGAAGTGTTGGCAGCCGGCGCTGGCACAGAGACAAGCCTGGGAGGGAGGCTGCCCCCAAGCACCTCAGGGAAGGGAACAATCCCTGGGCATTTCTTTTTTGGCAGGCCCCGGGTGCCTGCCCCCCCCTCCCGTTGCCCTCTGTCCTCCTCCCGCGCTCGGGCGCGGGGATACAATTAAATCAGTGTTCTGCTAACAATCTGCCAGCTAATAAGACATTTTCCTCCCTTTCCCTCCTCCCCCCCACTCCACCCCAATCCGTGTGTGATGGGAGCGCTTTGATATGAGAGTGGACTCTAATGGGTTCGGTGTAAGGGAGCCTTAATTTATTACGTGCCTGTAATTGATGTTTGTATAAAGTAGCTCTTACAGCTCCTCAGAGCGGGAGATGAAAAGCAATCAGTCAGCCATTTGCCTCGAAAGGAAGGAGAGAGGAGAAGACAGACAGCGAGAAAGAACCAGACGTACTCATCAAGCCCAAAGAAAAACCCAGAAAGAGAGGGAACAAAACAAAATCCCCCCCCGCACATCCTTGCTAGCAGCTCCAGCACCATGAGCACCGCTGGGTACCACTACCAGCATCTCTGACTACTGCTGCCAGCATCCCTGGGCACCACCGCCAGCATCCTCTGGTACTGTCACCAGCATCTCTAGGTACATCTAGCAGCATCCCTGGGTACCATTGTGGCCAGGGCCAAATCCTGCTGAGATTGCTAGGAGCAGATAGTCTCGTGCAGCTGCACCAGGGCAGGATGTGGCCCCCTCCTGCTCCAGCAGCACGCGTGGGGCTGATTAGGCGAGGCGGGCTGCGGCAGCCGGTGCTGAGCTGCTCTAATGACGGCGGGCGCTGGGGAGTCACGTGCTGCCCAGCGCCGGCTGGGGAGCCGTACGTCACCAGCCCCGGCAAAAAATCGGTGCTAAATTGAATCAATCCATCTTGGAAATGGCTCTTGTCAGCCAGTGTCAGGGAGAGCGTCTGCAGGAGAGGGATCAGGCGGGGGCAGGCCGGCAAGGGCCAGGCGATCAGCACTGCTGGCGCAGCACTGCCATGTCTCTCCTGGCCCCCCATGGTGCCCACCAGCCTCATGTGATGGGTATAGGGGACCTCCTGCTGCTACAGGGGGCAGAACAGGATGGGATCCCCATCCAGCGGACAGGGAAAGCAGAGCCCAGAGCAGAATGCATTGTGCAGTGCCTCAGTTTCCCCACACAGGGCATCATGTGCCCTGCTACCACCTCCTTAAGGGAAGAAGGGCAGCTCCACGCCAGGAAAAAGCCCCAAGAGGGATGGAGACACCCCCTGCCCAGTGCTCATCTTCACCCCAACACCGTGCCCAGGGCAGAGCATACCAGGCTGGGAAGGATGATGTCGCGCCAGGGAGACAAAGGGACTGGTGCTTGACACAAATATAGATGGATCCTCAACGTACGAACCCCACAGCCTGGCAAATTAAAACATAGCGCGAAATGGGGGGGACGGAAACAGCCCCAGTGATTGATTTTCTACCCAGACATTGAAACCAACAGAATATGTCACCCAGACAAGCCCTCGGAAAGCTGCAGCAAGCCCAGATTTATCCTCCACTAGGACTGGAGACAATCAATCCCTATCCATCCCTAGTAAATGGCTTAACATACCTCTCTTCCCACTGTGGTGCCCATCCCACTTCTGTCCCAGCATCGCAGAGGGATGGGCACCACAGTGGGAAGATGGAGCGCAGATGCCATCACCACACCAAGGAATGGGATACGGGCGAGGAGACACATACCCGGGCTCCTAACGAAGGCAATTAGAGGGGAAAGAATCCCTCGCACCGCTTCTCCTAATTAAGAACCAACCAATTCCCCAGCCCGCCTGTTCCCCGGCTCCAGTACAGCCTGTTATTTACCTGCAGCTAATAGGTTGGGCGCAGCTAATGATAGTCTTGTATCAAATGGCTGGATCTTGGCTTCTGACAGCTTTAAAGACCCGTCTCGGGGACACGAGGGTTTCTAATTACGGGGTTCGTCACGGAAAGGCTGGGTTCAACGCCAGTCACTCTCCCTGGGTGACATTTCTGCCCGGATTGGAAATCTAAACACAGCCCAGCCGGTTAAGGTTAAAAATACGGCGCTCGACAAGACAAGGGATCATAATTTGGGTCACTGCCGGGTTTAATTAATTGGAATGGAGCAATCAAAGCACCGCGTGCAGTAATTACAGCCCAGGTTGGAGCGGGGCTGGGGGAGGTGGTGGTACCCAGGTGAAGGGATGCAAGGGGATGCTCCCCACCACAGGGATGGGCAGGGAGCAGGCAGGGAGGCATCACCCTCGGCCCGGGGTGCATCATGAACAAGGAGCTAGTGGGGCAGGGAGGGAGATGTCAAGCGAGTGAGCCAGGAGCTCTCCCACACACCATTCCTGGCACACTGCATGCTGGCCAGACAAAGTGGGGCTCATCCCTGGTGTCCCTGTCCTCACGGTGCCAGACAGACACAGCCCAACTACCACCACGACTCTGCCGGGGCCGTGCCGAGTGATTTATTTTCACCAATTACCAAGTCACTTTTCCCTTAGCCGGGACCACATTTAATTGATTGGAACTTATTGAAAACAAATCAACCAGCACGGAGGTGCAGGGACCTAGTTACGGCTCCACCACGGGGTGGCAGGGAGGGCACGTGAGCAGCTCTGGCACAGAGGCGATGCTGGCAAGGACTGGCACAACCACATGGAAGCAGGAGGAGGAAGGTGGACAGATCAAATATCCCCCCACGCTGCTCACTGACTCCTCTGTAATGGTTATGGCTGATGCAAGGGGGAAACCGAGGCACAGAGCAGCACAGAGCCCAGGTCTCAGTGCTTCCTTGTCAGAAAATCCTCCATGGTAGACACAGAACTGAAATATTCACCCCCCCCACTGCTGACACCAAGGAAGGATGCTGGCGAGAAGCTAGCAACGGTGACCCCATTAAGCGAACCCTGCTAGCATTAATTTGACCCCATCCGCCGCGTGCTAATCAGCTGTAACTGTGGCACCCAGCTCAATCCAAATTGATTTACTGAGGCTGGAAATGGATACAAATGTGATTAAAGGCTTTTTATTTTCCATAGGTCCTCTCTAAAATGATTTAAATCAATTGCTACGTGCAGGGTCCTCCCACTCCCTGGCCGGCCCCGCGGCGCCACGGAGGGATGAAACCGCTCCATGGCACTGTGGGGCCAACTGGGAAGGGAAGAGCACTCCAATTTCCACCACCAACTCCACATCACTCACCCGGGGGATAGCAGCACCCCAATTTCCACCACTGACCCACCCGTACCCCTCATTGGACCCTGAGCATCCTTCACCAGCGGGACGCTGGTGTGCCGGGCAGCCCTGGCGAGCGATCAAAGCCCATTAGGCTGAGCGCCGATGCGCGCCCGTTGTTCGTCAATTATTCAAACAATAATTGCACCCTTATTTAAAGTCTAGTCTTGCGTGCGCGGCACTGCAGGCTGCCAAGGCCCACGTTAGATTTACACCCCCGGCGCGCTCCCGCCGCCAATTAATTAAGCAAACACATTCCTCGGCACGCTCTCAGGTGTGCAACCTGCCCTGGCGCGGTGCATCCCAGCGTGGTGCAGATGTCAGTGCTGCATCCCCACCTGGCTGAGGGGTCCAAGCCCCCAAGGAGGCTATGAGGCTGTTATTAAAGCTCCTCGTTATTAGGACCAGAACTCTCCCCAGGGATGGGGACCGCTGCTCTCACCCTGAACTCCAAAACTGATTAAAGATTAAGCAATGCCCTCATCTACACTTCCCTACAAATTTCCCCTTTGAAAAAAAAAAAAAGGAGCAAAAGAGAGCAAAAAGGAGGAGGGGATTGACACAGGCATCCGTTATTAGGGGCCCGCTCATTCCCACCGGCACCAAACGAGGGGGGAGGCTGGGAGTGACAGTCACCAAGAGGTCAATTCATTCATCTGGCCATTTTATTACAAGTCCAAATTTATCGTCACCAGGCCACATTAGCGCTGGCACCGAGGACGCGAGGTTGCACCCCTACTGAATAAGCAGATAAATGAAAGACATCTGGAGAGCAGAATGAAGGGGCAGATTATTAATGCTGAAATTTAGAAGCCAAGGTCTAAGCCACGAATCCATCAGCGCAACCAGTTATGTCCAATAAATTAGGAGAGATAAGGATTGAAGGATGGTATATTAAAGGCAACATTCATTTCTGAACTGGCACGAGGCCTCACAGGCATCCTCCTGCCCTGGTGTTAACCCTTGCTGGCCGGGGCTGTGCCGGAGCTGGAGAGGCAATGGCTGGGAGGATGAAGCCTATGCTGCAGAGATGGGCATGGGTCCCCCTAAAAAGCTCACCCTACCACCAGCTGCCTAATCCAGGGTTGTTCTTGGTGGCCACAGGTGGGTGTGATGAAGGAACGTGCACAAACATGGACATGCATGATGATGGAGTGTGCATGAAGACAAGAGCATGCACAACGATGGAGTGTGTACGATGATGGAGCGTGCACTATGATGGAGCAGGTATGATGCATGAAGACAGAGCATGCACAATAACAGCACAATAACGTGCATAATAACAGAGCTTGCATGACAGAGTGTGCAAGTGATGGAGTGTGCATAAAGAAGTGTATACACATGAAGATCGAGTGTGCACAATAGAGTGTGCACAATGATGGCGCCTGCGTACATCTGGGAGAGGCTGGCATAGGAGAGCAGAGCACCTCATGGCCACTGGGTGGGGAAGGCAGCAGGTCCCCAGCCCTTCCCACAGCTCATCTATCCTCCCCAGTTAAGGGGGTAATAGGTCTGTGTGGCTTCCTGCAGCCACAGCATCAATCACCATCTTCATCCCAGCCTCTCCTCTCCCCATCCATGGGCTGGGGTTCAGCTGGCCTGGACAGTCATTTGGGGACTCATTACCAAGGGGGATGGGTAAGAACCGAGAGGACAGAGCCTGTCCAGGCACCCCAGTCCCAGGCTGGATGGCTGTCACCAGCAACGTCCTCCCCTGCTGTCACCCTGCTTCCTCCTGCCCTCAGCACCCATCTGCCTCCAACTCACAGCCCCCACCCCCAATATCCCACCCCACACTGAAGGTCCTGCCACACTGGCATCTCCCGGTTGCACCTGCCTTAGCTTCTCTAATGCTATCACAACAGGAACAGCAAGGTCTGGTTCCCTGGGGACAGCTCGGTCCCCATCCTGCTGGCCCTGGCAGAGGTGCTGCAGCCCAGCACCCCCCTAACCGCATGCCAGCCAGGTCGGGTGCATCCCCTGGGGAGGCAAGAGGACACAGCGAGCCAAGTGCTCGTGACCTGCTCTGCAGCACAGCAGTGGCCACAGGGACTGAGCGAGCACCTTCGTGGCACAATGCCTGGAAGGGAAAATAATCAAGATTTCAGCTGCCAAGCAAGCAGTTGGGGGAAGAGCATGACTGCTTGCCACTGGGGACACCCACGTGTGCCTCCCCTTGGCACCCCAAAACTTGCATTTGGGAGCAGTGTGGTTTAAAATGGGAGATGATGGTGAAACGGGGTTCCCTGACGTCAGTAGGGCAGGAAGGCATGCAGGGCTCCCCGCAGAAGCTGACCTGGCCTCAATAACATCAACTGAGCACTCTGCCCAGCCCCAAGTCCTAGCAGCACTCATGTAGCTCCAGCCTTCCCAGTGCCCCCAGTTCAGCAGACCCACTATACCCCATAGGGCCAGTAGCACAGCTCCCAGGTGTTTCGGCATCTCTCCTCCCCACCACGGCGGCTCCCGAGCAAATTTCAAGCAGCCTCATCTGGCATCTGAGGGATTTGGGATTTGTTTAAGCTCTTTTCACCCACCAGACTTTAATCGGTGTGTTTGCCCGACCTCCAACCCAGTGAAACCCTGTTCATGCCGGCGGTGATGCTGGAGGGTCCCTGCTTGGGGCAATTCCCAGCGCCAAAGCCGAGGGCTGCCCCCTGCCCTGGGCCAGGATTAGCTATCAAATAACTTCGCATTTAAACCCTTTTTAACAGGGCTGGAGGTTGGGAGGGAAAGGGCAGAGGTTAAGCCTGGCCGCGGCCGAGCGCTGACCCCAAGGAGGGGGAAGCTGGGGAGGGTACGGAGCGACACGCGGGGCCAGGGGGTGAGGGATCCTCATCCTGGCAATGCCACCCACCCGTTTCTCCTTGCACGGGGAGGGGGTGTCCACTGGGACACTCCCCCTCAGTTACTGAGGCTCTGCAGCAAAGACGCCCCGCTCATCATCTCCAGCACCATGGAGTCCCACAGCCCCCTCCTGCCCTGGCACTCAGGCTGTTGTCAGGGCCAAGGGGTGAGGGACCCTCACCCTGGCAATGCCATCCACCCACTTCCCCTTGCAGAGGGACCGGCAAAGGGGTATCCACTGGGGACATCACTGGGGGTGTCCCCACAGCCCCCATCACTTACTGAGGCTCTGCAGCAAAGATGCCCAGCTCTTCATGTCCAGCATCGCGGGGGTCCCACAGCCCCCTCCCCACCCTGGTGCTCAGGCTGGGCCCCAGGTGGGATGCACAGCACGCCGACGGGAGATAGCAACCATTTTATTCCCTTTTAACTCTGCCTGCGTGTCTCCAGCATGCTCGTCCTCCCCCTCCCCACCACCCAGGGTTGGTCCTGAGTTCGGGGAGCTTTGCTTTTCCCTCCCTTCCCTCCTCCTCCCTCCTTGCACTTGATAGCAGCCTTGTCAAGACTGCTGAGTTGCTGCTGACCCTTGCCCCGCCGCTGCTAATTAAAGCTGAACAGTGACAGTTCAAGTGCCTCGCCGCCAGTTTGCAGCACCGCCGCTTCTAATTGGAGATGCTTTTTATTTCTCGATAGCCACCATGTCAGGGTTTGGGAGTCTGGGGGGGGGGGCTGGTTGCACCCATCCCGTGTGGTGTTGGGGCAGCGGGATGTAGCACCCTGCTCACAACCATCAGCAGCACCCCAGATGTCAAACTCCCACATGGGGGCAGAAATTATTGCAAAGGTGATGCTGAATGGGATAAAAAGGCTCTGAAGTCAGGAGAGTGAGAAGGAGAAGAAGAAGGCAAGCGAATCCCCTGGGAGCATCCCCAGGCTGGGAAGGGTGATGGGCATCTCGTGCCAGTGCCTCCCGATGTATTTTTGGATGGTGAGGAGGAGCGAGGGCAGCAGGCAAGGCACAGAGCCAAGACACACGGCTGTATGACCCTGCACCAGAGCAGGGGTTGGCACAGGTGTGGGTACAGGGTGTTGGCTGGGACACCTGGGTCCTGTTTCTATCCCTGCTCACAGCCCTGGCCACCCCCTGCTCAGATCTTGCAAAAATTGTGACACTTGCATGCACCCCAGGGTGCTGTGGCACGGTCACAGTGGGGTCACAGGGGCACCCCAGCAGCCATCCGGTCCCAGGGCTGTGTCCCCCCTTGGCTGTGCCCCCCCCAGGCCTTGCCAGCAGCCTGATGGATCTATTGTGTCGTGACAGCTGAGCTGTTTTATCGCGGCGAGGGAGCCAGCGCCAGCCGTTGTCCTGACCCCGCCAGAGGGCTGAGGAGAAACAGAAGAGGTCTTGTATCATCCCGGCGGGTCAGAGGGCAGGGGAGGCAGCTGGCCCCTCCCTCACCCTTCTCCCCGTGCTGCCAAATTCCTGGGATGCATGCCCGGGCAGGCAGCTGCACGCGGCCCCTGACCCACAGGTGAGGGGTTGGCAGCGTGTGGAGACAGCCCCCAGCCCCCCAAGTCCCCGTGCTGCCCACCCAACCCTCCCTTTGTCAGCCCCTGCCACGGAAACTGCTCCTTGAAAGGGTGTCGCCTGCCCCGTCCTGCCCCACAGCACCCCTGAACCAACATCCCCACGCTGCCCTGTCCCTCAGCAGTCCTGAATCAGTGTCCCCAACCTGGTCCATCCTGCAGCACTCCTGAACCCTGCCCTGTACCAGGCATGAGCTGCCACCTCAGGGGGACACAGATGGGTACAAGGATGCTCACAATCACCCCAACACTCATCTGCAAGAGCCACCCACCCCAATGTCTCCCCTCCCAAACCAGTGAGCAGGGGTGTCACCATCCCTCCCACACCATGCCAAAAGCCAATGTCACCTCCATGCTGGGGGCTTTGGCAGGACAGGCAAGGGTGGAATAGTGAGTGTAGCTGTGACTCATGTGGGAACTCACTGGAAAATGCGGCCCTGCGGCCGGAGCGGTGTCCTGGCGTGATGTCCCAGCATGGCGAGGCAGGGATGCTCACCTCAGCTCTCTGCCTGACCAGAAACCACCCCCGCAGCTTCCCACCGTTTGCCCCCAAGGTGGCACCCAGCTGAACCTCACTCCCTGCTAGAGGTGGCCAGCATTTTGGGCAGGCATCGGGTGATGTTGTGCAACACAAAGCTGTCCCCAAAACACACGTCCCTCTGGGACAGATCCCACTGGGTAATTCCCAGCACTGGGCACAATCAAGCTGCGGAGCATGACAGTGCCAACTGCAGGGGTCACAGCCTGTCTCTGCCCCCTCACCCTAGCACTGAGGGGACTGCCAGGGGCAGGGGGGAGCAAAGCCTCTGCAGAGCTCGCCAAGCTCCCCCTGGCCCCTTCCTTCCCTCCCAGCAGCCTTTGTGCTGCCTCCGAGCTGGCACCTCTGGGTTGGACGCATTAAGGCAACACAAAGCAGAGCCGTGAGGCATTTCGGCTGCAATTTTCTCTGCTCCATTATTGACAAACAAGCTGCTTCACACAGGTGACGGCGAGGCCAGCACGGCAGCTGGGGTAGTGCTGCACGCGCCGGCCCCGTGCCGTGCCAGCTGGCCTGCCTCGCTCAGCCGCTGCTCCCCGTCACGGTGCTGGAGGCAATGCCCTCCTGCCCACTGCACCCCAAACCATTTTGGCTTCGAGCATGCTCTGGGTCCCACACATCCAGAGTTGTCACCCCAGATGCAGCCGAGGTGCCTGGCTAGGTGCTGGCCTCGCTGCCAGGAAGCCCCTTTCCCCTGGCCGGGGTGGCTGGGCGCAGCGTGCGGTGAGTCTGTCGTTAGTGCCGAGCCAAACCCAAAGTGGCTGCTTCGAAACGGCAATCCAATAAAAGTGCTACTTGTCTATTTATCATCCTCAGGGCTTTTTATCACAGTGCAGATGGCTGCTACCTTCGCAAGGCACAGCAGTGTGCTGGCACGCGCCCGCCGCACAGAAGCTCAAGCGCCACAGAGTCTGTGCTTACACCTGCGAGGAGCCGACGGGCCGCCTGCTCCGGCTCCGCCGGCCGGCGAGCCGGGCAGTGCTGCCTGCCAGCACCACGACACCCCTTTGCAAGCTTAGTCCCAGCCTGGATGGGGTTTGCACTGGGCACTGGCACCAATCATGTTCAGAACACATTTTCATGTGACATCTGCACTAGAAATTTGCACAGGGTCCTTGCACCAGGCATCTGCACCAGGCATTTACATGGGGCATTTGCACAGGGCGTTTGCACCAGGCATTTGAACCGGGAATCTCGACCACGCATTTGCATGGGGTGTTTGCACCAGGCATCTGCACAGGGTGTTCACAGCAGGCATCTGCTCCAGGTATTTGCACAGGGCGTTTGCACCAGGCGTTAGCACTGGGTGTTTGCACAGGGTATCTGGAGCCTGTAATTACTCCAGCCGCGCGGTTTGTGGGCAGCAGCAGCGCGGGCACAGGGCAGTGGGCGGGAGCTGCCAGAACAGGTGATTAAAGCCACAGTAAGTGTCTGTCTGCACGCGGGCAAAAACACACCTCATCATCCAGACAGAGTCGGACGGGAGGGCGGAGCGGTCCGATCACAATCACATAATGAACTGTAATGCGGGGCCAGGCCTGGCGCAGGCGGTAATTAAGAAACAGCAAAGCCAGGATGGCAACGGCCACAGACAGGGGTCAGCAACGGGCAGGTATCCCCATGCTGCTGGCAGGTAACCCTAAAATAGGCCTGGAGACCCCCGGCTGACCTGGGAATCACACCCTGGGAAGCCCCCAAGACGAGGCAGTCACATCTCACACTAGGACGCTGGGAAAACTCCCTGGGAAGCCCCCAAGACAGGGCAGTCCCATACCACGCCAGGACACTGGCCAGTGCATCACAGCCCCAGACCCCACCTGCTCACAGCTCCCTCTGCAACTCACCCACACTAACACTGACACAATGCCAGCGCGCTCCAGCAAAGCTGACCTGGTTGCTCCAGCAAGATGCTGGCGCATCCCACCTTGGCCGCAGGCACCGGGGAGGCACCGTTGCATGGGTGTCGACAGAATTCCGCTGAGTGGCGGTGGCGGGAGATGATGCCGGGACGCGGAAGGCAGGCGCCGTTGGAAAAGGCGTCTGCAGGGCGGCGGGGGTGGCCAGCCCCACCTCTTGCACCAGAGCCAAAGCTGCCAACCCACGCCACCGCTCCCCAAGCGGGTCTGGCAGGCTAGGAGCGCCCTGGGGAGCCGCTGAGCGCCGCGTCACCCTGCCTGCGCCCACCGCCCAGCGTCCGCAGCACCGCTGCAGGGACCTCACGCCCGCGCCTCCCCCCAGTCCAGCCGCCCCAGCCGGTTGGGAAGTAGTTGGGCTTGCCCGGGAACACCGCTTGCATCAGCCCCAGTCCAGCTGGCACTGCTTGCAGGCAGGTACGTGCCGTGCCGGCAGACAGGCAGCACACCAGGGTGGGACTCTGGGAGAGATGCAGCTGGGACAAGGGCATCTCTGGCTCTGCAATGCCGGGACCCCCACATCCCCTGGGGATGGTGGCATAGGGAACACTCATGGCAGGCAGTGACCCAACACAAGCAGTCAACAAGACCCATCCCTGCTCCCCATCATTTCAACCTCCGCATGCTGCAGGTGCCAGTATCTACAGCCCCATCCTGGCACAGCGACAATCCCCAGCTCCGCACTACAAAGTGTGGCACGGTGGCAGGTGGAGGGGGGAACAGGAGAATGTCTCCTCCCTCTCCTCTCTCTCTCTCTTTCTCCTTCTACTTTTTTTTTTATCAAAGCTCTCCAGAACAAAGTACACACTCTACCTCTTCAAACCCACCACCATCTGTCCGTCCGTCTGAGCGCTGCCGCCGGAGCTGCAGCCCTGCCGCTCAGAACGGCCGCCTCCGAGCAGATGGTGCCAGGGGAAAGACAAGCCCCTGCCATGCAGGACCCCGCCGGCGACAGGTCGTGGTGGCTCTGTTGGCCCTGACCCCCCAATCCCCCCCGGCACGGTAATTACCCACCGCGCCGAGCAAACAGCCTGTGCCGTGTCATTGTGCTGGAAACCAACAAAGGGCAGCCGACGGTGGGACCTCTCGACCCCTGCCAGCCCCTGCCGACCCCTGCCCTCCGCCGACCCCTCTGCCAAAAGAGCAATAAATCAAATGGGATAGGACGAGGACGGGCTGGCAGGCGGGGATGGAGATGAGGACTCCCTCTAGCATCGGCGCATGGGTGCATCCTCTGCACCTCAGCTGCTCTGCAGTCCCTCCAATAACGGTGAGGTCACGCAACCCACGGAGGGCATCCCTCTGCCCCACGGAGGGGACCTGTCCTTGCTGCCCTTGGGGGACATCCATGTAAGCTCATGTATGCTCCCAGGCATCGTAGTGGGGGGGGGGGGGGCAAAGATGTGTATTTCTGCCCCACACCCTCCAGTCACAGCCTGTTAATAGGGAATTTCATGGGTGGGGTGCCGCAGAGCCCAGGCGAGGAGCATGCTGGAGCCATCTGCTCACAGGACCCGGGGCTGTCGAGCCGCCCTGACCTCAGCACAGCAAACAGTTTGCAGGAGCAGATGTCACACCCTCCCTCCTCCTGAGGCCACGGGTGTGTCACCTCTCAGGCTCAGCACCCTGGGGTGAACTCTTGCACCACACTGGGGCAAAACAAGGCCAAGAGCAAAAGCACATGGCAAAGACCCGGCAAATTCACTGCAGGAGTGACACCCCCCAAGAAGGGGCTCTGTTGGGAACTAGAGCACGGTGAAGGGGTGCAGAGGATCCCTGGTTCCTCCCGGCACCCTGTGCAGCCGGCTGAGCAGGCTGCCACCACATGTACCGCCATCCCCGGTGCCCAGTGGCATTCCTGCGAGGCATCCTGGCTGTCCCCCTGGCACAGGCAGTGGGATTTGGAAAGCTGGCTGTGCTCGACTCCCAGCCGGCAGAGCTCACGCCCTACAACCCCCTGCCCTGCAAGCACCGCACAAAGGCAACTTGGCTCTGCCAACACATGCACACTGCATGGCAGAGGATCAAAAGTGCAGGCGCTGCCTCTCTGGCAGCAGATCCTCCTCAGATCCAGCCTGGTTTCCTGCAGGTCCCCAGGAGTGGCCATCACCGGTGTCTTTCGGACTGATTAAAATTCATTCTGCATGATTTAGGACCTAATCTCGGTGAAACTCCACAGCGCTTTATTAATAGCACATTAGTGGATAATTCATGCATTTGGATGAAAAATCAGCCTGTGTTATTCTCTGGGAGGGGGGACACGATGGAGGGAGGAACACAGGCACAGGGAGGGGTGCACCCTCCTTGCCCAGCATCCCGCACTTCCCCACTGCCGCCACATCCCGGCGAGGCAGCAGCCCTTCTGACAACTGCCACCACTCATTAATCTTGACGAGTTTTCTGCTGAATATTCTTCCACAGGCTTTCAAACCGTTCACTAATTGCAATTAATCACTTACCGAAACAGATGTCAGGAACAATGGAACTGGGAAGTCTGGAGGCTTGATAAAGCTGTCAGAGGAGCGCGCTCGTGTGGCGGCGGGTGCCAAAAGGCGCTGGCAACACCTTCCCCCAGCCATGTGCTGGGGGCACATGGTGACCCCCACCGCCCGCTCGACACCTGTACACCCAGCAAGGGAAAACACACAGTGATGGGGCACAGGAGGCTCCGCAAGCCTGGCTGCTACCAGAGGATGGGATGGGGACCTGGGTACTGAGTTTTGGTGATGGGAGTTGACGGGAGTGGCTGCCATGTCAGCACCCACACGTGTGGGGAATGCTGCAGACCCCATCCAGAACGGGTTCACCGCTTGCCTGGCCCCAGGGTGCTTCAGTCTCTCCTTTCCATCAGGAAAGCTGCAAGGAGCCCCGGCAGGGCGTCACGTCCGCCGTGCCTCGCACAGGCGACGGCACGTTCCCCGTCCCTGCCAGACGCCGCTTTAACACCAGCAGGGATCCAACAGCCCTCCCCGGCAGGCGCGCCGCGCTGTTTACCCATCACACATGAAAGGTGCCGAGATGACAGCTCTGGAGACAGGAGAAGAGCTCCCCAAGACACTGATGGGGCCAAGACTCCCAGGCACCGTCACTTCCCACCCTTGGAGACCACAAAGGCCACTCCGTAGCTGACCCCAGCAAGGGGCAGCCTCTGGGCTTCCGCTCCCCAAGGAAGAAGCCTGCAGCTTCACAGACTGGGGCTCTGCGTGCCCCCACATCTCAACCACCCTTTGGCGACATCCTTTGAGAAGAAGGCTGAGGACAGTCTGGGAGAGGGAGGGCTCTCCCAGACCCCCCCAAAGCAGAAGATGCTGTACAGCCCCAGGCCACCAAGCATGAGTCTCCCAATCACTCACCTCACTGGCAGGCACAGCCCAGGGGACCACAGCATCCTCCTGGGGCTGGCACAGTGCAAGCCAAACCCAGAGCTTATGACCGGCATGGCCCTGACACATGTTACAATAAATATTCCACACAGACACCGTTCCATATGTATGATCCGGTGGGGTGATGATTTTTCTACTGATCACTGGAAGTGACAGCTGTGCAGAGAGCAGGAGAAACAAAGGCACCGACTGCTCTCCCCGTTACACTCCGCTAGCAACATGATGGTGTGACACGGAGCAGCAGCATCTGGTGGCGCAGGGACCGGCAACCGGGACGGGACGCCTGTTAGCGCCTGGCACAAAGGGGTGGTGATGGGGATGGAGTGGCCATGGGGACAGCATGGAAATGCAGATGGGGTAGCAGTAGGGACAGCATGGCGATGGGGACAAGGTGGAAATAAGGATGGAGTGGCAATGCGGATGAAGTAGCAATGGGCTGCAAATAATGACGGGGTGGCAATGGGATGGGGTGGCCATGCGGACACCTCCCATCAGCCCTCTTGTACTGCATACAAGCACCCAGCCCCTCCATCCTGCTCCTCTGTGCCCCAGCAGCAGCCACAGAATGGGGTACCAGGGAGCACCCAGCCATTACAGCGCGCCCAACCCAGGCACGGTCAATATTTGCATTTGATTTCCAAGCGTTTCCTCCCCCCCCCCCCAGATAACAGCGGGGCCACGGCACGTATAGGAGGGAGAAGCGCTGGGTTCAGTTAATTATTACTGAACATGCAAATTCCCTCTACATGAGATAACAATAAACACCACAATTTCAGCGAGATAAACAGGGCTTTAAATTTCCAGCAGCCTTTACTGGTGTAAAAATAAGCGTCCCTTATTTATTTAGCTCCTTTGAGAAACCACATCAGTCCCCAAACACAGTCTTTTACTGTCAAGCTACAGTAGAAGCCTTTATAGGCGGTGAAGATCCTGACAGCTACCCCTAGCACAACCATCTTTTATTCATGCTCATACTATAAACTGTATTGCCTCAGAAACAAAAGGATTTAACGCGCTGCTGGCTGGGTGGCAGCGGCCAAGGGGAGGTCTCTGGTGGGGGCACGTGGCTGGGATGCCTTTGCTTCAAATGGGTACATCCCACAGGGCCACTGCCCCATCCCAGGGACAGTCCTGGGACAGACCCCTGCCCCGCTGCATCAGCACATCTAGGGCTTACTTAAAGCCAAATTAAAAATCCCCCACCCAACCTCGAGTCATTAGGTAAAGCCTCCTTGCTCTGTGGCTCCGAATCCCACCCTGCTGGCACAGAGGCAGGCAGAGCAGCGGTTACAAGAGTGGTTCCTATTTAATAATGCAATTTATATTCCACTCTCAACATAAACTATTGTAAAGGCACACTAATGTAAAAATACATCTGGCTTGTCAATAGTTTATCTTCTGGATCTGCATCTAAATCCCTGGGCATTCTTGACTTATGGCTGCACCAGTGTCTAATGAATAAAAAGGTGCAAATTATAGGCCTTGCTTTAATGCTCATCATAAAATTAGATGATAGTTGCAAAAGCTGCATTCTCCTGCCCACAGTGCAGCAATGGTAAGCTATAAATAAAGTGTATTTAATGTATCCCAGCGCTGCGCGGAGCCAGGAAACAGTATGTTACTGCACAGCCTTCAATGGATCCGCCACAAGTTCAATGAAGTGATAACTGATCCATCATGTGAATTTATGTTAACTGTCTGCTCGCAAAGTCACGGCCCCAGCACTGTAAATAGCCGACAATCCTTCCAGCCCGGCCTGCCTGCCAATAAACCTGTCACCGGCAGGCTGGGAGCAGCCACCTTAGGACACCGCAGACAAACCATTACGTTCTTGGGTTTCCTCTTGGTTTTTCCATCCGTTTGTCCACATGGTGCATCACCGCGATGCCTTGGTTTATCCGCAGCCAAGTCTCCCTCCCTGGGGCATTCCAATCCCATGCAATGCTTTTCCACCTCCCCGGAGCTGTCACATCAGGGATGCAGGAAGCCCAGATGGGATCCGGGGGGCTGGTGGGCACGTGCTCAGGCGACAGGTAAGCACTGGCGTAGGGAAGGCAGGCTGGAAGTGGAGGCCCCCAGGCCCACGACACGCTGGGATGTGGAGCCAGGAGGGCACATGCATGAAGGGTCACTTCACTAGGGAAGGTGTAGAACAGCACCATGCCTGGAAAGCATCCCCATTCAGCAGAGACATGTGTCCCAGGGCTGGCATCTGGGAAGGAGATGGCCCCAGGGAGGAGAGGTCCCTGGAAAGGGGACATTTTTAGAAGGAGACGTTCCCAAAAAGATGTCTCCAGAAAACAGATGTTCCAGGGAAGATGCTGTCCCTGGGAAGATGCTGTCCCTGGGTAGGAGTGGTCCCAGGAAGGAGATATTCCCAGGAAGATGTCCGCAGGAAGCAGATGTTTTTGGGAAGAAGAATTTCCCAGAAGGAGATGTTGCCAGGAAGATGTCACCCTAGGACAATGTCATCTGAAAAGAGGAGGTGCCCCTGGGAAGAAGATAACCCAATGAAGGAGACAATCCTTGTAAGGAGGCATTCCCAGGAAGGAGATGTCCCCACTTCAAGCAGCCCAAAGCCATGGAGACCTTTATCCATCTCCACATCCAGCCTGCACAGCACTGTGCAGCCCAGGCATGCGGGACAGGCACCAGCCAGGGGAGCTGGCAGCAGTGACAGCCACGGGGATGCAGCCACCCTTGGGGAGCGAGGTAGCAGCCTGGGACAGCACAGGGGACACCGAGCCCACGCGAAGCAGCGTTTGCCATCAAGCGTCTCTCATTAACGTGGTGCTGAGCAGCCCCTAATAATAGCAACAGTAAATTCTCCTAACCAATTCGGGTCCATTTCTATAAATAATGTAGAATCTTTTTATTTACTGACAGGTTGTAAAAGTATCAGTGAGAATAATGTGAAATCAGGCGCTGCTGAATAATTCATGGCAGCAGCTCCACTCTCCCCCGTCCCTGCGCTCCCCTGGCCCCGGCGTTTACACGACAGCACCTTGTGCCTGGGTTTATCTCATAAAAAACAGGACTAACGACCTGGCACTAATTCTTTATCAACCGGGACTTTTACAGAGAGGGAAGGAGGGAGGAAATAGAAAGAAATAAAAATAACCCTGGGTGCACCCTATAAAAAATGCATGGGCCCATGTGCTCGCCTCCGCATGGAGCCGGTGATCCCTGGCACACTCGGCACTCCCATTGGCAATCCCCTCCAGCCCCCAGAGCCTCTCTGACAATCAGTATTAATTAGCAGTGCCCAAAACTCCACGCTGGCATCTTGAAGCAGCGAGCACAGGAAGGGTGGCACATCCCTGCTGGGACATGGGGACACCAGGGATGACAACAGGATGCTTGCTCTCCCCATGTCATCCCCAGGGTTTGCTGGCTCAGGGCAATAGATCCTGCCCTGTGGGCAGATGGGTTAAATTTGGGCAGAAAAGCCTGATCCCTGGGGCAGCTAATCCTTCTAACAACCTGATCCAGTGTCTCTCATCCCTCCTGCCACTGCGGAGGGCGATGGGGATGGCGGGGACCCCCCCTGCAGCCCCCCCCACTCCATCCCCTCCCCAGAACAATACCTATCCTCGCTGTTTTGATGTGCGGCACAAAGCCGGGAGAGCTTTCCATGTAACATGATAAAAGCAAGTCCCCAGCCAGCACAATTATTTGATAATTCTCCCTTAACACCCATCAAATTAAAGCAATGTCCAAGGGCTGCCTGAAGTGGCACTGATAGGTATTAAACTTTAATGAGATTTAATGGCACTGCCCTACTTTTTAAGCGCTCGGGCCTACGTTTATGAACATTTAATTTCCCGGGCCCTGACCTCTTTTTTTTCTCCCTTCCCTGGCGGCCCCCCTGCCTGCCCGCCTGCACAGCTGGTTTCTGTTAGCACTGGCGGTCGGCCTCGACCCGGGATGCTCGGGATGCTCGGCTGGCCCAAGCAGATAGAAATCTCCAGGCGCTGCGGGGGTGAGATGTTGACTCTAGCAGGGAGCCGAGACGGAGCAGGGAGGGGGAACCCAGGGAAGGAAGGGGGGGGAGGGGGGGCAGATGTGATTCACCAGCAGCAAACGCAGCCAAATTTATGGAATGACTTAATTAATTTGCTCCTGGAATGACATGACACCACGGGTCAAACTGGTTTGAGGCAGCCTCGTCCTGCTGCTCGGTTTGCAAACGGGTTTGTTTAAGCAACCCTTACAAACACGCAGCTCCCCTGCAGCAAAACCCCTGTGCTGGGGCAAATTTGAGGGTTAGACCCCTCATCACCCCCGGGACCCAAGGCAACCCGCTGATCTGGTTTGTTGCTGCCCTCTAGTGTGTACAGGACAAGCCAGACCCGCTGTCACTTGTCCCCCTCCCCACCAGGGCCACTTGGCCAGGCAGCATGTTTTGTCTCAAGGGAGGCTGGCTGCTGGGATGCTCAGCACCCAGACAGCTGGGGTATCAGGGAGCATTGTTCCAGAACCCCAGCCTGGAGCCTCACCGGCTCCCCAAAACCCCACTGAGGCCACAAGGTCAGCACCAAGGCACAGAGTGGCACATCACCTCCTGCACTCCAGCACAGTCCTGGCGGGATGTGGGATACCACATTTCCCTCCACACCAGGATGCAGGAGAGGTCAGGGTACCCAGATCAGCATCTTCCAACAAGAAGGGCTGCTAATGTGGGTGCCCACCCTGGCATGCTCCTGGCAGAAAGGGTGACCCCAGAGCTAGGGAAACTGAGGCACGCACCAGTCTGACCAGCTTCTGTGCTAGGAATGTCCCTCTCCCACTTCCTAAAGCCTTCCCCAGCACCCACATGAACTGCAGGGAGACCAGTTGCAGGAATGCAAAGGCAGGGCAATAAAAGGGAGCGTTATCAAGCCCCAGCAGAGCCAACAGCCTGCTGAGGCGGGGAGGAGAGCAGGAGGAAGGGAAAGGAGGAGAAAGAAAAAAAAACCCCACCCTTAACCCTGAGATCACTTATCATTCAGGCTGCATCACGCATCTTGAAAGTGCAGACACAAAAATGTAATGTCATAACATTCGCAGTTCAATAACCTTTGCTTCACGAGACGGCTTGAACTGTCAGAGGAGCTGGAAGGTAAATATTTCAGCGCACAGGCACTGAATGCAAAGGCGTGGGGAGGGGGGTCGGCCTCGACTTCCCCAGCTCGCCTCGACACGTTCAAATATCCCCCACTATAAATCCCGGCCAGCGCTGGGGAAAGGCCGTGGAGCGGATAAAATACGAGCAGATATAAAGCCAGACACCTTTATTGTTCGGCAAAGTCTTCGAACAAGTTATGAACCCGCAGCTTGACCCTAACCCATCATCTTGTTATACGGCGGAAACAAAGCCAGGACAGGGATGTGGGAAAGAGCAAAACCCATCCTGCTTCCTCCACAGGGGATACTGGGGTGCAATTCGCCCCCAGTGCTCCCTGCATCCTACATCTACCATGCTCCAGCCTGCGAGTGGCTGGGGAGAGGCACTGACTGTCCCTTGGGAACAGACCCAACCTTAGCCTCCCTGCCAGGTTACAGTGCTGCCACTTCCCACAGTGGGACTTAACAGGAGCAGGACCCCAGAAAATGTAGTGCCTCACCGCAGGGTTAGTGGGGATCACATACTCTGCTGTGCTGGGCAGGAGGAAGGAGATTGCACAGCCAGGGCCTTGGCAGGAGCAGGCAGGAAGCAACGGCTGCGGGCGGGCGGCAAACCAGCTGGGGCTCCAGAGGACATCAGGGCAGAGATAACACCCAACGGCAAAAATCTCCCCAACAGCACTAAAAAGCCTAGGAAAGTGCTGGCACCAGGGTTGTGTGTCCAAAGGGGTTGCATGGTGTGGCACAGCGGGCAGTAGCGGTGCTTCGTGCACCCAAAGTGGTTGCTCAGCAGAGCATGGGAGGCACTAGCAGTGCCCTGTGCATCCAGTGGGGTTGCACAGCATGATATGGTGGGCAACCTGGCTGGGGCTCCGAAGGGCATCAGGGTGAGCAGAGATAACCCCCAATGGCGAAAATCTCCCCAAAGGTGCTGAAAAGCCTAGGAAGGTGCTGGCACCAGGGCAGTGTGTCCAAGGGGGCTGGCACAGCATGGCACGGCAGACAGCAGCAGGACCAAGCAGCTTGCACAGCTCCTATATGGGAAGTGTTGCGTGGACACCCCCACGATCCAACCTTGCGACATAGCACTTAACAGCCAGGGACAACCGGAGATGCTTGCAGTTGGGTTGGTACCACCGAGGGGCTTTTCCAACTCCCAGTGGGGCTCTGCACCCCAAATGCTGGGGAACAGAAGGGCAATGGAGCAAGAATGCCACAGGGGCACCCTACCGACAGGTCCCATGGGAGAGGGGCACCCCAATGCCAAACCCCGACATTGCCGCTATGCCCCAGGGGGGGCAGGGAGAGCAGCGAAGGGGGCACGGCCACAGCGAGGAACAGTTAAACGGCGCCTGCCCGCACAGGGCGTGTGGTAACAGGCACCGTTGCACCCTCCCCAAAACACCTGCTAATGCCGCGCTGGCACCGGGCGAGCGCCCAGGGCGGGCGGGAGGAGCAGCGGCGGGGAGCACGCCAGGGCCCGCAGCAAGAAGCGGCATGTCTGCCGCTTGGCAGCACAACAGAGAGCAGGTGACAAGCGCGCCGGCGGTCGCTTTATTACAGGAAGCCAGCACGCAAGCATCTGACGCTGCTCTGCCCCAAGAAAAAAAAACCAACCCTCACCATTAATCCTCCCACTCTGGGACGCTGGGGGTGCCCCATTGCAAACCCCACTGCCAAATGGGGAGGACCAAGTCCCGAGGTCCCACTAGCCTGGTGGCATCATAGCCTAGCCCCACACACACACACTGCCACACGCTCCTGCCAGGGCCAAGCAAATCCCAAGGGAGTAAAAATCCACATGTGTGTCTGTGCACAAACATTTCTCCTCAGCAAACACTCCTCGAGACAACAAAATTAGCCGGCGCTGCCGCCCCTGCACCCGCTCCCATGCCGACCCACTCCTCTGACACAGCAATTAGAGACAGGCATTAATATTTAAATATTGCCAGCTTTGGAGAAGGGAAATCAAATAAAACAGCCGGTGTGCCAGCAGCACATCAAGCTCCCGCTCCATCAGCCTCAAACCCCAGCGGATGCACAGCAGCAGTGCGGGAGAAAGGCTCCCACACTGTGCCCCACTGTGGGGGACTCTGGGGCATTGATGTCACAAGGTGAATCCCCTTTCTGGACCAAGTGAGTGTGAGCAAAGAGTGGCAAGCAAATGGTGAGCAAGGGGCAAGCTAGCACCAAGCAAGCAGCAGTGATGCTCTTGCCAGCTCAGTGAGGCTGAGGGGCTCCAAAGGGACCCCAACCTCATGCTGGCCACACTTTTGAGGGACACGCAGGGCTCCCTGCTCTCTCCCAGTCCTAAAAGCACTTGAAGCGCCTGCCTGCAGGGTGCTGGGGGGGAGACACACACATACAATCTGCCCCCCACTCGAGTCACCCCCTGTCCCACGGGTACTAAGAGGCAGCATTGGCGCAGCAAAGAGGATTTACTGCTCAATGCAAGGGCTTTAGAGGCAATAACTTTCCCTCCTCTTGACTTAAATGGATTTTAAACTTCAAAAAGGATAGAAGGGGCAGGCTGCCAAGTAGCTGCCCCAAAGGGTCGACCCTGCGGGCGCTTGGGGAGGTCAAGGGGGGATATTGTGAGCAGAGTCAGGGCCAACGGCCGAGGCAGATAAGGGCTGGGGGAGCTGTGCTGCCCGCCCTCGCAGAAGGCCCCGCGATAAGGTGGCCGCCGTTATCAGCGCGGGAGAGACTGGGCGCGCTTCCTCCCGCGCCGCGTTGCAACCGCCAGCAGGCAGTGGGGTGCTGGGGTTGGCAGGGGGACATGGAGCAGCCAGGGCAGCCGAGGCACGAGGCACGGCAAGGGCTATTTCAAGGGCAATCCCCCTGGCAGCACGCCCAGGCAGCCGCAGCGCACCAAGCTCCATCCCAGTTGTCCCTTCCCAGATGGCAGTGCTGCCCTGTTGCTCCCCCCAGCACCCAGACCCCGCAGGGACACTCCAGCACCCTGCAGGTGATTGATGCACCCAAGCAACATTGGCACACAATGGTTCAGGTTGGGTCTCTCCACTGGGATGCAGACAGAGGAGGCAAAGACCATTTCACCCTGCCGACGCCGTGGGCAGTGACGCCAAACCTCGCACCCAGGGTTAACATCAAAGCCAAGGCTCAGGGACAGAGATGTGACCCATGGCACTGTGCCCATCAGTGTGGGATGGGAGCACCACCGCCTTGCACCCAGCTGGGGCACGGTCGGCACAGGCAGAAATCCCACCAGGTACAGCCCACTCAGACCCCTAATGCCCCCAGCCGCCCACGGGCAGCTGCCAGACACAAGGGTGAGGGGCAGCTCCTGGGGCAGAGGGCTGGGGGGCCGGAGAGCAGAAATTAAAAATAATGCCCCCTCCTTGAGCTGCCTCCCAACCTGCAGCCCTGTCCCAAGCACTGGCACGGCAGGAAGCGATAAACTGTCCTGTGTTCTGTGACACCCCATCGCACCCCCCCGGCAGCCTGGCCCCCCGCCAAAGCCACTGTCTCCGCTGTAATGCTCCCTGCCCTGCAGCCAGCACACACACACATATACACACAGACTCCCACTCTACCCCTCCACCACCCAAAAAAGGCCTCGGGTGTGCACACTCGTGGGTCCACACAAGAGCACAGGCACACAGGGGCGTGCACACACATGCTCGGGTGCGTGCACGCACGCACATCCCAGTGTGCACCCAACAAGGGGGCTGAACACGCTCAGCATGCACCGCTTGCACCAGCAGCTGCCAGCACCCCCTTGGGTTGTGCAACACATGCACACACATGTGCACAGACAGCTCCTCCATGCACACACACACACACAGGCCCAGCCCCACAGGAGCCGCTGGCCTTGGCTGGCAGCCCTGCCGCGCTGCCGCTTGCTGCTGTCACACCCAACACCTCCCCACCAGGTTACACAAACAGGCAGCCAAGCGCACCCGCAGCCTGGCGCACGCTCCCTTCGCCCGCGCGCAGCCCCACAGGGGCACACCCACAAACCACACGGGCTCACCCCGATGCTCAACCGGGCCGGCGCGCACGCGCACGCTTGCAGGAAGAGCCTCTGGCTTCCCGCTGCCTTTTCCCTCCATTAACTCCCTCCGTGGCTCCTGCTCGTGGCCCAGTGGGCACCCACACAGCACCCACTCCAGCTCCACGTCCCCTGCCTGCATTGGGATGCTCTGGTCCAAGGGGCTCCGTGCTAGAGGAGAAGGAAGAGGAAGAGAAAGATAGCTGGGCATTCACTCTACAGCTCTGAGAGTTGGCAGTGGGCACTCGCCTGGGGTTCAGGGACAGTAACTGGGCGCTGGCACTGGTTCCACCATATGAAGTAGTCACCGGGACACAGCACAACATAGCGCGGCCGCGAGCACGGCACAGTGAACCGCCTGGTCCCGGGGCGAAGGGCAAGGCAGGCAGGCAGGAGGTGGAAGAGCAAGGCTGGTGCAGAGCAATAAACACGGCGGCAGACGGTGAGCAGGGCGAGACACTGGGGCCATGACATCGCCTCAGCGCGATGTGCGGTGGTGCCTGGGCTCCCTGTGACAAGCTGTACAGTTTGTTTGGCAACACACTCCCTTCCCAACCCTGGAGGTTCTGGGTATCCAGAAACATGGATAAGTGTAGGTTGAGCAGTGCGTGGGGAAACTGAGGCACAGCCCCGTGGCAGCTTTCCATGCAATCGGCTCAGGAAACACACGGACAGCAAGGCAAGGAGACATGGCAAGGTCGGTGCCGTTGGCTGAGTCCCCAACGCAGACTCGCACACCCCCGTGCCCTGCCTGCCCACAGGCTGGGCTCCCACTGCGGGCAACGACTCAAATGGGCTCTCCGGTAATGTGGGACATGGGGACAAAGCACCTGGGCCAACACCAGACCCTGAGCCCACAGCACTCAGCAGGTCTCATCTCCCTCCAACATCCCCCATCTGGATCCCCAACTCCAGAGCAACATCTATCCCTCATGCCATGGAGTCCCCTAAGCCCCACACGATGGGGTCCCCCAAGACCAGGGCAACCTCTGCTCTGTATGCCACAGGGTCCCCGAACTCCAGGGTACCTCAGTACCTCATCTGATGGGGTTTTCCAGCTCCATGATGACCTCCATCCTCCACACAACAGGGTCCCCCAACTCCAGGGTGACCTCCATCCTCCACACCATGGATTCCTCCAAGTCCAGGGTGTCCTCTGCCCTCCACATCAGGGGGCCTTTCAAGCCCAGGGTAACCTCCACGCCCCCATAAACGAGTGTCCCCCAAGCCCAGGATAACCTCCACCCCTTATGCCATGGGGTCCCCCATCCCCCATACCACAGGGTGCCCCAGGTAGACCTCTGTTCCCCACACTATGGGGTCTCTCAACCCCAGGGGGACCTCTGTCCCCCACACCACGGGGTCCCCCAAGCCCAGAGTGACCTCTGCCCTCCACACCATGGGGTCTTCCAAGCCCAGGATAACCTCCATCCCTTATGCCATGGGGTCCCCCAACTCCAGGATCATGCCCATCCTCTACACCATGGGGTCTCTCAACCCCAGATTAACCTCCCTTCCCCCAGGCCCAGGGTGACCTCTGTCCTCCACACCATGGGGTCTCTCAAGCTCAGGGTGACCTCCATCCCCAGTCCCGGGGTGACCTCTTGTCCCCCGTACCATGGGGTCCCCCAAGCCCGGGGTGACCTCCAGTCCCAGGGTGACCTTTGTCCCCCACACCATGGGGTCCCCCAAGTCCAGGGTGACCTGTTCCTCATGCAGAGCCCCCCACCCAGGAGCAGAGGCGAAGGGGCTGGGTGGGGGTGTCTGCGGGTGGTGGGGGTCACATCAGCCCCATCCCACCCCTCCAGCCCAGGGGTTCCCGGTAGGGAGAGGTGGTAACGGGGGGGCACCCAGCACTCACCCACGGGCCGCGCCGTCCAGCGGGGGCTGCGCTCCTCCATGTGCAGAGCGCGGAGGGAGCCGAGCGGAGCCGAGCCGAGCGGAGCCGAGCCTTCCCTGCCGCTTCCTGCTTCCCTCGGCGCCCCGGGAGCCGCACGGCGGGAGCGTGACTCACCGGGGGCCGGGCCGGGTGGGGGGCGGGAGGGCACCGCCCGCGGGGCGCCGGGGCGGGGGAGGGCAACGGGAATGGAGGGGACCCCTATGGGAGGTCACAGTGCAGCATCGGGGACGGTGACCCCAAGAACTGAGGTGATGGGGGTGGGAAACGACAGCCTTGACCCCAACGCAGAGGCAACCCCTCCCCCCCCAGTACCGTGTTTCGGGGATGACAGCCCTGACCCCGACTCACACGCGCCCCCGACCCCAATGCACAGGCGTCTCCCTTAGTATCGTATCTTGGGGGTGACAGTCCTGACCCAGCGTACAGGCAACCCCCTGACCCCAATGCACAGGCGTCCCCCCCCCAGCATCACATTTTGGGGGTGACAACCTCGACCCCAATGCACAGGCGCCCCCCTCACCCCAATGCATAGACACCCCTTCCAGCATCGCATCAGGGTTTGTCAACCTTGACCTCAATGCACGCCCCAGCATCGCATTTGGAAGGTGACAGCCCTGACCCCATCGCATGGGCATCCCCCACAGCATTGCATTTGGGGGGTGATGGAGGCAGGGTGAGGGGTGCAGCAGTGCCAGGCACTGGTGAGGGACTGGTGTGGCATCTAGCACTTCAACACCCACCCCAAAACTGCTTGTACCTCCAAACAGGCTCTGGGATACCCCAGAGCTCAAACGTGCCAGCCCAAACCCAACGCAACGCAGTGAGCGTCTGGGGTTGTCCTGAGTCCAGACCCTACAGGGATAAGGGGTGTTCCCACAATGCCCCCCTCTGTGCACCCCACTGCCCCATGCACTCTCTGCTCCAGGAACGGGGACAGCATCGTCTCCTCAGGGTGGGGACTATGGTGGTCATCCCTGTGCCAATCCACCAACACCCAAGTTTGGAGACATCAGTGAAACAAGCGGGGTGGGGCTCAGCTCACTCACAAGTGGAGGAATTTGCCAATCATTTACCAGTTATTACCAGCCATGCCAGTCAGCTCCATGTGCCGGACAGGCTCAGCAGGCTCAGACAGGCAGGACCCCGACATTCCCTGGGCAGAAGGGAGGCTTTGGCGAATAATTTGGTCCCGATGCTGCCGGCCACGAACTTGCATCTTTGTGGAAGGAGATGCAGGCCATGGCGGAGGCATCCAGCCATCCCCAAGCAAGCTGCCTCACCACCACGCCCAACCACTCACCCACCTGAGCCCTCTCCCAGCTCACCCTTGCCTGTGCTTCCCCTCCATCCTCCTCCTCTTCCTCCAACGGGCCTTGGTGCCCACCACACTGGTGCTGCCCGTGGTGCCGGCGCTGCCTATTGCCTCCCCCAACCCTCTTCACCGGTGGCACCAGCGCTTTCTCCCCCCCTTGTCTCTCTTTTCCAGTTCTATTTTAAATTTTTATTGCATTCTTTTTAAAGAATACAGAGGAACAAATGCCCTTATCAGCAATTCTCACAAGGTATAAAGAGCCGCTTTTATCTCCCTGCCTTTACTAATCTAGAGCGAGCCAATGCCTGTTAATTTTTTAATTTTCCTAGTGAATGCATTTGTGGCTTTGTCAGCATCCATCTGCACACACACGCTCTCCTCCACGTCCCAGCCCAGCAACCCCGGCATGGGATTGCCGCGGCGCTAGCAGAGCAGTGGCAAGCCCAGCTCATGGTTTTGCAACCACAAATGAGTTTCATGTGCTGGAAAGTCCGGTGTGTCACACAAGGCTCACCGGGACACCTTGAGACGTGACACCAGCTGGAAAGCCCCAAGACAGAGTGATAACCCCAGGGATGCCAGCCTGGCTCTGCATGACCATGGTGCAGGTGGCAAGCGCTGCAGGGGATGCTGGCAGAGCAGGTCGCCATCCTCAATTCCCATGCCAAGCTGGCCAGCCGTCACTGTCACCTGCTCCGGCCGAGGTCCCCATGGGGGCACAGGGGAGGTTCGCCCTTGTCCACCCCAGCGAAAGGAGGGCGGACACAGGCTGCCCGCACACCAGGACTGGGAGAGCCAGCAGCCGGCCGCGGAGCACAGATGAGATGTGGCAGGCGTGTAACAAGCCATTAGTCACTGTCACCTTTGCCCGGCAGCCACTGGCAGGGTAATAAATCCCGAGCTGACTCCGGCAGGCCCGTTCCAGGCCACGGCTCCCAGCTTGCCTCTGCGCTGCTGCCGGTTGGGCTGTGAGCAGCTTGCAAATGCCTCCCGGCCCCCCAGGGGACACAGTGCCTTGCTGGGTCCCAAACCAGGGCCAAATCCCCGCAGGACTCACCGATGGCCAACACGCGCCACCGCATCCCAGGGATGTGCCCTTCTCCAGGGACACGGGGGTGACAAATACACCCCACCAGCAAGCAGCTCCCTCGACCCCCCCCTCTCCCCAGCTCCCTGTCCGCTGCACATTGCGGTTCTCAGTTCTCCCCAGCCCAGCGCCAGGAACCGGCACTGGCGGTTGCTGCCAGATCAAAGCAGCCTGGCGTGGCACAGCACGGCACAGTGCGGCACAGCGCGCCCGCCGGGAAGGGCTGGCAAACAAGCCAGTCCAGGGAGGTGGCAGGCGGGAAGCACGCGTGATACCGCTCCCAAAAATGCTGCCGCTCCTGACGGACAGGGCGGCTGAGTCCCGGGAGCCATGGCACAGCCCAGCCCCGGGGGCCCCCCCAGCTCCCCTGCACGGCCAGCCCTACACCGCGGCTCTCCCTGGCGCCCACGGCCTGACTCACAGCCCCAGGGACGGCGAGCAAGGAGCGAGGTGCATTCGAGGTCACCTCCCCGGCAGGGCTGTGGGTTTCAGAGCCCCAAACCCAAACCACCTCAGCCAGGAGTCTCAAGCTGCAGCGGTAGCGCAGGCTGGCAGTGCACCCACAGCAGGGCCAAAACAGCCCTCAGGGATGCCATCCCCACTCTCCCCAGCATCACCTACTTGTGGCTCCAGTGTCCGTGCCCTCCACATCCAAAGGTGTCCGCTGGCTGATATCCGGGGCAGCACCGCCGCCCGTCCCCAGACTCTCCCCAGCGCTGGTCGCCCGGTGCCGGGGCTCACCAGCCACAGGCTTGGCAGCAGCTGTCTCGAGGGACGAAGAAGACGCCTGGAAGAGAAGAAGGACAGAGACTCAGTGCCTTTTCCTGCCCTAGCACACTTACAGCCCAGAGCACCGCCAGCACAGGGGGACATGGGACACTGGGGGGGCCAGGGCATGCAGACACAGGGTGCTTTTGTGTTCCTGCCTGCCGGTGCACGTGGCCGGCGCGGGGAGCCGCACAGCGCTCGCCAGCCAGCCCGTGCCGCAGGGCTACAGCTGGATCCAGCCGATGGCACAGCCAGACAAGACAGGCTGGAGTGGGGGGAGAGGACATGAATCAAAGCAGCGTCCCCTTGCTTGCTGGCGGCAGCTGGCTGGTGAGGCAGCTCCCAATTACTCAACCGGGCAGTGTTTACTTGAGATCAACAACCCCCCATCATCATCCCTGCTGGGCGGGTGAGGCAAACATGTGGCAGGGATGAGGATGGTGTTGCCACTGCTTCTCACTCGGTTTGGGGTTGGTCCCCCCTCTTTGACCCCCAGCACCCACAGGCGCTGCCATGGCCCAGTGTTTGTGGTAGCTGTCACCCTCACGCATTGCTGCTTCTGTTTATCTTTGATGAAACGACAGCCAGTGGCACCACGGACATCCCAGCAACACCACACTGCTCTAGGACAGATGAACAGACAACACAGCCCCAGGTTAGAGCAAGTCCCAGGCACAGCGGGCAACTTCCCCTCCTGCCATAAGGGACACCTCTCTCCTTATCTGGGGATGTTACAGTCAGGGTTGCAGTGGGATGAGGATTTTACACTGATCTCGTTTTTCTCAGGATTAGTCCTATAAACGTGGAGAGCCAAAGCGAGATGGATGGTAGGTGAATTTTTTGCTGGGAAGCCCTTAGACTCAATGAGCCACGCACACAAGCAGACGTATAAATTTACTGTTCGCTTCCTGGAAAGGTTTAATTTATGAAATCCATATGGCAGTGCTGCACAACCACGAGCACTCAGCACATCCAGTGAATCCTCGAGTGCCACCACATACTGGCTCCAACTGGCAGGGTGCCACTGGCTGACCTGGTGATGGAGGGATGCTTTTCTCTATCTCAATGATTAACAGAATGTAACTCTCACAGTAGGCAGGGGACAAGCCCGGGTACCTGTCCCCATCTCCAAAAGCTCGCTGCAGGATCCCTGGAGATGGCAAGGACATCTCCCTGGGCATCCTGGGGAAAGATGCTGTGCCACTGCTCTTCCTCCTGGGGCGATGCTGTCAGCAGGAGCAGGCAGCAATGCCCTTCCTGTGGGCATGGGAAAGGGCTGGGGTGCACTCTGATACCTGGAGCAACTAATCATTGATTAACATTAATCATCCCGTCCCATGTGTCACAGCAGCATTGAGCAAGATGCAGTCAGGGAGCAGCGGGCTGGTGGGGAATGTGGATTTTGGTAGCAACTGCCAGGCCAAGGCTGGCACCCTCCTGCTCCCCAGGGAACCCTGGCATCAACCCTGACCCCAACCCACCCATCAACCCTATGGCAGTGGCAGCCCCCACTGCTTCTATTTTCCTGCTGGGAGATGCTAAGATGCAAAAGCACCACAGATGGGTTCTGCCTGCCCAACAGGCAGCCAGGATCCATCCCCTCTCGCTGTGTGTGCCCCCTGGGACCCCCCATGCAGCAGCCGGAGCCAGCGCAGAGCACCGGCCGCCTCCTTGCTTTAACTTCACCCCGTGCTATCTGTCAGCAAATCATCCCCGGTTACACAGATAAGGAATAATTGATGCAAAGGAGCCATCTGTTTGTGAACACGGAATATCTGCTCAATTAGGAGGGATCTGTCCACCCAGATAAAGCATCGCAGCAGCCCCTCAGAGGGGGGGGCCTTCCCCCGACCATGTCCTCAAAGACTCACCCCCAATTAGAGGCGAGTTGGTTGATCTGGGTGCTAATTTGCTAAGCAGCACCCCGAGGTGCTCAGGCAGAGGCCAGAAGGGAAAAGTGCTCTGCCACTGAGCACCGAAATTCAAGGAGAAGGCTTGCAACCCCATCATATTCCACCGATGTGATACCGAGCCCGACCTGCAGCTCCCACCCTGGTGCAGGGCTCAGGGACATGCACAGAGGGAGGGGACCAGTCAACAGCCCCTGCTGAACGGCACTGAGCTGAGACCAACCTGCTTGTTGCATGGGTGGCTCTTTGCAGAAACACTCTGAGATGCCATGCACATAGGCAGAAGGACAGAGGGACTCAGGGAAGAGCCTGTAACAGCTCCCACTACACACCAGCTGTGCACAGCCCCAGCACGGACCAGGGTCACGGGCACAGCCCCTGAGCAGTGTCCGGGTCAGAGGCAGGTGTCCAGCAAAGTGACATCAATGTGGCATCGCTATGTGATGTTATTAACACAGGAAAAATTGAGCTGGAAGGAAGATGAGGGCTGCAAGCCAGGGGAGACAGGCAGGGATGAAAGGGCAGCTCCACAGGTGAAAAAACTAGGGGAGAAAAGGCTCCAATTGGAGCTGGCACAAACAGCCCATGGCATGGCATTCCCCCGAAGCCCCCTGCACAGCATCTGCTTCCATCTCCCCTGGCAGGTCCTTGGTATGAAGGACATAGAGAGCTTGAGCCGGGTCAAAGCACAGCCACTGACCTGAAGGGACAGGCATGGAGAGGCACTGCCAGACCCCGTGTCACCCACACCCACCACCATCAGCACAGCAGCACCACAGTGTCCCACATACCCTCAGCTCGGTGCCTTTGGAAGGCAGCTTTGTAACCCAGGGACACGATGGCAGCAAGGGCAGGGAGTGGTGTCCTCGCGTCCATCCCTCCCCATCAACGACACATCGCTTCTGCTCCCAGCACCAGGATAAATACTCATAGTGGCACCCTCAGATCTGGCTTCAGGAAGGCAGTGATGGAGTAGAAAAGCAAAGGGCTGTAGAAGCTCTCTGGTGAGGGATCTGGCACGCAGGTGGCCACGCTGGCACATTGCCTGTGCCTTCAGGACACCAGAAAAGGCAGCTTCCCCATTCCACCTCCCCTGCACCTCGGCTGTCACCGGAATGGGCTGCGATGTGCACAGCAGCAATGCTGCCCACAGGGATGCCACCCACGGGGTGCTGCAGGCATGGCAAAGCTCCCCCCCCTCCCCCTGTAGCATCACGCCCGCGCAGCCCCGATCTCCATGCTCCTGGGTGGCAGCACCCCGGAAAACCCCCGTGCTTCTGGCAGATAAGGCACCGGAGGTGGATGCGGTTGTGGCGCTTCGTCTCTTGGCTGGCATCACCCTGTCAGGGCAGTGGGCATGGAGCCCAGTGAGCACCGGCACAGCTGCACCAGTAGTGGGTTTTGGCACAGCCTGTGTGCAAGCTACAGCGAGCGAGCAAGGGCTGAGGTGGGGAGGATGCTCACACGGAGGGGCCGCATCCTGCACCTCCTGGGGGATGCAGAGAGCCGGCTGCAGAAGGAGGAGCCTCAGCAAGGGAGGAGCAGTGCACCCCAACACCCAGGGTGTGGGGATGAATCCCCACCACCCCAATCCCTCCCCTCCCCTCTGGGTGCTCAGAATAAAAGGCGTTTGAGGAGTGTTTAAGGCTGTAGAGAGCTGGCTCCCTCCCGGCTGCCTTTATGGGTGAGGCTGCCAAGCCCCCTCCTTGGCTCACACTGGGGCTTTATCATGGCTGCCTGTGGGCACAGCCCCTGCTGTGGTTTCCCCCAGACCGTTTCAGCTGCTCTTCCCTTCAGGAAGCCTTCACCCTCCTCCTCCTTCTCCTCCTCCTCCCAGCAGCCTGAAATCAAAAGGGTTTCCCACATCACAGGCTGCACCCAGACACCTGGTGCAGCTGGAGTCCCCGTTGGTGGCATGGCACAGCACTCTATGGGTCCCTGTCACCCCACAGGAGGGGTGGGGGCCAGAACCACGCACCCCCACTGCCATCGTGTTTAAAGTTGCTCTGTCGTGTTTACTGGTGGAAAGTTGGAACCTGCAATTACAGCTGTGCTAACCCCTCATTAAAAATGGGAAGGGGGGGGGGAAAAATGGGAAAGAAACAAAAGGCTCCAGAGAGAGACGCACAGTGCCGTTAACACTTCCCAAGCTGGGGATGCGCCCAACTCAGGGGGCCCCCCTTCAAATTAATACAGTGGTGGCGGGGAGCCAGCGGTGACACCATGTGTCAGCCAAAGGTGACACCAAGTCAGCCCATCCCTGCAGCCGTGGGCATCACTGCCCACCTGGATGCCCCCTCCTGGTCCCGGTGTGGCACCAAAGCCGGGGGTGTTGTGGCATGGCCCAGCCCGCTGGCAGCACCCGCGTGGGCACGGCTGCGGCTATGCCGGCATCGTTTGTCATGGCAGGGCTGTGGTTGCTGCTTGCTCTTCAGCAGCGACACCGTGACGCCTGCTGCGGGAGCCCACACAATATGTTCGCACTCATCTCGCAGCTGCCCCCAGACAGCCCGAGGTGCTGCGCTCCTCCCCGGTGCGGGGGCCGCGGCGAGCCCAGGCGGGAACCAGCAGCGGGGCAGGCAGGGATGGAGGGTCTGGACAGGCAGCACTGGAGACTGTGGTCAGGCTGGAAGCCACATGGGGACACGATGTTGGAAACACGATCGGCATCGGACAGCAATGCACTAGTGGTCCCCCGTGCCTGAGCATCCTGACCCAGGGGTCAGGCTGTGCCATGACCCCAGGGAATGCTGGGCAGGAGAAAAGGCCTGACCCTGACCCCCATGTCACTGCAGCCCCCCCTGCACCAGGTTTGCAACCACCCACTGCAGGCATGGTGGAGGAAGCACGCAGTGGTAGTGGGTGCAGCACCGCCCTGCTCACCACCGCTTTTGGGGTGCCCACAAGAGCCCCGCCCCAGCAAGGACCTGATCCTGCACCCACCCGAGCATTGCTGCATCCTCCCTCTTGTGCCCTCATCCGCAGGGAGCAGCGGGTCCCCGTGTCACCCTCCCACCCTCTCCTCCCGGCGACATCATCTCACCCGCTGTGGCCGCAGTGGCTCTGACAGCCAGCTAACGAGCTGCAGGCAGCAATTTGGGTTATATATAGCCCCAAAGTGACTGCATCTAATTGCTCCAGCCCGCACCAGCCCCGCCGCAGGGTCCGGGTGCTGGACACAGAGGGATGGGGCGAGCGGCACGTGCTCTGTGTCCCCCTCCCACATACAGAACTGTCACCCTGTGTGACCTCCCCATGCCTCCCAAGGCTGGCGGGGGGCGAGCATCACCCCATTCCACACCAGCCCCAGGAAGCAGGGCTGTTCTCACTGGCTTTGTGCCGGGCCATAAGCGGCTTTGGCTAAAGCTGCCGTCCCAGCCCGTCCCTGCCAGGGGCCCTAAGGAGCTTTTGTCCCCTCTCATTAAGGGGTTTTGGCCGGGAGGCTGCAGGGTGCAACACCCGGCACCCCCTCACTGCACCCCGCGGGCACGGGCCAGCTGCTCCGACAGCCCCAGGCGGGAGGGATGGAGGGAGGTGGTCCTCGCCCCCAACCCTTTGTGGCAGCCCCCGTCTCCTCGCAGCAGCTGCCAGGCGAGGCGGCAAGCGCGCAGATGCAGCTTGGGGGGTGGTGGAAGGGGGGGTCCCCCGCAGCGGCTCCCCACGCCGGCAGCGCGAGAGGCAGCCCCTGCGCGCAGCCGCCGGTGGGGAGGGGAGCCAGAGCCGAAATTGTTTGCCAGCTTCCTCGAGACGGCACAATGGAGGGCGCGCAGGCGGATCCGGGGTCAGGGGTGAGAGCAGCAATAAGTGGTTTATGCCTTTTGTGAAGAGGCTGAACTGACAGCTCGCTGGATTAACAAAGACGTCCTCTGTTCCCGGGCAGGTCATGTGGAAAGCGCTGCGCCGACCCCTGTCACTTCTTTTTTTTCCAAGAACAGACATTTGTTCGCCAGCGAGCGGGGAGGTGATGGAGGGGGAGGCGAGGGGCGTGCAGCCGCTCGCTCCCGGCTTTCCTTGAGCCCTCCGGGCATCTGAGTGTGGGGACCGGTGGCTGGACGCTGCTTCAGCTGCCTCGGCCACACCACATCCCCTCTTGTGCCTCAGTTTCCCCAGACTGTGGGATGAGCAACAGCTGGTGATGATGCATGAGGCCATGGGGGATGCCAGCACCTCCACCCTGCTGCCTGGGTGGTGCTGGGTCCCATGTCACCCTTTTTTCATACTAAGAGTCCCCCCCCACGCTTACCACCCCATCACTCCAGGGCCAGACTGGCTGGGCAAGACGGGACCCATACTCTGCTCGACGCCAAAGCATTCCACCATGGGGACATGCAGCTTTTGCTTACATCTGCCAGTTCCTGGCTCTGTGGGGGACAACCAGCCCTTAGAAATCCACAAGGATTTCCCCAAGGCTGCGCTGCACAGTGTACACACCATCATCATTAGACTCCAGAGTAAACAGCTGAAACAGTGCCATTCCACACTGAGACAAACTACCCTGGTCAGATCAGCAACACTTTCTGGCCTCGGCTGTCCCTGCAGCTCCCATCTGCCTCTGCCATCACCCCACAGCCCTGCCTCCAGGTCACTGGTGCCTGTGTACCCCCAGGACCACGAGGCCCCAGGCCAAGAGGGGAGGGACGCAGCTCACTGTGGAGCAGCACCTGCCACCAAAACCTTGCAGAGACCACACAGGACATGCTGTCAGCCAGCCCCAGGACCCTGTTCTGCCCCCTGTGCTCCCTATTTCAGGGACACCATGGCCCTACAAGCCGGCACAGCACCCAGCTCACCCACCTCGAGTTCCGGAGCTGCCAGGCAGTCTGCAGCCACCCTAAACACCTGCATCCCCATCACCCTAAATACCTGCCCCAGGGAGAGATGGCCGTCCCAAGGGGCTTTTCACTCTGGAAAATCCCACCTACCCCACGGTGGCTCATGTTTTCGGGGCATTCCCAGACATGCAAAGCCCCGTGGCAAGCTCGGGGGTAAACCGAGGCAGGGAAGAGCAGTCGGGTTGGTGCAAGGCTCTGCTGGGGAGCAGGGCAACAGCACTGTGTGAGGGGACCCAGCTGAGGGACCCCATCCAACTCAAGAAGGGGGCACACCATGGCAATGGCACCCATGAGAAAGGCCCCCATCTCCTTCGGTGTGGGTCCCAGCGAGGGCCACATCCCGGTCAGGCAATCAGCTTGAGATGCAGTGGCATTAAAGCCTCAATCCTCCCCCCGTGGCCCCCTTCTTCATCCAGCCAGGCGGCTTAGCGCCGTTCTCAGCTCCCGCCTGCCATCTAAAGACGGACTTACCACCAGGTCCGACGCTTCATTAAGCCTCAGATTAAACACGCACCATCTGCAAGGGGAAACTTTAATGCAGGATAATACCTGCAGCACACACTCTGCCATGTCACCGCACGCCCTGGGCATGCCAGACGGGTGGGCATGAAGCCCCTCAGTGGCATGATGTCCCTTAGCGGTGCCATGGCCCTCAGCGGGGATTGCAAGGGCTTTGCATGTGCGAGCTGTACCCAAGCTGGATGTCCCCATCATCCCTGCTGTCCACTTTTGCCACAGCCCTGCAAGCACCTATGTCTGGCTGGGGTGGGAGCTGCACCCCCATCCAGCCTCCTCCCCACAGGCTCTTGTCCCCTGCCTGAGGAAGCCACCCCCAGGCTGGGGACACCCAGGCTTTCCCAGCAGTCCAGCCACTGCCCCACCTCGTTAATTACTTCAAGAGATCTCTTCCTCGGTACTGCAGATTAGACCCTGCAGCTGGGAGCCATCTTCCCCAGGGGACAACATGGAGGGGGGCACCTGCCCTGTCCCCATTTTTATCAGCAAATTCCACCTCTCCAACCCCACAAAGGTGGCCCAGGTCCACTCTGTTCCCCCCCTCCAAGGTCAGCAAAGCCCGCAGGGATGTCCGGACTGGCAGCATCACCCAGGCCACAGCAGGGACATGGGGTCACTCAGGCTGTTCCTGGTAATGGGGGAACAGAGCTAGGCTGAGTGTCACGCAGAGGCAGGAGGGATGCTGGGTACCACTCGGCAGGGAGGAGGGATGCTGTCATGGGACAGCACACCCTAAAAGTGGGTGGGGAAGGATGAGGCACCCGCCCACCAACTCAGGGTGCTGATGAATTACACCAGATTACAGGTCACTGCTCAGGTTAGCAGGGAAAGGAGCCAAGGAGGCTTTCTGCCTCCCAGTCTGCTCCTGCTGGAGAATTTATGGCCAGGACTCCACGATGGGCTGAGTAATTAATGCTGGGAGGGAAATGGCTGAATCAGCACCCTGCAATCTGCACCAAAGGAATGGAGCTAGACAAGGGGGGATTGCGCAGCCCTGAGCTGGGGGGACTGAGGGACCCCCTGAGATACAGAGGGCAATGGGTGACCCAGCAGTGCCCACCAGTGTGGGGGTCATCCCCATGGCTGTGAGCACTGGGGGGAAAGCCAGCTAGCTCAGCATCCCATCCCTAACATGCTCCTATGGGATCAGCCCTGGCCCAGCATCTCTGAGTCGATCCCTTGAGGTGTCACTTTTGGATCATCCTAGGATGCAGCTACGGCACCGAAAAGCCTCACTTAAATGCAACCATCGCTCTCGTCATCCCTTCATGGTCTGGAGAGAGATATTGCTTCCCCATGATGCTTGAACCCTGGGATGCCCAAGCATCTACCCAGCCATGCTTGGGCAGCCCTCGAGTTTCCATGTGTGCCATCAATTTACCAGGGTTGGGAACACCTGGGCTGGCTCCCCAGCAGAGCCAGCCCCTGCTCCAAGGTTGATTACAGCCATTTCCCTGCCCATTCCCCCTCCCCACTGTCTGCCTCCTGCCTCCGTCTGCTGCCTGGTTTTACGAGGGCCATTTCCAAGAGGTCGCTGGAAATAGATTTTTATCACCTCGTGATAAATATCGTTTACGGTGACATTACTGCTCAGAGCAGCCATGCAGAGGAGAGAGAGGAGAGGCGGTCAGGAGGACGCCTGCTCACAGCCCCCAGCTCTGTGGGGCACCAGCTGGGCCCCTTCTCATCCCTGTCCCCATTCTCGCAGGTTCGGGCAGCGCCAAACCCCAACACCATCCATCTATCCGGGCAGCACAAACAGAGGGAGCTGCATCATTAGCCCCGCACGCCATTAAGCACTTAAAAAGCCATAGGAATAAGCTGCGCCATTAGCTGACAAGCGAGCTGGGAGGGGAGGGATACATGGCAGCAGCAGGGGAACCAAGCATGCACCGAGGATCTCACTATTCTACATGCCTCGAGGTGCCCACAACCCCTTGTGAGCCCCAGAGAGCTCTAGTGCACCTGGGAAGGCAGCGTAGAACAACCCCCCTCCTGCACATGGCTCTGGGATGGAAAACCAGGGGATTTCAGAGCTGACACATCACTTCTGCAGGGGTGAAGCCACTGGGAACCTCTCCAGAGAAGGACTTTTTGCCAGGGCAGGGAGAACCGGCTCCATGCTCATCCCCTCCAAGCCTGCCCCAGCCAGGTTGTGCTTCAGGGATGGAGTTGGTGTGGAGAAAAGCCATCCACCGCTGGTCTGAAAACTGCAAATTCGTGACAGTTGTGGCACTGGCCCCAAGTGCTGCAAGCCCACACAAAGGTGATTCAGCGGTCCAGGGGAGCAATAGGTCCTGCCCCGGCTGAGCCTTGCAGGCAGGATGGCTGCCAAGCCGTGCCCACAAGCAGCTGCCTCTGGAAAAGGGCACGGCAACGGGCAGGAGGCCAAGGCCAACCCGTTGCCCACACCAGCTCCGCCACACACAGCGTTGGGGGCTGGCCACCCCCAGGGTGAACAATCACCCCTTTCACCAGCGTCAAGTGGGGGTGTCACCTGTGGGGATGGTGCCACGGTTCCTGAGGTGTCCCCTGTGTAGGGCAACTCTGGAAAGCGGGGATGAAGAGCAGCAGTGAGCCTCAACTCAGTGCCAGCAGGGAGAGCCAGCCTGCAGCATACAGCAAAGAGCAACCCTCACCCACAGGGAGCGAGGGCGGCAACACCAGCCTGTGCCAAGAACCCTGTGTTCTCTCCCCAGACCTGGTACCAGCTCCCTTGGGTAAGCCTCCTCCTGCCCCGCTGCCTCAGTTTACCCAGCACCCAAGAGCTGGCAGGGATGTCATGGGCACAGGCAGGGGGTGGGCAGCCAGGGGGGAAGCCCAGCCTCACATTTCAGTTACTTCTTGCCACATGCAGTGCAAACCCGCTGTGGCACGAAGCCCTGGTGTCTCGCCTGGCAAGAGGCCCCGTGGTGTGGGGCTGGGAGGGAGGGAGGGGGGTTTTGTATGGGGACAGGCCCTGGTGAGACAGTGGCAGTAGCCACCTGCCAGGAGCTGCCGCGGCACAGGGCCCCTCCTCAGCTCCCCACACCCAGCAGGGGGAAAACAACCCCAAAGCCAGACAGCTTGGACACCCTGGTGGCACAGGGGGCTGCATGGGTGGCAGCCGGCCCCAAGCACAAGGACACGGGGTGCTGTATCCACCTCGTTCCCTCCTCTGCAGCAGGGATGTCACCTCACTGCCAGGACACCCACGTGGGTCAGCCAGCACTGCCCTTGTGCCATCGCTCAGGCCAAGGCTGTGCCAGCAGCCGGCATCGGCCCAAGTACCACATCCCTCTGCAGGTCGTGGGGCTCCGCCGGCCACTGCATCCCCCTCACAGGGCCATGGGGTCCCTTGTCTGGCCCAGAGACCCCTCCGGCAGGCAGCACACCCATGATGCCCAGTGGCAAGGCATGTGCAAAGCCAGTTGTGACCGGCGAGCGTGAAAGGAAGTTTGTTCACCTGGCAAGCAGCTCGGTGGCCCCTGCCATGGCCTCGTGGCTCCCAGCACGCAGGAGCCACCACTGGTGCCAGTAGGCCCTGGCAGCGCCACCTCTGCAGCGGTCGCGGTGACCTTATGTGTCACTGTGGAATGAGGCTGTGCACTGCCACCAGCCCAGCACTTGGCACAGTGCTCAGCTCCTGTGGCCAGCGCTGGCCCGTGGCTTGGCACCCACCCTGCCCACACATCCGCCCTGCTCTCCCCTTGGCTGGCAAGGAGGCTGGCAGGAGCTGCAGGAGGTGTAGACAGATGGACAGACAGCAAGAGCACAGACCCCTGCGTGCACTGCCTCAAGCCCTAGAGGTTTCAGCATCCCCTGCCCATGCCAGGATCCAGCAAAGCCTGCGTGCAGGAGGCAAGGGCAGTGCCAGCGAAGGGCCTCTGCATGGATGCTGCCTGGTCCCAGAGCCACCAACCACAAGAATCCCTCGAGGATGGATGGCTCCAACCTCAGCACACCCCGCTGAGCACCCATGGGTTGCAGGGAGGGGGGAGGCTTTATCCCTCATCATTCACAAACACAGCCTCACACTGCCAGGCAGGCAGCAGCCACGTGAACCAAACCCCTTTGCCCTCTGAGAAGTCAAACCCAAACATGCCAAGAATGAGCACATGTTGCAGCCCCTCGGTTGGAGTGCCCCTCCTGCACCCAGGAATGGGCCTGCTAGGGTGCAGAAAGATCCCTTTACAACTTCTTTTTTTTTAAATACAGCAAACTCCACCCGCCTGGCAGCACTGCCAAAGTTTGCAGCAAGTTCAACAGAGAACCGCCCCCCCCAGCTGCCCACTGCCCATCAGGGTGCTGTGGGGGTCCCACCACTGCCTCCCCTGTGTGCCCTCATACTGACCTGAGGCAGGGCAAAGCCCTCACCCACCACCACCTCAGCTTGTGATCCCGCCAAAATTGCAATGTGGGGTGTTACAAAATCCAGGAGGGCAGGTTTACATCTTCCCACACCGCCCCGCTCCCAGCTCCAGAAAGGAACAGGGACCAAACCCCTTTGCCCCCCTTCCAAACACCACTGTCCTGAGAAGCCAGACCCACCCCATCTCTGAGGATAAGCACATGTGCTGTAGCCCCTTGGTTGGAGTGTCCCCTCTGCACCCCAAGGAAAGCTGCAGATGGGCCTGCTGGGGGGCAGAAAGACCATTTCACTACTTTTTTAAAAAAAAAAAAATCCAACCAGCCTGGTAACGCTGCTCAACTTTGCAGCAAGTTGTGCAGAGCACCCCCCATGGCTGCCCACAGCCCATCAGGGCATCAGGGTGCTGTGGGGGGTCCCACCACTGCCCCTCGACCCATAAGCTCACACCAACCCACTTCAAGGGCACCCCCTCAAAAAAACTGCAGGGGTGGGGACACAAAATCCAGGGGGGGGTTACCTCTTCCTACACCGTCCCACTCCCAGTCCCAGCAAGGAGTGGGGACCAAACCCCTTTGCCCCCCTCCCAAGAACTGCTGCCCCTGAGAAGCCAGACCCAACCCCCCTCAAAACTGTAATGGACAGGGTAGGTACACAAATCTGAGGGGGACACACACACGCATTTTCCTACATCACCCTGCTCCCAGTCCTAGAAAGAAGTGGGGACCAGGGTGCTGTGGGGTCCCCGCACTGCTCCCCCAGGACATCATACGAATAACAAGGGCAACCCCCCCAAAACTGCGATATTGGGGGGGGGGGGGCACACAAATCTGAGAGAGGGCTTACATCTTCCTACACTGCCCTGCTCCCAGTTTCAGCAAAGAGTGGGGACCAGGGTGCTGCTGGGGTCTCCTCACTGCCTTCCCCCCCGCATGAGCTCACACCCACATCAAGGGCAATCCCCCTCCCCAAAACTGCGATGGGAGGCGCACAAAATCCAGGGGGGGGGGTCTTACATCTTCCTACATCACCCCACTCCCCACCCCAGCAAGGATCCCCCCAGGGCTGGGGAGGGGGGGCACGCACACAGTGCCTGCCCCGCACGTACCTGCGCGGTGCCCGGGCAGGAGCGGAGCGGGAGGAGGCAGCGCCGAGCAATCCCACCATCAAATCCCGAGCCGCCGGCCAGAGCCTTTGCGGGGGGGACGGGGGGGTCAGGGAAATTAATAACCGAAAAAAAAAGCACTTACCCCCTCCCCAGGGCTCGCCACCGTGCTTCAGGGGTGGCTGGAGGGTGGTGCTGGGGAGGATGGGGGGGATCAAAGGCTGGCGGGGGGGGGGCTATGGGTAAGGGGGGGGGGGTCTCGCCAGCCCCCGCTGCCTGCCACAACAAAGAGCCAGACACAACAAAAGCAGCATATGGCCAGAGCCGCGCGGGGCTGTAAATTAAACATAAAGGGAAGATTAGATAATTAATGAGCGCTCCCGGGCCGGCCTCGGGGGGAGGGGGCTGCCTGCTGCGGGGAGCCCTTCGCCCCCCGCCCAGCCCCGATGGGAGGAGGAGGGGGGTGAGATGGCTCGGGGGAGGGGGGGAGGTCGGGGGGGGGGCACCTGTTGGGAGAGGAGGATGGGCAGAGGCAGGATCCAGCCTCGCCAGCTGCTCCGGGAAGCAGCCAGCGCCTAAGAGGATTAGCGGGGCCGTAACCCCCCCCCATCCCCAGAAGCTGCAGGGTTGGGGAGGGGGGCTTCCATCACCCACACACACCCCCGGGGTCCTCACCTCTGCCCCAGCCCCAGGTACGAAGCTGCACGGCCACACCAACAACCACCCTCTAGCCCCAGGCAAGAAGTTGCAGGACTGGGGAGGGGGAGGACACCCCCATCCTCCTCCCCCGGGGTCCCCACCTCTGCCCCAGCCCTGGGCATGAGGCTGCTGGGTTCGGGGGGGGGGGGGGGGTGGTGTCCCATGCCCCGCCCCCCCCCCCGAGGTACCATCTCTGCCCCAACCCCGGGCATGAAGCTGCAGGGCTGGGCGGGGGGGGGGCTCAGTCCCCGACACCCGCCCTGGTATCCTGACGTCTGTCCCAGCCCCGGGCAAGGGGCACTCAGCACCCGCGGGGGGTGGGCAGGCATCACTGCTTTCCACCGGCTCGAGGACAGGGGTCCACGGCCACGTATGGCTCTGCTGCAAGGAGGCAGGGATCAACATAGCTCCCCCCTCCCCGTGTGTATTCCCCATCCCCAGCCATGCAGGCAAAGCAGCTGTCAGGAGCGCAGAGCCCTTCTGAATGCTGAAAACCTCCCTAATTGGCAGCGGGGGAAATTGAGGCCGGGGCGGGGGAGGAAACTGAGGCAGGCAGCGGTGGGTCTGCTCAGCTCTGCTTGGGGACACACTGGGGCTGTCTCCAGCTAGCCCTGCGGTCCCGGGGCCATCACCGCCGGCATCTCCCGGCAGGCTGGCTCCCCCGGGAAGGGATGCCTGGAACGCCGTCAGGCTCAGCCCCGGCCAGGGGAAAGAATTAATCCCATTATTGGCAAGCTCACAGATGGCGACTGCACCGATTCCCCTGTTTAGCAGATTTAACAGATAAAACGGGAGGCAAGGAGGGAGAGGGATCCTCCCCCCAAGTACACGCACAACAGGGCATGGGGGGCAATAAACACCCCCCTTCCAAGCACACGAGGATGCTGCCCGGGGCACTCCAAAACACACCTGCGATGCAAGAGGCTGCAGAGTGCACAGGATGCAGCTGGTGTGCACCAAACCCCTTGCAAACATCAAGTCCATCCATCCTGCCCTGGATAAGGCAGGGGAGTTGGAGATACGCAGGCTGCATGCTGTGCGTCCCCCCCCCAATGCCAAACCAGCAGAACACCTGCCGCCTGCCCCCCCCGCCCCGGGGTTTTTCCAGGAGGTCAGGGGCCAGCTCCTGCTTCCCCGGCTCGGGCGTATTTAAGCAGCTGCTCCAGCACTTGGGAGGTGGCATCAGAGCCGGGGCTGGAGTCCAGGATTAGGCAATGTGGGAAAAGGCTGGCAGGAGGCCAAGGATGCTGGAGCATCCCAGACCAGGAGCGGGGAGGACAACAAAAAGGGCTGGAAGGACGGATGAATAGGATGGACAAGAGCCAACACTGCTGTGACACCAGCGTGTACCCACGAGACTCTGCCGGAGCGCCTCCACCGCTGTCACGAGCTTGGCAGGGCTCAGCGACATTCACCTCGCAGCCATTTCCCACTGTGGCCCCCCTGGAGCCCCCGGATAACTCCAGCCGCAGCTGCCAGGTCCCAGCAGCGCCCAGCAGGCAGGATGAGGCCAGCAGACTCTGAAGCAAACCTGCCTGCTCTCCTTTTAAGCTGTTGCAAAACACTGCGCCTTTGATTCTGCGGGCGGCAGGGCAGCTCAGGGCAAACAGTGATGCCCAGCCTGGCATCCTGCAAACTAAACACCCCTGGCCACACACACCAGCTCCCTGTTCCTCCCTCATTCCCCTTGGGCGGGGCAGATGGACCCCAAGGATAGGGAGGGCACATCTGAGACATCCACTTTCAGAAGGCAACGGAGTTGCCATGCTGGAGGTTGTCACGGCAATGGGATAGTGGGAATCTGGGTGGAAAAGGCAGGGGATGTGATCCCCCAGGGTTGTTGTAGGGGCACAGCACGGTGTTCCCCCTCCAGAGCCCCAGAGTGGAACCAGAGATAGGTGTCATGACACCCCCTCATTTTCTGCCCCAGGCAGGGAATAACGATACACCCACCCTGCTGAGCTCAGCCTGGCCTTGCTGCTCCTGGTGGGGTGCCACCACGCCACCCCTTCCTGCTGGCATCTCTTCCCTGGGGCTTCTGGCAGGTCTGGAGGTGTAGGACTGTGGGCACTAGTACAAGCGTGGCCCCAGCATCCCAACATGGCTCACCTCGGTGGCAGCAACACTGAGGCAAACCTGACCCACAGCAAGAGGGGACAGCCCCAAAGCCTTGGGGACGCACTGCATTCAGGGGCTGGGGCTGCTGGGGAAAGTGGGAAAGCCCCAGTGGGCTAGTGCAAGGATGGGGCTCAGGGCAGGAGGGAGGGATCCCTCATCCTAGACCCCCCTGCTGGGAGAGAGGGCAGGCTGCTCCCCAGCCCTGCTGTGCCTCAGTTTCTCCTGCCATTAAGACCTCACCAGGGATGCCACAGGCACCTGCCCAGCTCTATGGCTCACCTGGCCACATGGGAGGAAGACATCAGCGCTGTCTTCAAACCTGCCCATCTGGGAGCTCCAGTATAGCTCCAAGTGGACTCTGTGGAGCCACCCCATCCCTTGGCACAGGGGAGAGGGCACTTAGTGGCCAAAGTGCAAGCACGTCTCTCCAGCTCCCGCTCCTTGCTCCAGGCAGGAGCCTGTTTGTGTCATATGAGCCCAGCCAACGCCCTCATAAACCTACCCTGGGAAGCCCTGGCTCCTACCTCTATCCCACACCAGCACAGGTGGGATATAACCCTCCCCGTGCCAGAGCATCCTCCCTCTGGAAGCAGCTCACTGCTCCTGCGAAGAGGCGGGATGCTGAGCTGCAAGGATGCTTGGCCATGCCCACGCTCTTTGGGGGGAGCCCCTCCCATGCCCAGCAAGCAGCGTGGCGCAGGGACCCCCTCGCCATCCTCCCCACTGCTGCGTAGCAATTTCCATACATTAGAGATCTGAGGATCCATCAGCTGGGAGCAGACAGGTTGAGGCTGGGAGCTGCCTTCCCTGTGCCAGCCCAGACAGCGCTCCCAGGGGACTAATACCGGCATGTAAATATTAGATACTTTTGTCTCCTCTGAGACCAATTACACAAATCGTGGCAGCTCCCGCAGGACTCTCTGCTTCTACTTACTGTATCATCATTAACAGCTTATTAGAGAACAGCTGCTCAAAGATGGGGGAAAAAAAGAACTACGGGAGGAGAGACGACAAGGAGATGTGCATGGAGGAGGGCAGGCTGGGAAGGGTGACCTCCACCCTGCTGCAGAACTCGGGGACACCCACACCCATCCCTGCAGTGCTGCTGGTGTCCAGCTCTCTCTGCAATCCCAGCAGTGGGACCAGTCCAAACTCTCTGCTGGGATCTGCTGTGAGTTTCCCGGGAGGCAGAGGGAGGGTCCCTGGGGATGTCAGAGCATGCAGTGGCTAATGACAGGACCAAGGTGGCTGCAGGACTTCCGAGGAAACCAGGAGTTGGAGGAAAGCCACCAAAGCAGCCTCGCACCCCCTGCCCGGGGCATGTGGGGCTGGGAAGCTCCCTTTGTGCCTAGGAGGGAGGTTATTCCTTAGCTTTTGGGTACCTGTCACCTGCAGCAAGTCCTCCCCGGGTGGCTGAAGGGAATGGGGGAGGGGGGGGCGCAGACAGGGGATGCTGGGAAGGGGGCTGGAGGGTATGGGATCAGACCCTGCTGGGGGCAACGTTGTCTGGTGGGTGCTCCTCCATCTCCACCCCCTACTCTTGTGGTGGAGGAACATGAAGTTTGTCATGAGCCCCCCAGCACAGCACAGCCTTCCCGAGGGGGATGGGCTCCCTAAGCCAACTACAGCATCACTCCCAGGTGCAGCTAATTGGGAGCAGGATGCTCCTCACCATCCTCCCTGTTCCCTGCGGGTGATGCCAGCCTGACTGGAAGCAGTCCCTCCAAGTGGTGAAGCCCCAGGTGCAATTAGGTGTCATCAATCACAGCCCTGACATCCACTAATGACATCCTCTGTGGCCTCTGAGGGCAGCCGGGGTCCCCAGTGGGGTGACAGTGGGTGCCTCTGGGGCCACCCTGGGGTGCCTGTGTGCAGGTGGCCGGGGCAGGTGGCCCTGCCGGGTGCTGTGTCCCCAGGAGGATGCCATGGCATGCTTCTGGTGCGCTCTAGCGTCAGCCAGCATTAATGCATAGACAGCACTGCACAGCAGGAAGGCTGGACATGCACATGCATGGGGACACCTGGCACAGCCATCGGCTGCACCTTGCCCCTGTATGGGTGACTTTGCAGGGCAGATATCCCGCGCTGGAGGGGGCAGAAGCAATGCAATCCCCCCACACACACACATGGGGGCAGATGCTTTGCAGAGCAGTGTTCCCCAGGGCTTTTGGGGGACAGCACGTGAGCAGGGAGGTAGCAGCTTCCCGTCTGATTGCTAATTATCCTCGTTATTCCGTGTCAGACACTTTATGAAGCACCAGAGTGATTTGCTCTTTCCCTGTAATTAGGCACGTCGCAATTACCATCTAATTCAAGTTCAAGCTCCATGTCCTCACGACCTTCCCGGCCTTGACATGATGTCCCTGCTTGTCTCTCTAGAGACTCCCCCAGAACGGCCCCCCTAAGCCTGCCTCTCCTGCTTGTAGGACAGGAAAGGGGTACTGCAGCCTCACCTGGTGGGAGGACAGGGCACGGAGCAGCACCACAGCCCTCCCAACCACCCCCCCCCCCTCGGCCCCATCTCAATGGGATGCCAAAAGCCCCAGGCCAGGTCTGGTGTCCCCCTCCCAGGGTCAGGAGGGCGACAGTCCCCAGCATAACACTCCTGAGCATCCTTGAGCCCTTCAGCTTTTGGCCTGGCCACAGCAGAGCTGAACCCCCGCATGCAGCCAGATCCTGCCTATGCACAGCTCTAGGCCAGCTGCCACCTCACCCCACACCGTTATTTTAGACCCACAGAATGTACTTAAGGGCTCCTTCCACGTCCAGGTCCCACCCTCAGCTCCCACTCCCTGGGGAAACAACAGCATAAGAACAACCTCAGAGGAAAAGCCCTTCACAAGATGTTTTTTTTCTAAAAAACAAAGAAAAGAAAAAAAAAAGAGGACAGCAGCCTGGGCAAGCAGCAGCTCTTGCTTGGGGGTTTCTTCTCCCTACCTGGCCTATGGTGTTTGCTCCAGGAATAACTCCTTTTGGAGCATCCTCCTGGCAGTGCCTGTCCCCGAGCAAAATGCTGCAGGACCGGGCACCGAGCCGTGCCAGGCTCCGCTGCTGCACCCAGCGGCACCGGAGTCACAGCAGCAGGATGCCCTCCCCCTCCCGGCAGCTAATTAATCTTTCTGCTCAGGCAGAGCTCATTAGTACTGGTAGAGCACAGGGCTGCTCCGGCTGCCCAGCACAGCCGCCCTTCCCGGTGGAGAGCAAGGTCAACACTTGGGGCCATCCAGCACTGGCACTGGTGGAACCACACTTGCCCTGGGCTCTGCCTCCTGTCCCCCTTGATGGCCTTTCCTGCAGGCTGGTGGTCTTTTTTTTTTTTCAAGCTCACACCACAGGAGAAAAATAAAAGAAAAAAGAAATAAAAAAGGGGCGGGGGGGAAGAAAAGCCCACCCCCCCGAGCCTGAAGGCAAGGGAAAAGCAGCCAAGGAAAGCAGTGGAGTCAGCCAAGTGCCTCGCTCCGTGGCAGGCAGGGCGCGAGTGGGCCGCCCTGTAAATGTTTTGAATTTCCAAAACAGGAGGGAGACGCCAAGAGCTGCCGAGTTCCCCCACACGCCAAGAAGGACAAACGGCATCCCTGAGCAGCGGAGGCGCGGGCAGGCGCCCAGCACGCCGGCTCCCCCCATCCCGGCTCGTCCTCCCACCCCGGGGATGTGCAGTGCTGGGGTGATGCGGCACAGGGGCTCTCTGTGACTGAGCTCTAATTATAGCTGGGAAGAGGAAGCACGGTGGTGCTGGGTGAAGGCGGGTGCCGGGTGTGGAGCTGGTGGTGGCCCCAAAGGCAGGTTCCACGCGAGATGATGGGTGGCTGCAGGTGGGATGTACACCTAGAGTAGAGCCTGCAGTGATCAGGCACACGGCAATGCCCCCAGCTCCCCAGGAGCTCTCCAGCTCACTCCCCATAGGGAAATTGCCCCCTTTGATGACTAAAACCATTGGAAAACCCCCAAAGCCAGCATTCCAGAGGCTGTCCTCACTGCACAATGCTCTAATGCACATCCCTGCTGCACACTAAAGGGAAATCCCGGTGCCCACCCTGACTGCTGGCAGGGATGCAAGGATACTGCACGGGTGGTCCAGCCACTTGGCATAATCCCATCCTGAGGGGTGATGCTGTGCCCCAAAAAGCAGAAGCTGCCCCGTAAAAAAGAAGAAAGGGCTGGAGGAGATGGGGTGGCATCCATGGGAATGCCAGCAGTACAGCCCCCACACTGGGGGGGGGACCCCCATACACACACCCCTCACTGCAGATTATAATTTTGCACAGATTATAATCTTAATTCATAATCTTCAAAAGACTGAAACCCTCATCTGACTAATCTTATCCTCCCTACAGCATAACCCCTCCAAGTTTATACCCTGCATGGGGAGAGAGCGGCTGCCCCAGGTGCCAGGCAGGGGGGAAAAGCCGTGGGGTGAGCCCCCCAGCAAAGTATCGCCGGGTTAGGAGCAGCCAGAGAGACAATATAGGGACTATGAGGCCTCCTCACTGCCAGATGTGTGTTAATAAGGCAGCTGCCCCCTAAGCTAATAAGGTCACTTACTGGCTCCAGCAAGACGAGAAAACAAGCAGGGGCTTGGCTGCGGTACAGCCTGACTTGGCACTCGCTGCGCGCCGGCTTCCTGAATTCTTGCCGCTTCCAGAGCGGCGCAACAGGGTGGAAAAACGCAGATATAACCCCCCCCCAAAAAAAAAAAACACAGCCCACCCGCCTCTAGCATCCCTTCATCCTGGGGGGCTGGGCTGAGGGCCAGCACCTACAGCCCGCTGCAAATGGGCTGCACAGTCCGTTGGGGACAGCAAGGTGAGGACACCCCGACTTGTTTTATTCCCTGGGGAAAACCTCCCGGGAAGGGATTGTGGGGGGATTCCTGCAGACTTTCCCAGCACGGCGAGGGGAGCAGAGGCCCCCCCCCCCCTGCTCCCTCCCTCCCTCGCCTGCCCCCGATCATGGCGCCTACAACTCCCTTTGTTTTAATATTATAAAGCGAGCCAGATGCCGGCTTTAATCCCCTCAGCTGGTGAGGATTTGCAAACACATTAGGAGGCAGAGCTGCTGCGCGCTGGCCCCTCTGCTGCTGCTCCCCAGCCCCACAGCTCGTCACTGCACCCCATCTGCTGCCTGGGAAAGGGGATCCTGGCCCCTAATTGCCTTCTCATGTCCGGATTAGGAGCTGACAAGGTGTCCGACAAGGGGGGCACAGGCATCCCCTGCCACTTGCGGCTCAGGAGCACCAGGAGGGCCTTTTGCAATGCCCTCACTCGGGAGTTTGAAGGATTTGCCTCGGGTGACACGATGCCAGGGTGATGGCTGCTGTGGATGCACGTGGGCAGAGGTTGGACAGGCAGCCCTCCTGTTGCAGGGATGATGGATAGCATGTCTGTCCCAGTGGTGACGGCTGCCAGGCCGGAGCACGAGCTGGCTCTCCCAAATCCCTGGCAGCTGTGGGATGTTTCAAGGCAAAGCTCTAAAAGTACCTCTTGCAGCATTACCAGGGAAGAGATGTTCCTCCTGATCTCCACTGCTGCCACCTCCTGCTTTGCAATGCCTGAAGGTTGGCTCTGCATCCATTCCCCTGGGTTTCAGCATGTAAGGCTGAGCTTAAACAGGTACCAGCAGCGGGAGCGAGAGCAGTCACTCCAAAGTGTCACATCCCACCACCGGAGGGGCTCCAGGGGCAGATCAGGAGTCAGGCATTCATTTGCCTTGCCTCCTTTCAGGGTTTTTTGTTCAACCTGTGTGGCTGACAGCATCCAGGCCAGCTCCCTCGTACACCAACCCCAGCTTCTCCAGCAGGCACAGGCCCTTGATGCTGCTGGGAGGGGGAAGAAAACCACTGCAAAGCTGGGAGAGGTGGCTGCAAATCCTCAGGAGCCAGAGAGCAAGGGGGATGTGATGCTAGAGCAACGTCCCAACCCTGCAGCACCTCAATGAGGGATAGTGCCACTATTTAAGCCTATAAAGCCCCTCCTCACCCAAAGGCCACGTCGCAGCATGATCCTCCTTCTCAAAGGCTGGAGGTTTCCCTCCAGGCACCCCAAACCAGGATGGACTTCACAGGGGGGAAACCAAAGAGCCCCCCAGCACTGCAGGGACCAATCATTCTCCTAGAGGATTTCCACATCCTCCCCTGCCTCCAGCCCCTCGGCAGCACCATCACTCCCAGACAGCCCAGTGCTGCTCAGCGCTCCTGAGGAAGCACCACGCTCCACCCCAGCGCTGCCAGAGAGGGATGCACTGCACTGGTTCCCCACAGAAGGCTACAGCTGCAGCTCCCCCAAGGAAACAGCTCCAGGAACACACACAAAAAATCTTCCTGAGCTGCTCCAGGCCCCATATTTGCACAGCAAAGGCAGTGGGGCTTTTTTTGACAGTGTGCTTTTTGGTTTGTTTTTTTTTTAAGACCAGGATCTCCTACATACCACATAGCAGCCAGGAGTTCAGAGGGAGCAGAGCTCAGTGCTTTAAAACAACGCCTCATTTGCCAAGAAATAATCCCAAGGAACAAAAAAAAAAAAAAGTCCAAAACCCAAGACTCAGAAGATAATTAACTCCACAAAGCAGCAACTCCGAGTCGCTCAAATCTTTGCTCTAACTACCAAGCCTCTGCTCCAAGGGCTTATTTCTTGTCTGCAACACAACGGCACCAGCACTTGGAGGCCTGGGGATTTTATTAGCATCCCCCCCAAACTCCGCTGGCAGATTTGTCCCCCCCAGCACACTCAGTTCACTCTCTCAGCCAGGCTTGGTGGGGGGCCCGGCCCCGCGTGAGAAACACGTCTCCAAGCAGGGTTGTGAGGGGGTCACTCCCCATCCCTACGTAGGGCTGCAATAAGGACATCAAGGATGCAGTGCTCCATCACTGGCTGCCATGGGAGAGAAGCTGGCAAGAGGGCAAAGGGATGCTGCTGCCCCCTCGATACCTCTTCACGCCCCCCAGCAGGGAAGGAGTCACCTTTCAGGGTCTCCCCTGTAGACAAACAGCAAAAGAAGGCAGGACAGTCCAACCCTGGGTGTGCATTTCAGCCCCTCCATTTCCTCTCTGTCCTTTGGGGCTTCGCGGAAGGGATGCTCCACCAGGAGCTGGCATGAGTGATCCTGGTAGCATCATCCCCTGGCAGCGTCACCCCCTGCCCGCTCGACAGAGAGGGAAATAAATGAGAGAAGAGCCGAGAAAAAGCAGTGTGGAGCCAGCCCTTCCCACTGTCGCTCCTCCCGGCATCCCCCCTCCCCTCCCGACTATGAAAAGCCAATGTCTCCGCACCCCTCCAGCCAGGGGATGGGAATGTGGAAGCAATTGCACTTGGCAAGGCAGCAACAGTGAGTCAAAAACAGTTGTTTGGCTTGTCAGCCACCCAGGCCCTGCAGCACTCTTGTTTTCCTTCGCCTGCCTTAACCCCTTGCAGCCCTGGCCCCTCTCCCCAGTGGGACCTGCAGCCCCTCAGCCGCACCGTGGAGATGCTGGGCAAAAGCCTTGTCCCACCGCCCAGTTACACTGCTCCTAGAAATGGGATGATGGGTAATTGCCCAGTTTGAAAACCTGCAGCAAGAGATTGTGCCAGCCATGCAACCAAACCTGCCATGGTGTCGGGAGGTGCATGGGGCTGGCAAGGGGCAAAGGAACATCCCAAGGCCACCAAGGAGCACAAGCAGAAAGCCCAGTGCTCCCAGAGCATCCCACTTGCTCATCCCAGGAGATGCAGGGAGGTTCTTTTGCCTATGAGGGAGAACATCCGAGATGCTCCTTGGCAAGGTGAGGGGACATGGCCATGTGTGCTGGGGACCCTGTGTTGCCCCAGGGTAGCTGAACACTCCCCTCCCCAGAGTCAGCCCAGGGGCATGGAGCTCTGTAAATCCTTGAGCACAGCCTCCCCTGTCCCACTCTCAACAGTTTTAGCACATCCCAGGCTGCTTCCCACCGGCTCCTCCACCTCCTTCCCTGCTGGTCTTATGGTGGCAAGGCCAGAAATGTGTCCAGAGACACCACGTGCTACATTGGGTTCTCTTCTCCATCCCCAGGTCACCCCTTGCACCCCAAGACAAGGGACCCAGGCCATGCACTCAACTTCCCCCCTTCCTGGCAGCTTCACACAGTGCTGGGACCCTGTCTCCACTCAGGCCACTGTTGATTTGGGACAGGATGAGGGAACACCAGGACCCATCCAACACCTCCCCACCCTCTGGGCCCCCAACTCCTCCATTCCCCCGCTCCAGCACCGCACCCCATATCGGACCCAGAGAAGAAGGAGACAAGGATGGAGCCCAGGGAAGGGGCTGCTCCCTCTCCCCATTGCAGGGGCCTTCCCAGGACCTCCCTGGTACAAGAGAGCCACGACAAGAGGATGGATGGGGAAGAGTTAAACCGGAGGGGAGGAAAAGCAGAGGGCAAGCCTTCATACCCGCCTAGAGAGACAAAGCAAGATGCTAGAGCCAAGAGATGAAGGGTGAGGATGCGATAAGAGGGGGAGCCAGAGTGTGCGCTGGAGCGAGGGAGAGGGGAGGAGGAGAGGTGGGTGATGACCAAAGTCATTGAACATTTTTTGGCACGCCTACCCCCGAGTATCCTGGCCGTTGGCCCAGCTCGGAGCTGAACTTAAACAAACTCCTGTTGCAGCCATCTGCTTGATTTTAAAATAAATCAAACAATCTGTTGAGCCGTGGGTGATCAAATTTCCATCTGTGCGGACGCCTGCTCGCCTCCTCGGAGCCTCCGCTTGCCTCTACCAGCCAAACACTCCTGGCAGCATGTGGCCTCCCTAATTCCTCCAGGAAAGGGAGAAACCGGACCTCCCCCCTGCACCCCGGCCCCCTCCCAGCCCTTCCCCGTCACCCTCCTAACTCAAACCAAGTGCTATTTTTACAGCCGCCCACCAAACAGAGACGTATGCCGGGCTTAAACAGAAGGAAAACAGGACTGGGGGGCACATCCCAAGAGGTCCTGAGCTTCTCCATCGCTGTCCGTGCTGGGGCAGGGGATTTCTCATCCTGTTCCCTCCATCCCGTGGGTCCAAGGGAATGAAAAGGAAAAGGGCAGCAGCTGACAGCAGCAGGACCCTGCCTGCCCCGGTGCTGCTGGCACAGAGGCCACAGAGAGACCAGAAATAGTGGCTGTGAAGCCACCACTGCATGGCTGTCCCCAGGATGGGGACAGCGAGCGCATGTCACCTTCAGGTTTGTCCAGCTCCCAGTCACCATGCCGAGCCATCTCCTCCAGGCAGTGCACTGGCCCTCGAGCCCACCTAAAATCTCCTCTCCTGAGGGGTGCCCCTGCCTCCAGGAGCAGGAAACCCAAGGGGAAGCAGCACCACTTGTAGATTTAGGCACTCACCCCAAGGTCCTCCAAAGTGCCAAAAGAGGAGTGACATCTCCCTCCTCCATTGCCTCTTTGGGTGCTGCAACACTCCAGTTCACCCTGGGCTACCCTGACTGCAACTCAGCCACCAGCTCTGCACGTGGACACCCATGAAGTCTGTGGTCCCAAACACCCTCTGATCAGTCGGTCCTTTCTCCAGTACAAGGTCAAACCTCCACTGGAATCACCTAGACTGTGTTCTCCTCCCTCCATAAGCACCTTCCTTCCTCTCCAAGTGGAGGGCATCAGGCATGGGGCCAGTGCAGCCAGAAATAGGGCAGCAAGCGGGGCAAGGGGGAACACAGCAAAGGGACAAAGATGTGAGTAAAGAGGAAGGAAAACAATGTATATGAAGGAGAAGGGGTACAATAAAGGCTGCAGTGGGGTTAGGGCTTGCTGGACCGCAGCAGCTCAGGTGCAGGAAGGTCAGGTTGCTGAGAGCAAGGGTTGTCTATGTATGGGGAGTGGAGGAAGGATGTGAGATGCAGAATTTACTCCTGCTCAAAGGTGGCAATTATCATAGAATCATAGAATGCTTTGGGTTGGAAGGGACTTCAAACATCACACCCCCCTGCCATGAGCAGGGACACCTCCCACCTGACCAGGCTGCTCAAGACCCATCCAACCTGGCCTTGAACACCTCCAGGGATGGGGCAGCCAGAGCTTCCCTGAACAACCTGTGCCAGTGCCTCACTACCCTCATCCTGAAGAACTCCTTCCTAATGTCTAATCTAAATCTTTCCCCTTTCAATGCAAAGCCATTATCAGAGGGATGCTTTGCCAAAGGCCCCCATGGCATAGCATTGTTCAGGCAGGAGGGAGGAAGAGGAGGTGCCCGAGGCACCCAACACCCAAGCACAGCCCTGCCAGGAGCCCGAGCCAGTGGCAGGGCTGCAGAAGAAACCTCACCCACACAGGACGCTGCCAAGCCAAGAGCTGTCCCAGCCAACCCAGGGCCAGCCTCGCCAAGCCACTCACTGCTGGAAATAATGGGGAGCTTTTGGGGAGGCTTGGGACCAGGGTGGCCCCCACCCTGCCACAGCCCTGCATGCTTCCCAGTGCCAGCTCTTGGGAGGCAGCCACAAGCAGCAAAGGGCTTAGACAGTCCCAAGCACACTGCAAGCAGTGCCCAGGCTCTGGGGATGCAGAACCAGGTCTGAGAGAATGAGTATGGTGGATCAGCAAGGTAAAATCAGCTGGAATAAGTGATGTAGCAGCTTATGTGACCCCAGTGTTGTATCCCTGTGCCACCAGCCACCCATCTTGGGGACTGCCCCACAGGAAAATCTGTTCCCAGGGGAGTCCTCAACTGATGCAGGGGGTGGATGAGACAAGGAGTGCCCCAAAAGCCATCCCTGCTTTGCAGCAGCTGCATGGTGTAAAATCTGGGCACAGCCCCAACAGGATACACAGCAGGGAGCAGGTTACAGTTACACAGCACAAGCAATAGAGGGAAAGGGGGAAAAAAACAACCACCAAACTCCTTTTTAGAAGAGGAAAGGACTGACAGGACCTGGCTGAGAAGCAGGAGAAAGCCCAGATTTCCCAGTTACTGTGCAGATGTTCTGGACTAAAAACAGAAGACAGCAGGAGCAAATTCATCTCCCTCTCCAGAGACACCACATCCAGGGCATCTGGACTCTGTCTGCAGGCAGGAGAGGCAGCTTCCCTCTGGCTCCCCAGGGAGACCCTGCACTGAGCTACCCTGAACCTCCCGGGGTGCCACCCACATCCGAGAGCCAGGGCAGCAGCAGCAGCCAGGGCTCTGTCCCCACGCTGGGTTGACCTTGGCACAGTTACCTCCGGGGAAAACTGAAAGGCCTTGTCTTCACCATGTTTTCACTTTGGGATAACTCATGCTGCCTGCTCCGAGGAGCCGGGAGGAGAGATAGAGAGAAGAAAATGCAGCTGTTTTAGCAGTGAAGACAAGGAGGGAGGGTGGGAGACAGGCAAATATATATATATATTTATTCCTGGCCAGCGTAATAACTGAAATCACTAGTACTTGATCACCACTTGATGAAAAGCTTCATGACTGACTGAAGTCAGCCTGCTTCCAGAAACATGCTGCAAGCAGATGGGAGGTGATGGTGGCAATTTGCTGCTCGCCCCACACCCCACACGCAGCCCCCAAGACGCCTTGTGCAGCTGTCTGTCCATCCGTCCCTCCTCCCTGGGTCTGTCTGTCTCCTTGTGGCTGCAAACCACCGAGCAAGAGGCTGACGCCTTGGCTGTCACCAAAATGTTCCTGGCTTCAAGGTCCCTGCCGGCAACCGCAGTGTCCTTGTGTCCGGCTCCCTGCGGACTGAGGTGGCTGCTGGTGGCCCCCCCGGAGCCATCAGCTGATGCACTCCCTGCTTCCAGGGGAGGCAAAGCTGGCAAGGATGATCAAAACCATTTTGAAGGGTCAACAAGGGAAACCACTCTGCATGGGGTGCAGCAGAGTCAGCAGGAACTCTGGCTGGGGCTCAGAGATGCCCCCACGATGGAAGTCCCCAGCTCCAAAAGCAGCAGGTGCCAGGGACACAGTGGGTGCCAGCAGGACACAGACTCATGAGGGATCATAGAGGGGCAAACAGCCCTGGAAACAGCCTGGGCTCTACACTAAGCTAGTCCTGATATCCTCCTTGGCTGGAAACCACCACGGCGCTCCTGCCTCTGACCACAGCAGGCAGCTGTCCAACCCTGCAGTAAAGGGGCATGTTCCTGGCTGCAGGGTTGCCACCACCCATCTCCCCTAATGACCTCACCTCGCATCCTGGGTGGGTCTCAGACTTGTTTTAGCTCTAAACCAGAAACCAAAAATTCAACAAGAAGAGCTGAGCAACCTGTGCAAATGTTCTGCTGGAGGTCCTCACTGCAACGGGCAACAGCCCATCCAGCATCAGGGCTTGTACATAGGCACCAAAATGCAGCATCCTGGCAGTTCTCTGGTTTGGGGAAGCTCCTACACGTGTGGCATGAAAGCACAGATACCCCGGCCCCGTTCTACACATGCCACAGGTGTTTGATGCAAAGCAGTCACAGTGCTCGCCCTGTCCCAGCATGGGTTATGGCATGGGTTCGGTTTTGGGCCCCTCACTACAAGAAAGACCTTGAGGGGCTGGAGTGCGTCCAGAGGAGGGCAACGAAGCTGGTGAGGGGGCTGGAGAACAAGTCCTATGAGGATCAGCTGAGGGAACTGGGGTTGTTTAGCCTAGAGAAGAGGGGCTGAGGGAGACCTCATCGCTGTCTACAACTGCCTGAAAGGAGGCTTGAGTGAGGTGGGTGTTGGTCTCCTCTCCCAAGTCACAGGTGATAGGACGAAAGGAAGTGGCCTCAAGTTGCGCCAGGGGAGATTCAGATTAGACATCAGGAAATATTTCTTCACTGAAAGGGTTCTCAGGCACTGGAAGAACTGCCCAGAGAGATGGTTGAGCCACCATCCTTGGAGCTGTTTAAAAGACAGGTAGATGAGGTGCTCAGGGATCTGCTTTAGTAGTGGACAGGTACAGTTTGACTTCATGATCTCAAAGGTCTTTTCTAACCAGGTGATTTTATGATTCTATGCTTGGCACAGGCACCTCACCATGGGCTGGCAGGTTAGAGAAGGAATGCCAGGGCAGCCGCTGCTCCAAGCACGCCAGCTCCACCAGTAAACAGATGACTTCAGTCTCCCAAGAGCTATTAAAGCCCAGCAGCGTTGGTACTAAAGTGGAAGGAGGGAGAAAAATAATGAAAATAAAGAGGAAGAATCAGCGTCATATTCAAGCCAAGCTGAGAAGTGCACCCAGGCAATGTCCTCCTCCCAACCCAACCAAAACGCCTTCCTAGAGCAAGAGCAGGAGCCATCCCCTTCCTCCCCGCTCTGCTACTGAGGATCCAAGGGAGAAACAAGTCATGCCTTGGCCAGAGCAGCTGCACAAGGCTGTTTATCCAGCCAGGCCACACCAAGGCTTGTGTGCGCCGGGGTGGCTGGGGAGGTGGGAGAGACTGGCAGGGCCACGAGCACCGCAGCGGAGCCGCTGCTCCCCCGGCAGTGGGAGCCCTGCCCGCAGCAGCCTGGGCTGGCACCAGGGCTCCAGCATCTTCTCTGCGGCACAGGGAGGGGAACCACGCTCTGATGGCCGGGAGCGATGCCTTTTGCAAACAGCGGTGAAAGGAAGGAGCAGCACAGCATCCCCACAAGCTAGGCTGGCACCTGCCAACACGTGGCAGGAGCTCTGCAAGGAGCCAAGGCACGCTCGAGGTGCTGCTTGGGTAGTGGGGGGATATGGAGCTGTCAGAGCCCTGGGCTGGGGCCCAGGACTATTGCGGCACCGGAAGGTATCCCGTTGCCAGCTGCTCACAGCAGAGTAAAGCCCAGCCCAGCTGAGAGCCCGCTACTGCCAGCCGAGTTGGGGAGGCACAGAGAGCACCCTGCTCCGAGCAGCATGTGCCAAAAGTGCTGACAGGGAGCAAATAGAGCACCCTCCCCTCCAAAAAATGGCATGTCACCACTGAATGGCCCAGGCAACCACCAAACCACAGGCATCCCCAGAATCTGCTCGGGAGATGGAGACATCTCCTTGACCCCAGCTCAGCCCCTGAGAATCACAGCAGAGGTGTCAGCACAGGACCCAGCTGGGATGTTGGAGAGCAGAGGATAGTGAAAAGCCACCACCTCCTGCCACCATCAATGTGGTTGCAAAACCAAGTGCCCACACTGCCACTGGAGGGACGCTCCTTCTGGCCAGGAAGAGAATCCCAGGCTGCCCTCTGCAACTCTGCTTCTTGGATGGCTGAGAAAGGCCAAGTGTCTGGACAAAACATCTGTTCATCCGCAACAGCCAGAGCTGTCCATCCCTCTCCCCCATCTCCCAACTTGGCTGTGGCTTTGCACGAGGCGCAGACAGGGAGGCTGCTGCAAGATGCTCCAGCAGTTACAAAAGCTTTTTCACCACAGGAGACCAGAGCGGAGCCAGTCCCTCTCTCCAGAGGGGCTGTGGGGGATATTTCAGGGGGTGCAGGCAGGATTTCCTGGGCAGCACACATTTCAGGCCAGTGTTTTTGGCAGGCGCCTGCAGAGGAGAAGCAGCACTCGAGCTTCCAGTCCTCCACTGCTGCTTTTGGGAAAGACAGAGAAAAGGCAAGGAGGGGCGGAGAGGGGGGTGCTGTGGGTGAAAAATAAATATATAGCAGCCAGCTGGTGAGCTGTGGAGTCAGCACAAGGTCTGGAGGACACAGCGGCTGGCAGCAGCACGGGAGCCCTGGTATTTTGGACAGCTGGTACAGCAAGGTCAGCCTGGCCAAAGCAAAAGGCTCCTTTTGCAGTATCCCCCCTGCCCCACTGCAGTTGAAAGACACGCACCCCTGGCTGGAAACCACAGGGGGGACACGGCACCAGCCCATGGGGTCACTCTGAAACAACCTAATTGGTGAGTGAGGATGAGGAGGGATGGAGGGGCGCAGGTTTCCAAACCCGCCCTGACCTCATCGGCAGGAAAAAGCAAGCAGCATATTTTCCTCATGTTGTTTCTTTGTTTGCCAACTGGGAACACGATCCCACGGGAGGCCATGCCCCGAGACATGAAGTCATATCATGATTATATTGCCACCTCCATGCTGGGACTGAAATCCAAAAATGCCAGCCCCAGTTGGTGTTAGCCGTAGAGCAGGCGCTGCGGAGGAAGCTGCTGTTGCTGAAAGGCAATGCATGCCTCGCTAAAAACATCTTTACATGGACATATGCTGCAAACAAACCAGGTTTATCCCAATCAAGTTGGCTTAAAATACCTTGGCCTGAATTTGCTCTGTAGCCACTACCATTAGTGATGGCAAAAACCATCACAAGCACAGATATAACCACAAAAGCCAACCCAAGCTGGAAACCAAAAAATGTAGATGAATGAGACCTGATTCTGCTCCTCCTTTACATTTAAGGGACAAGCAGAAGCCTGATGCAGCCCGTGCCACCCCTCTGCAGCCCACACATGAAGCCGGGGCTGGGGACATGCAGAGGAGCCGTAAGCTTGGCAGAGGAAGTGCAACCACCCAAAACACTGCCCTTCCCTAGAAGGCTTTTGGTTTGCTTCAGAATTAATAAAAGATGCAAACAAGCCAGAGGTCCTGCCTGCCCTGGGACCCTTCCTGCACAGGATTCTTATTTCTAACACTATGATACACCCAAATATCCACACCCTCACCAGGAATATAGCCCAGTGCAATGCAGGAGAAGGGTCAAGCATTGCCCTCCACCTCCTGGGTTTGCTTTCACGGCATCCAGGAGTTGCTGCTGCTGCTTAGGACAAGGCTTAGTCAAGAACACAAGTCTTTGATGTTTGCCCAAAACCTTTTTCGAAAACCAAGAAGAAAATGCCCACCAACAGCTGTAAGGTCGACGGAGTGTTTTGGAAATGCAGCATGACCTTTGGAACTTATAACCTGAAAAAAAGGGCCAAATTCCCAGCTGAGCTAACACACTGCTGGCAAGCAATAAACACAGCAAACTTGGCCCCCATGAGTCTCACTGTGCCCTGTCAGGCACAGCCCCATGCAACAAGACCCAGGTGGCCCCTTGCAAAGCAGGAACAGGACATGGAAAACACCAGATGATGCTCAAAAACCAGCCTGAGGACAGGGCTAGAGACACAGCAGTCACGTCTGGGTCCTGCCAAGGAGTGGGATGGCACCAGCTGCAAATTTTGCACAGCAGCACACAGCACCCAAAGGGAACAGAAACAGCTTAGGGTGGGATCTGAGAGCTTCCAGAAACCTGAATGGATTTGCAAAATGTTGCATGTAAGAGAAAAAACAAACAAACAACACAGCTCACTTACACAGGTTCGTAATTGTAGCAAGAGCAGTGGCAGTTGGAGATGTCAGAAAGGCACAGGAAGCTTCTCCCAGTACTAGCACTGAGAAAGGATGGGAGCATGCACAGAAAACACCAGCCAGGTCAAGCACAAGCAGCCCTTGACCTGGGAGTGACAGTAATGCAGCGCTTCGCCCTTTCAGACAGGGCAGGAGGGCTCGAGGGCAGCTTCAGAGGCCTCTTCAGCAGGCACGGCCAGCCAGGGACATGGGTCAGCATCGCCTCTGGACACCAGCCAAGTCTGGGTGTTTTTATGGTTTATTCAAAGCAATTGGCCTCAACACCTGCTCTGCTCACAGCAGCTGCCTGTCCTGCAGCACCCCAGGGAGCTGGCTCCTCCTGGCCAGCAGCACGGGCTCGAAGGTGGAATGCACAAGCAGTTTCTCCAGATCAGGAGGACAAGACAAGCACAGCCACCCCAAGCTCAGAAGCCCTGCACCGATGGGTGCAGAGATCTGTACAGGTCCCCCTTGCAAGGGGTACGGCTGGAAAGAAGATGCACTCTCACAGAGCACATCTGCATGCCTTGGAGGGGACCAAGGACACTCATGCCAGGGTACGCTTACCAAAGCTCAGCATTGCCATTTTTTCTTGGTGAGAGAATCTAAACCCACCCCATACAAGCCAACAACAGCAGGATTTCTGCAACAGCCCCTCTGCCTGCAGAGCTTACCTCAAGGAGAGCCTTCTGCAGCAGACAGGACCATAGGCACCACCACACCTCCACTGAGCATCACCTGCCCCCACAGCTCCCCAATACCAAACCAGCAGCAGAGGCACCACTCCACCCAGAATGGAGCCTACATCCTCCTGACGAGCCTCAGATGTGGAGCTCCCTCATTACCACATTCAAACTGTTATAGAGAGGACCTGAGCCCCATCCTGCTATTCGCTACCCTGTTAAGAGAGGCAGATGTTGGGGTATTTGATGGCATTTCACTTCTGGTTCCTTAAACGTTGAGCATCTGCATCACCTACCTGCAGGCAGGACAGTAGCAAACCACCAGCAATGTGTGCAGGGGGATGTCAATCATGATTGTGTGGGAAAGATAAAATGAAGTGGCAGAGCTGCAAGGAACAGGGAGATGGTTTTAACCCCTAAGGCTCATTTCCTCCTGCTGGGTCCCATCTGAATGTGAACTTGGCTGACACACAAAGGTGAAAGATGCATCCAGGGTGGCTCTCAGTAGCAAGCGTGGCTGCATAAGTGTACAATTAAATTAGCATTAAGCTATGTTTTAAATAACTTTGATATATGTGAGGTCTCAACCTGATGAGAAGCATGTGGAGATTGGGAGGGAAAAGGCGAGAGGACCTTCTGGCCAGCCAGAGACACCATCAGGACACAGCAGAGCCCAGCAAAGCAGAACGGTCCCTGGACTGGCTGTGTGCTCCCCAGACAGCTCTGCCTTGCCTCCTGCCACCCTGCCTGCTGTAGCAGCCCCTTAATTTGCTCATTAGCAAGCCCAGAGAACAAGAGGGACAAACTGAATGGCATCCCTTCCCCAGGACACCCTCCGTGTTCTCCTCCTCCTCCCCCTCCGCCTTTCATAACCCCACACAAAAGCTTTTCAGAGCTGTTCGGGTCGGAGACAGGGCTGCAGGCAGGAGCCCAAGTGGGAGTTTGGGGCTGGGGCCAGCGGGGCAAGGACTGGCACGCTTGAGAAATGCTGGGCTCGGGGGGCAGGGCACTGACAGACCCTGCATGAAGCACCCCTGAGCACCCAAAACTGGCATCTGAGCTGGAACGGAGCTGCTGTCCATAAAGCCCCCATGATGTGGCCTGGGGACACTAATGGGCCTGAGGTGTGAAACATCAGTGTGAGGACATGTGGATGCTGCCCTCCTCACCAACTGCACCCACCTGGGCTCTGCTGGAGCATCACCCCACCATAACACCCCATGTTAGCACCACGGGACGCTCGCCTGCCTTCTGAGCCCCTTGCGGCCATCAGCCAGGAGCTGGCTCCATCGCAAATGCCAATAGACCAGTGGACAGACAGACAGCATAGCCACGACCACATGGGTATCACAACCTATGCAGCCCCACACTACCTCCAACATCCAGAAAGTCTCCATCGTTGCAGACCCCTCCGCACACAGCAAGTCCTGTTGGCTGAGAGCAGACTCCCATGCGGGCGAGCTTGAAAATAAATCATCTGCATCAAGGAATGACCTGCATGATGTCAGGACTGTCCAGTTTAGGCTGATAGAGCCCAGGTGAAACCACCCAAAATCAAGGCTTCTGGAGGATTCCCATCATTGGTGCCAACCCGACCTCCTGCGCCACCCTGGCACTCTCCATGCCAGTGCCATACGCGCTGACCCTCCTGTGCATTCAGCTCCCGCCCAGTGTCTTTCCAAGCAGTGTCCCCCCAGCTCGAGAGCCAGCATGGCTGAATGGAAAATTATATTTGCAACCAGCCAAGGAAGAGCAACCAGAGAGAGAAAAGGAGCCCTGTCTTGGAAGGGCTGGTTTACATTTCTAAAGAAAATGCCAGCACTTTGGAGAGCCGCAGGGTTCTGGCTACGAACAGAACTGAAAGGCTTTGAAAACTAACTTGGGGATTTAGGATGCTGGCATTTTACAGAGCCCAGCCCAGGGCCTGGTTTGCAGACACAGAGCAGCAGCTCTCCAGCACGCTCCTGCAAGCTGGAAATTCAGGGGTAAAAGCAGATGTTTTCCGATCCCAAGAGAAAGACAAGTTTGCTCTGCCCTGCTGCTTTCTAAGTGACACCCCTGAAGCACCTTGAACAACCTGGGCAGGAGGTGCAGAAAAGAGCACCCTGAGAAACTTGTAGCATCTGGACAATGACACACACCAACACCCTTCAGGGCTGCAGGGCTCCATCACGGTGCCTCGAGGGGCACAGGGTGCTGGAGGCACAGAGGATGCTGCTTGGGGGTCCCTCACTGCAGGATAACCAGAGCAGCAAAGCCCTGAGCCCACACACCAGCCCCCCAGTTGCGGGAAGGGCTGGGGTTTCTCCAAAAAGAAACTCTTTGATTAAGGCACCTTATAAAACTGGAGATAACTCGGGAAGTTTCCTATAGTCACTCCTTCAAACTTCCCGAGGATGCTGCCACTGGCCAGCCCTCCCTCCCCTCCGACACCTCTGACCACCCTTGACAGCGGAGTGGTACGGGATCAGTATTTCCTCCAAGCTGGCCCCCACCTCCCTTGCGGAGGGCTGCAAGCAAGCAGGCGCCAACACTTTTGCAACAGGACAGGTCTTGGCTCTCCCCAGCTCTTGGAAGGATTTTTATCTGTTCCTTCACAGCTTGACAGCTCCAAGAGTTCATTGCTAAAGGCACCCAAGCCATTAGCATTCACCCCCACAGACCAGACCCAGAAAGAAGAGCATCCATCCATGTCACTGCTCCACCTCCTCCTTGATGACAGAGCTGGGAAAGGCTGGAAAGGGAGGGATGGGGTCCAGGCCAACTGCCTTACCTTGGGGAGGAGAGCTGGGGGTGCCGCCGCCAGCAGCTCTGGCGCAGTCATGCTCTTGCCAGCCAGGACCACGGCACCGCACTCAACACAAGCGCCGATGGTCAGCTGCTTCCCGTCATCCACCAGCAAGCTGTTGGCCACGCGGAGGGTGTAGAGGAAAACAGGGAGCCTGGCCACTTGAACTGCTTTTAATCCAAGGCATCGCTTCTTCTCCTGCCGGCAGAAGAAGCAGACGAAGGTCTCCACTTTGTATTGCCGGGACCAGGCGCTGCTGGGGTGGTGGGAGTTCCTGCCCTCATGCTGCAGCCACTGCCCCAGCAGGTCATGGTAGCAGAGGATGCAGGTGGCCACCAGTCCGGTCGAGTCAGCTGGTCTGGCCCGTGGGGCGGGTGGGTAGACTGTCAGGAAGGGAAAAAATGGCTCTTTCTCCCCAAATCGCCCTGGTGGGTTGACATTGAGTTGGAACTCTTTGCCAGCTCCCAGCTCAGCCCCGCAGATGTAGCAGATGGAGGTGGGACCAGGCTTGATGGCAGGGTGGCCAGCCAGGCCACTGGGGTCACCAGCAGAGAAGACCTGATGATACCTCCCCAGGAAGCTCTGCACTGAGTTGATGAGCTCCTCATTGTGGCAGGCCCTGTACATGGCCCACAGGTCCTGCAAGACCCCGAAGCACTTGCGGCAGCTGCTCACCTCCCAGTGCTTGTTCAGCCCCTTGGCGCTGGGTGGGCAAGGCAGGAGGCTGAGGAAGGGGAAATGCATGGTGCTCTTCGCGTTGCCATTGGTGATCTTGGCCGCCACCATCCTCACATCCTTGCCGCACTCCTCCCCGCAGAGGTAGCAAGCCTCGGGTGCCGGCAGGGCACCCATCCCATCCTCCTTCAGCCCTCGCCGTCCCTTGGTGGCCATGGCACTGGCGTTGAGGGGCACCACGTAGAGCCGCTGCAGCACGGGCACGTTGGCCAACTCGAAGCTCTGCCACTGCTGCATGAGGGAGGCGAAGCAGCAGGAACACACCAGGGTGCTGCCGGCGGGCGAGAGCGGCTGGGCACCCGCCGGGGGGCTGTGCAGCCAGAGGAACGGAAAGAAAGGTGCCGGAGAAGTCTTCTCCTGCTTCTGCGAGCTCTTCTCCTGCTTCTGCACGTGGACACGGTGCTGGGCGCCAGGCGCCAAGGGGCTGCCGCAGATGTAGCAGACGATGCCCGATGCCCAAGCGGACCTCGTGCTGCCTTCCTCCTCCTCCTCCTCCTCCTCTTCGCTGGTGATGTTGATCTCGCTGCCCTCTGAGGAGAAACACGGGGGTCCCCTCTTGCTCCCCAACACCGGGGGGGTCCTCGCCGCGCTGCCCGCCCCTTCGGGCTCCGAGGAGAGGGACAGCTCGGAGAGGTCAGAGCCGGCTGCTTGCCCTTCCTCCTCTTCCTCCTCGTCCTCCTCCTCGCGGTGGCGAAGCTCAGCGGGGTCCCAGGCGGTGCCCCCCCTGCGCAGCGCGGCTCCCCCCGCCGCCGCCGCCCCCCCCTCACACTGGTGTGGCCGCTTGAGCCAGTACATGCGCTTCTCCACGGGCGTGCGGCTGCGCTCGAAGGAGTCCCACTGCTCGCCCAGGAAGCAGCGGCAAACGGCGCACACCAGCGCGCAGCCCTCCGCGGACACCCCGCGGGCTCCGGGCGCCGGCTCCTGGTGCTGCAGGAAGGGGAAAAAGGGTCGGTGGTCGCGGGGAGGGCGCACCTGAAGCTTGAGCTCTTTGCCGCGGCTGATGCCGCCGCCGCAGATGAAGCAGCAGAGCGGGGGAGCGGCGGGCTGAGCAGCCCCGGGGGTGCTGCTGCTGATGCTGCTGCTGTCACCCACCCCCCCTAGCCCCCCGGGTTCCAGCGCTGCCATTAGGCGCTGCTTGCGGGAGAGCGGAGCCGCCCCCGGCCCCGCCGCCGCGCTCATCGCCGCCCCCGCCGCATCCCGCCGCCCCGCCGGACACGCAGGCTCGGGGGGCGGGTTTGTGGAGCGCTCCCCCCACTCCTTAGCAGCTACCAACCCGCCTCCTGCCGCCGCGGGGAAGGCGAGGAGAAAGAACAAAAAAAAACAAGTCCCCCCAAACAACAGAAAAAAATATAAAGTAACAAGAAAGAAAAGAAAAACCAGAAAAAAAACAGAAAAAAAGCCCAGAAAAAAAGAGGAAAAAAAAAAACAACAGAAAAAAGCAGAAAAAAAAAATAGAAAAAACCCCTGAAAAAGCAGGGGGGAAAAAACGAGGGAAAAAGCAGGGGAAAAACAAAACAGAAAAAAAACCCCAGAAAACAACAGGGGAAAAAAAAGAAAACAACAGAAAAAAAACAATCAGAAAAAAGACAACAACAAAGCAAAAAAAAGAAAAAACCCGAACAATCCGGGATAAAAAAAGTTCGGTGCGAAAGTTCGGGTCCTGCTGGCGGCGCGGAGGAAGGGCGGCTGCCCCCGGCCCGGCTCCTCCCCGCCCCCCCCCCCCGCCGCCGTGACTGCCCGCCAGGGGGGGTCCGGGGGAGGAACGAGCCGCCCCCCCTGCCCGCCCGCCGCCAGCCCGGCTGCGGCGGGGCAAAGGGACCCCCACGAGGGAGGGGGGGGGTTGACAAACCCACCCCACCCAGGAGTGTTCGAACGGCCCCAAGTGTAGTTCCCCCCCCCCCCCCGCGCCATCACCGTTGTTTCGTCCTCTCCTCACCCCATGGGATTTTGACAGCCCCCCCTCCATCGCCGCTGTTGTCCCCCCTCCCCACCCCAGGGGCTTTTTGTGCAGCCTCTCCCCGCTCCATCACCGCTGTTTCGCTCCCTCCCCACCTCACTGTGCAGCTCCCCCTCCCCAAAGCAGCGTGGAAAGGAACCGTGTCCGTGTCCACGCGGGCAGGACAGAAAGCACCGGCCGCGTCCCTGCCCTTTCCAGCGCTGCCCACCAGCTATTGACTCGGTGTCCCGACCAACGAGCAGCCCCAGTAATTTATTTCCCATTCAAAAAGTGCTGCTGCTGTTCCAGTTCAATACCAGATTCTATTTCCCGCTTGCTCCTAAAATGCTGCGTCGCTTTGCCACTCGCTGGTAAATAGCTGATGTGTTCCCAGCCGGAGCTGGCTGTGTTTCAGCGATGCATGCAATAATCCCGGTATATCCTTACCTGCCTCGCAGCCTGCGATAAGATTTAATGCTTGTGAAGCGTTTTGCTGTCCTTGGACAATAGGCACCGTGGAAGTGCAAACTGTACCCAGGGTCCAGCCACAATTAAACCTGACTTACTAACTGTCCAAGCCGCTAGTCAGCATACCCGGCAACTCAGCACAGCTCTCCCAATAAAAAAATATATATAAGGGCATTTTTCAAGGAGTTCTTTTAGGAGGAAGCCTGCTCCTGGCAGTGCTGTTGAGTTTGAGCTCATGGCAAGCCACTGCAACATCTCTGCTCCTGTCCTTGCAAAGCCCTGAGCCTGTCCTGCTGAAAGAGGGTGCTGTGCAGGATCAGACCTGAAGAGGCAAGGTTGGTAATTACAACGGGACACAGGGACAGGCGGGACCACAGGATGAATGTCCAAACCATGCATCAAGACACCCAACTGATGCGGAGAAGCCACATCATCCCTACTCCTCATCACAGTCTGCGCCCTTGGGGCACGCCAGCTGTGTCCCCCCTTAGGCTGACCAGCCCTTGATGTCATCTCCCACCCAGACCGCGGGTGACAGCGTCCGGCACTCCCCAGCAACTGGCCGTGAGATCAAACAGATTGTGTGACATCAGCTGGAGCGTGGGCAGGGGGCAGGAGGGCTCTTCGGGGACCCGGATCCAGTTTCCACGCAGATGGCTTTGGCAATAAAGGAGCAAGGGAGGGGGTGGGAGGCGACACACAAAGCGAGGAACACGATACCTTGGGAGAACTGGCTCTACGGGGCTTTTTCAGGGGTTTCCAGAAGGCAGTGGGGCCTCGTTATATTTTATTTATTTATAGGCCTGATGTGCCGGCTGTTCTATGCAAGGAGGGCTTTGGGAGTGCTGCACACATTGGGTGGACATGACTCAGATGTCCTTTAAAGGTGCCTGTGGTCTCCCAGTGTCATGCCTTTTCCCAGACGGGAAGGGGCCATCTAGGTGGAACGGGATCCCCGAGCCCAGGCAGTAGCACCAAGTCGGGGAATGCTTTGCCTCATCCATGCATTCTTTGCCACTGCTGCCTTTGAGTTTTCCCTGGGGGGCAGGGTCTTGGGCTGCCCCTGATTGCCCAGCCGGAGCTCCCTAGAGAGACACGGCTCAGCCCACCCTTCAAGCGTGGCCGACAGATGCTCTCCCGCCTGCTCTGCAGATGGGTGAGAAAACAACGTGCTGCATTCAAGCAGCAGACCCCCCCTTCCCACCCTGCCCCAAAACACCACCCCTCCGTGCTGCTCTCTGGCCTCTCCAGAGGCACCACAAACCCCCAGCTCCCCCATGCCCCTCTGGGATGCAGCTTCCCGGGCCTTGGCTGTGTATGGCCAGAGCAGCTCATTTATCATCCGGTGCTGCCTCGGCCCTGCGGTTGCTGTTTGCAACAGAGAAGCTGGGAGGGAGAGAGAATTTCTCAAGTCAGCCTCGGTAAGAACTGAAAACATATGCCCTGGCAGCAAACGCGTCCCCCGGGGCGCGCAGGGATCGAGGCAAGCCTAGCACAGGATTTTCCACCGCGGCTCCCGCCGGCGCGCAGCCCTCCTGCTAGAGCTGGCGTTTAAAGGCACCCGAGGGCTGGGGATGGTGAGAGCCAGGTCTGCTCCTCTGAGCTCAGCACCGTGGGGATAGCGGGATGCAATGCAGATGGAGCAGGATGCAGGATGGCTGCTCTCTTCAAACCGAACAGCTGCAGTCCAGGTTCAGGAGGCCAATGTCCTTACTTTGCCCATCCTAGACCTCCTTGCTGGATCGCAATGCAGAATTGTCCCCATGTGTGAAGGCAGACCCCAGGGACAGATGTCCTTTACAAGGCAGGGAACGGACAGCTGCTGCATGAGCACATTGCGTCAAGGCTCAGCGCCAGTTGTGCAAGGTGCTGTACAAACAGCCTCGAGCAGCCTTGCGGTGCAGCGCTCACCCAGATTGCATCAGGTTGGAGCTCAAGATGGATACACAAGCAGCCTATCTGGTGCTGGAACCATCCCCATTTCCATCTCTGTCCATGTCCCTGTCCCTCTCCCCATCCCCATGCCCATTTCCATCCCTGTCCCTCTCCCCATCCCTATCCCCATGCCCATCCCCATGGCCCCTCAGGCACTGCAGGATGGTGCCCAGCAGCACCCACTTCACAGCACATGGCAAGATGCTGCTGCACCCTCACAAGCAGGCACGTGCTGCAGATCCTCCTCGTCCTCGGGACCGGGAGGTTAATATGGAAATTACCAACTGCTTATTCCTTCCAGCTGTTGCTGTGAGTCATCGAGTGCCTTAAAGAGCATTTCAAACAACACAGTGCCTTCGAGACAGCGTGACTGTTCCCCCAGCCACCCCCTCCGGATAATCCTCCACGGGGTCTGGTGTTTGAAAAGGGAATATTTCTCCAAGGAGGCAATTCCCAGCTGTGCGTGACCAGGGAGGCAGAACAGCCACCGCCTCACTGCGGCGCCTGACCAAGCTCCCACCTCTGCCTGTGGGCTCCTGGCATCCTGCCAGAGAGCCAACCCTGGCAGGGAAGGGCACCGCACTGGGCAGCCCAGCCCCACCACCATCCCTTTCCAAAATCCAATGAGGACACATAAATGGCAGCATGTGCACTCAGGGGTGACAATTCCTGCTGTGCCACCCAGGGAAACAGACGTGGGGCACCAGCCTGAGCACCATGGTGTTACCTGCCTGAGGTGAAGCTGGCAGGACACAGCCACAAGGACACTGGGGCGCTGGCCTGGTGTTCAATGACCTCGAACTCTGCTCTTCACAGCTGTATTTTCTTTCTGCAAGAGTTTTTTTCTTTTTTTAAAAAAAAAAAAGACAAGGCTGATCTCTGCCCTCTGTGCAGCTTTTTCAGATGTAAAAGATAGGGCTTGTGCATGGAAATATTCAGGATATATCTATCCTTTATCTGCTGCTTTAACCTTTCTTTGAATTTTGGTCTTTCTTGATTGATTTTTTTTTCCTATTCCTTTTGCTGGAAAAGCCCAGCCAGGTGTTCTCTTGCTTGTGAACTGTTTCTCCCAGTCCTTTTTACAGCCAGGCAGGTGAGTCGAGGATGCTTTCAGCCAAGAGAGCGGCTGGTGAGAGCAGGAACATCTGCCTCTGCACAGCTTGGAGCCTGAAATAAAAAAGATGACCCAAGTAAAGCTGCATACAAGCAACAGGGGAAGCGGAGCAAGCAGAGGACAGTGGGGCAAGCAGAGAGGAAGAGGGAGCAGCCGTCCTCTTCTGAAACCACAACCGTGGACCTGGGTACAGGGCCTGCAGTGAGGGAGGGATGCGGCTGAGAAGGTCCCCATGATGAAGGTGAGTGAATCCTGGGAGAGGAGGCCACTGAGAGCACCGCAGCCCTGCGGGGACATGCTGTGGTTGAGCTGGAGCTGCTCTGCTCCACCAAGCACTTCTGGAGATGCTGCAGCAAAGAAATTGCTGCTCCTGCAACAGCCAGAGGACAAAGCCATTTCAGGGATGTTCAGCACCTGACCTGGCAGTCGCTGGTGGCTTGGTCTGAGCAGGAGTCCATGGGCCAGCTTGAAAGTGCACACAAGCACACGCCTGTGTGAGTGCACAAACACGTGTAGAAGCAAAGTGGAGCCTCAGTGCCCTCAGCCCCTGCTCCGAGTCTCTGTGTGGGCATCCAACAGCCTTAACCTTGTACCGCACCTCCCAGCTCACCCTTGCTGGGGCCGGGCGCTGATTCACCCTGTGGCACCGTGCCCTGGGAGGCAGGAGGGAGCCACGTCCCCTGCAAGGCACAAGGGCCAGGTTACTTTTTAATTTTTTTAGGAGCTTTTTTTTTCTTTTCCTTTACAGAACGAGCTGCTCTGCAAATGCCAAGTGCTGATGCCAAAGGGCCGTGTCAACAAAGAAGAATGAGTGTGGCTGTTAAAAGGCTGCTATTAAAAAAGGGTGGAGAGAAGAAGGAGAGAGGGGGGGGGAAAGGAAGAAAAGGTTTGTCAGTGCAAATAGTAACAGTTTGTACAGCAGTAAAAAATCCGGAGCAGCAGCCGAGCCCCACTGTGCCCTTGAGGGCTTATGCCAAGCAGGGACTCAGCACCCTGTGTCTTCCCTGGGGTCCAGCAGCCTGGGACACAGATCCATCCAGCAATTTGGCATCCCCCCTGTAGGAAGCACAAAGTATTTTCCGAGCCCACTCGGCTCCTGCTCAGCCACTGAGCCCCAGTGCAGGGAGCCACGGTGGGGCTGTGTGCTGCATCAGCTCCCTGGCACGCGGCAGGGCAGGTTGAGGTCCTGCCATGTGAGTGCCAGGAGCTATTTCTAGGCAAGCTCTGTCCACTGCAAATGGGATCAGAGGGAAGGAGCCTCTCACATGATGCTGAAGATGCAATGGGAAGACACATTCTCTAGTTTCAGCTTTCTATTCCCGGCCCGTTATTCACCAGTTGAAGATGCCCTCTGCCCCACCAGGCAGCCATGGGGAGCCGGAGCCGGTGGAGCTCTGAAAGATCACAAGGGAGTTAGGCACTCTTGTCTCCCGAGGAAGAAGGCAGAGGTTATGGCTACTGTTCAGCCAAAATTCCCCCTTGGCATTGTCTCTCCCAGTCGCTGATATCTGTTACCTGGGATGTCAAACCCGAGCGGATGCCACAGTGCCTGGGATGCCCAAGTAGTACTGCATGGGAAAAGGCAACACAAACTGTATAAATACAGAGAGAGAGATAGAGAAAGGCTGAATCTTTCTCCAAAATCAGATTGAAACCTCTTTCTGAGGTTAAACCACAAACTTATTCTACTCTGACTTTTAAAAAATATTCTAGTTTACCGTTTTTGAAGTACACCTCAGGCCTTCCTTAAACCTGACTTTACTTCCACATCAGCACACACCCTGCGCACTCCACAACCCATCCTTTATGTACTCGTCTCGAAAGCAATGTTAGGAGGAGGTCAAACCTCCTTGGACAGCCTGGGTTTGATGAAGGAAAATGAAAAATGAAGAAAAGAAAAATTTGGTCAAAATTGAGATGTTCCCACAGAAATTGGTATTTCCCGATGGAAAAACATTCCATCAGCAAAACGCTGACCCGCTCCGGTTACAGCCTGGTCATGGCGATGAGGCAACGCAGCTGGGAAAGGAATTAAAAGGGAACTGGAGAGCTGCACGGCTTCACTGCATCCCATGGCTCTGACTGCAAGGACCCCACTCCTCCTCAGTGCTTCCCAGTAGCAGGATGCGATCATCTGGGAAGGGCTGAGATGTCAGCACAGCACCCAGCCAGTGGCACCCTGGGATCCCAGCACTGGTGGCTGTCACCCGAGCCCCATCATCACCTCAACCCTGCTGGCACCCCATGATGTCTCATCAGGGTGTGAACACCCGTGGTCCCTGTTCTCATGAAGCTGACTGCTGCTTATCTGAAGCTCAGGCGAGCCAAGGGTACCAGATGTCTCCAAGGATGAAGCTCTGCAAACAAACTGAGCCTGCTCAGCGCTCATTATTAGGTACATCTTGCAGGATTTAGCGAGCTGCAGGAGGAGATTAGCAGACCAAGGGCTGGGAGCTCAGCAGGTTCGCGACCCAGACTGCAGATCAAGGGCTGCCGCCAGTGTCTTCGCTCTAAGAATTGGTGGAAGTGCTTGTTTGGGAGGTTCTCCTGTACCTTTGGGTGGCCAAGCGATGGACAGGGTTTGTTTTCTTTCTTTTTCAAGGCAGGTTGGTAAACACAGGCTGGAGTGGATCAGGAATCAATCATCCCTTCTGCAGCCAAAGGGTGAAAAAAGAAACTTCTGCATGGGAAAGCTTTTTGTGGGCAGTAATAGGGCAGAAGCCTGCAGCCCCACATGGCAAGCACAGCCTGAGCAGGGTCTGGCCTGGCTGTGCCAAACATGAATGCACAAGAAAGGTGCCAGCCCTACAGGTCCTGGACTCATCTCCCCTGCATAATGCTGGATCCTGTCAGCTGTGATGGACACATCCCTTTGGACACAGTATGTGGCCAACACATCTGGGGAAACTGAGGCAAAGGGACTAATCTGCAGGAATTGTCAGTCCAGATCTCCCAAATTCCCATAACCACCAGCTCATCCATTCCCTGTACCAAGCCCTTCTCCCCCCATGCCTGTCAAGAGGCATCACCAGCCCCCAGAGCCCTGTCCCCAGCTTGGCAGGTACCTCTGCAGAAATGAAACCCTCCATCATCCTGCAGCTTCTACATGGGCTGGGCATCACCTCCTTTGCCAGCTCCTGGTTGGTCTATCCAGCTGAAATGTGTCCCTGTGACCTGCTAATTCTTTCCCAACCAAATGTGGGCTTCCAACAGGGATTTGCTCCCTCCAGCCATGTGGATTCTCCCAGCATCCAGCAGCCTCTGCCCTGGGGACCATCCCACGCCACCAGACACGGAGTGTTTAATAGGCAGGATAGTCAGACTCAGGCGCATTAGTTATGATGGGGACATTGAACACCTTGACCTTCACCCAGGTTGTCTCCTGGGCAACAAACATCCCCTTCCCAGCAGGAACTGCGCCTGTGTGTCTCCATCTGACTCCTGCTAAATGCATCTATCCCAAGGGATGTGCTCACCCTGCCAGCAGAGATAAAGCCTGAGCCCACCAGGCAAATGCACCATCATCCAAAAGAACTCCATGCATGCCCAGCCCCAAATCAGAGTGCACCACGGATGGGATCCCCATCCTGACCTCTCCTCATTCCTCCCCACTCCCACCGCCGCAATACATCAACAGCAGCAGCAAGAACTAAAAGCAAGTTTATCTTAAAGGCTTTTAAAAATAAATATATATTAAAAAAATACAGCTTCATCGGAAAGGCTTTTTTTTTTTTCCTTTTTTTTGGGGAAAGGTTTATGCCTCCCCAGAGACCTCTTCAATAAAACGCGTTCTGGCTCTCCGAGCGTCTGACTGCAAATCAGGTTCCAGCCGTTCCCTTCCTGTGCCGACCTGCTGGAGTCGGCTGTTATTCTTGGCAGGGTGCCCCGAAGGAGGAAAAAAAATCCCCCCCCCCTCCAGCTCCCAGCGGCTGGGAAATGCTGATGACATGACACCTTCCAGCATTCTTCAAGGTCAAGAGGGGAGGGAGGGAAATGAAAGGGGAGATGAGGGTTTTTTCTGTTGTTAGCGTGGGTTATTGCTTCGCTCAGGCATTTCCCTTTGATGCTCGCTCCTTGTTACACAAGATGTTGCAGGCTCGCCTTGCCGCACAGGGAAGGGCTGGGGTATGAGCTTGCCCCCTTCCCCACTCCCTGCCAGCGAGGGACTGCACTCCCAAAGGTGTTTTAGCACCAGCATCACATAGACTTGGCTTAAACCCAAGTTGGTTTTAACCTCCTGCGTATCCCGAGGAGCACCACATTTGCTCCATCTCAGTCTGCCCTGTGGAGTTCGATCATCCGGGACTTCAGGCACAGGGACACCCCAATAGTCCCAGCCATGCCAGTGAGTAGCCTGCAGTGTCTATTCAAGACCACACACGCCAAAATCTGCCTCCATGGCATCTCCCCGTGGAATTGGCATGCTGGGTCCCCCATGCAGAAAGCTCCGGTCCCCTTGGCAAGCCCTGAGAGCTGCACCGAGCTGATAGGGGCACGCAACATCCTTTGGAGTCTCCTACCACAGGACTTCTACTTCAGCAAATAAAACTTGGCACTTCTCTCCTTGAGATCCAAAAAATCTCTGCTAATCCTGCTACTCCTGGCTGCCAAATCCTTCTCCTCCTCCCCCAGCCAAGGTTCCAAGTGCTTCAAGGCAAGTTGTATGCAAACATTAATCCTCCCAGCAGGAAATTGCCCTTCTTGGTGCAGCCAGTATGGAGAGAGCGGGTGCAGAGGACAAGCAGCAGTGTCAATGTCATGCTCTGCCAGGGGCAGGGGAGGATGCTGCACCCCTTAGGTTTTGGGTGATGCCCTGACCCTGGGCTGATCTGGAGTAGCTGACTGTAGCCACTCTATCCCTGCTCTTCTGATTTTCAAAGAACTGTTAAAAGGAAGAGTACAAATTATCCAAGCGCAGCAGCAATGGGAAGTAAAGCAGATGCTGTCAGTGGTGGCCAGAGAGAAGGAAGTGAGTCAGGGATGGTGATGGGGTGCTTCCCATGTTTGCACACAGTTTTGGGATGAGATGGTGTCCCTGGTCCCCTGGAAGCCCCAGTGCATTGTTTACAGTCTCACAACCCACATCGCAGTGCCTGTGGTTCAAGATCGCTCCAGAGGGACCACGCTCCTCCTGCTCCATGTCCAGTCAAGCTCTAGCTGGCACACTGGTCCATGACACTGCCAAGGGTGCTCGAGGACCATCTTTAGGAGCAGGCACAGGCTGAACTGCCAGCACTGGGGACCCTATTGCCTCGTTTACACAGCAATTTTGGGCCAGGGCAGTGAATGAGCCTGTTGGCTATACTGCATCAGGCCCAGGTAGATAGGTCTTCAAACTCTTTGCTGGCTTTCAGCCTTCCCTCATGCCATGGGAACTGGCTCACGTAGACAAGCAGCTTTGCAAAGTCCCCTTGGGACTGTCAGGACACAAACACCTGGGTTTGCTCTGGGACTGGCTTGGGAAGGAGAGGTGAAGGGTCCTCAGGCCACTGCAGCATCCTTGCAGGCTGCAGGTTCCCCTGGAAGCTGGTGCGCAGCCGCATCCTGCTCCGAGGGCTGCCGGAGGAAATCCTGGAAGGCCATCTTACAATGCAACCCTTCCTGTCCCTGAAGGACCACAGAGCACGGAAAAGGCACCGCAGGCTGATGGCACCAGCAGGTCCTGGGGGGATGCAGTCCTACCGTCCAGCACCTCACTGTCCAGCCCACCTGGGGCCACTTCCCCTCAGGCTCCCGGCCAGCAGCACCACTTTGTATTAAAAATCCAGAAACACAATAGGAGCAGCAGGTTGGATGCCCAGGACTGCACCAGAGGCAGAGACATGTGCACAGCTGGTGCAGGATGGGGGAGATGCTATTATGGGGGGGATGCTCGCTCCTTTGCATACCCAGACCCCCAGTGCTGGTGCCTTGGTTCCCCCTCCCACTGACACCCCACCTGCACAGCAAAGGGAAATGTCTCAATGTCGCCAAGTTGACCTCCCTGCCACAAGCAGCCCTTCTCCTCCTGCCAGCCCCTGTGTGCCCGCAGCCCTGTGCTTGGGCAAGAGGCTGCAACAGGGAGGCAAACTGGCAGCGGGTCACGTCCCAGCACTGCCTGTGCCGTGGTGACAGGCTCGACGCGGGGCTCCCGTGTTATTGTTCCCGGTTGTTTTCCAGCGGGGAGGCCGCGGGGCCAGCTGGCTGCCGCCGGCCTGGAACAGCGTGGCCTATTTTAAACCGCTTGCACAAGGAGTCAGCAGCTCCAGCTCGGATTTTTTCCGAACTTTATTTGTCCAAATGCTCCGCGGGGGGAGAGAGAGAGGAAGGGAGGGAGGGAGGGAGGGGGAGCAGGAGGGGGGAGCAGCTCCCGGCTTGCTTTGCTGCCAGCAGCTCACCTGCAGCAGTGGTGGTCCAGGCTGCCCACAGCAGTGGTGAGGATGCTCCATGCAATGCCCACCAGTCAGAGCCCCCAGGCATGGAGGGGTTCCAGCACCCCACAGGGTCAGTGCACACAAAGAAGCCGCAGGCAAAGGGAACAGAGCATCAAAGCCAGTATCCTGCCTTTAATGGGCAGCAAATACCTGTCTAGGGGCCAAGTTATGGCTCTCACAACCATCCCGAGGGCGGGCAGCTCCACTATGCACAGGGGTCTATGCCAAGCAGCCACACATATGGAAAGACCTACTGGATAAAATCCCAGCCAGACTCTGTTGCAAACACCAGTGGAGCACAGAGACACCCAGAAATGAGGGCTGGAAAGCCCTCTTGCATCCATGGTGGTCCCAGCCCCATCATGTTCCCTGTGCCTTCAGCCATCCTGCTGAGGCTGCTGCAACCTGTGGGTGAAAACAGATTTAAACGTTGACAAGTTTAAATTGAAATCCTAACTTGGTCTTTTCCACATAGACCACATCCACTGCAAAATTTCTGGAAAGATGACCCAAAGGAACCAACAGCCCCAAAACACAGAGCAGCAGCACTCACAGGGAAGCACCTTCTACCCAGCAGAAGACTTCATATTCCGCATCACCACCAGGGCATCCATCACCCAGGCATTTATTACATGCCATTTCCTTTAGGCCAAGCTGCTTACTAAACCTCTTCGTGAAACAACTCCTTGTGCCCCAGGCTGAGCTCAGAAGACCCCTTCCAGCTCTTTTGTCTGAAATCCAACATCCCTCACCAGGATCAGCAGCCAAACAGCCAAACTGATGTAAAATGTAATTTCCTAACCCTGCTGGTCGGAAAACACCTTGAAGAACAGAGGATGACGACATTGAAAAAAAATCATGCTCAAAGATCTTTTTTTTTTTTAAATCTTTTTCCTCAAAGAAGTGGGAGTAGTTGTGGTCAGTAAAAATAAATTGCCTTTTCTAGAATGGCTGGACCCTTTGCTTGCTGGGGGTTATTGTGCTTCTGGGTCATGCTCCTGCTTGGGGGGACCTGGCCTGTGACGGGTCCCAGAGAAACCTGAACACCAACGCGTATGTTTTGTTACCACTAAACCACCCAGCTCACAAAACCTTCATGTTGGGGTCTAAGCTGTTGGCTGGAGGCCCTTTCAAGCTTTTTAGTTTGAAGAACAGCTCAACTCTTGGAAGAAAAGGGAGGGGGAAATAGTTATCAGCTGTTGAGTGCTAGCTGGATGCAAGAGAACCGTCGAGCTGCGCGCCAGCCGGGTGGACGGCTGGGGAGCTCCATGGATGTCATATTGGCTGAAGGCAATATGTTTATGGCCCTGCTGGAAGCCCTTCTGAGAAACCCATCGCAGTGATTTACAGTGCTTCCGATGTATATGAAGCCATTCCTCTTGCAGTGACCAGCCCAAAAGGAAAACATCTGCAATATGTCAAAGTCAGTGAGAGGGACAAAGGTCTAAATAGGCGTGTGTGCAGGAGGGCAGGGTGACACAAGACCCACCGTGTCCCACGTCTGTGCCAGCTGAGCTGGGACTGGGGCCACTGGCAGCAGAGCAGCCATTCCCACTTGAGGATGCCCAGATACTGCCTGTCCCGGGACTTCCCTTGTGGTGGTGGTGCCAAGAGGTACTAAATCATGCTTTAAATAAACAGGCTGCCTTTCCCACCAGAGCTAGGGGGGATGGCTCCCAGCTCTGTGTAATGCTGGATTTACCCTAGCAAACCTGGACCACAGGTGGGACCGTACCTGGCAGCTCCCTGCTTACATCCCTAGTTCCACCAAATTCTCCTGCTCCAGCCAAATGCAACCCTGACAGCAGCTTCTCAGATGTTGAGAGCAGGTTGGAAACAGCTAGATCTGCACCTTCCTGGTGCTACCCCAGGATAGGTGCTGCCAACAGAGGGGTCTGATCCATGTACAGCCCTCTGGCCTGCCAAGGGTCACCAGCCTTGGTTGCATAACTTTGCCAGCCATCACGGTCCTCATGGACTGGGATGCAGGAGGTGAGTGAAATTACACCAGTGATGGATCTGCAGGCTGGCCAGGTCCCTGGCTTCAGGGCATCCACTGCCTTGGGGAGCAAACAGCAAACCCCACCACAGAAATGGGATTTTTCTGTGCAAGCAAGTCCTGGCTATTGCTAGAAGCCATGCTCTAGGACAAAGTAGCCAGTAACAGGCTAGGAACAGTGTTTTGGCCTGACTGCCAGCTATGCAAGTGCACCAGCATCTCCACTCCTAACAGTGCCAGGAAACATCTTGTACAAGGCATGAATACAACCTGAGTGTATACTCGGCTGGGCCCCATCACATCAAGGGCAGAGCTAAGGACAAGTCTGGCCCCAGGAGGACTAGGAGATCTCCTGAAAGGACCCCAGGGTCAGCTCCCATCGCACCCACTCAGTCCCAGGAAGACTGTGAGCTTCATCCCTCCTACATATCCTCAAAAAGTTGCCTCCTAAGCAGCAGCCTGCCAGGCATTGAAGTACCTCTCTGCAGCCTTGGCCAGGACTACTTCCAGTCCATGAGAAGATCCCTTCATCTTCTACTCTGGCATTAACACATTGTCCCATTCAGACCCAGCATTTCTCCTCTGGGCACAAAGAGGCAAAACCGATCCTGTGGTGTCCTACATGAGATCCAGAGCTCCCTCAGTGCATGTGAGCATGGGGCTCTTCAGGCTACAAAAGTCAAAAGAGAACCCAGAGGGGGAAATCCTTGGGATGAAGGAGGGACAGGGAGCAAACTTGTCTTTGCACTAGCATTAAGAGATGCTGAAAGCTGGGTGCTCATCCACAGCAAAATCCCCTTGGGGCTTTTTTGGTGTATTCTCCTGCTCCAGCAACCCTCTCAGCATCGCCATTGCCTGCTCCATGCCAGCAGGGCAGCTGTGATGAGAGTGGGCTCAGGGCATGGAGGGTCTTGGCAGCAGCCCCCAGTGCTGGGATGCAGATGTGGCCACAATAGCTGATTTCCTCTGGATTTCCAGCTCTTTGAGGGGCAGCAGGGGTAAGGATTTAAGTCTATTTCTGAGTACCAGAAGTGAAACAGCAGTGTTAAAAATGGACCACAATCCCTGCTGTATGCTATGCTGTGCGTACCAGGTCAGCCTCCAAGCCTCAAAAGAAGTGGAGGCAATGTTGCTGTCCATAGGATCCCCAAAAAATGTGCTAACACCCACCCTGGATTCAACAGAGCAGACAGGCAGCATTATGCCAAAGCCATATCCCAAGGCTTCTGACCCTCACTGTCTGTCAGGGGGATGTGGCAGCCACCAGGTGTGATTGCAGTTGAGCATAACTGCTCTGGCTGCTGCCAAGTTGGGGTGATTTTTGCTTTTATGAGCCTAATGTCTCAGGAAGGAAAGAGCCTCTAATGCAAGAGAATGTTTGGCAGCTGTTCCTGGGAACCCTGGATTGGGGGCGGCCAAGAAGAAGGGACCCTCCTTGGCAGCCCTCAGCCCCTTTCTCTGCTTCAGCTCCCCATCCAGCCACCACCAGCTCAGGGAGATTACAAATCCTGCATAGCAGAGGCTGAGAAATGCAAATGGGGAGGCTGCCCAGCCAGAGAGTTCCTCCTCCAAGCCCTTTGGGGGAAAAAAAAAGCCCCACATATGGAAAAAGCTGGGTCCCACAGGAATTGCAGGCAAATCACACCCCTGCACCTTCACAGATGCAGAGGAGAAGCGGGCAGTTGATGTCTACTTGAGCTGGTGCCAGGACCTGCCCAGCTGGCCGGGTTTGGTGCTTGGGAGCTTGAAGACACTGCAGGATGCTTCGCAGGGGACATCACCTTCAGCTCTGCCTTTGCTGGTGAGCCCAGCACTACCTCATGCAGCACCAGCCACAGCTGGCTGGTGCCCTGTAAGGCAAACACCCCTGCACAACCATGACCTGACTTTCCCAGCCCATACACGGGTGCCGGTGACCTGCGTATCTTCACCTTTGTACCAAGGCACAGGGATGTGGACGCGGGCGGGACACAGGTGCTCCCAGCTCTGTGACCCACTGCTGGGTGCGGCCACCAACCTCTGGGTCCTGGCACAGGATTCATCAGGCCCCTGCTGCGAATACAAACAGCCCCTGGGTGGTGCGCGCCAGCGAGCAAACAGGGCACGTTGCCCGCTCCCAGGGTCTAACCCGCAGCAATCCCAGCGCCTGGGTTGGGTGCAGGCAGGCCAGTCTGCCTCCCAACAAAGCCTGTATGGTTACAGTCACACAGCCAGCTCGTGCACCATCAAATGACTGACTGAGAAATCAGGAAGACTCCCAGGGGCCGCACGGCAGCCCCCGGCGTGGCCTTTGAGCAGTAAATGGTTGTATTCTCTTCCCAGCACTCACACCATTAAACACGCGCGCATTTCCGCCACCGCTTTGGGAAAGTGATAAGTCAGATTTGGGAGGGGATATAAAAGACACCCCCAGGCAAGAAACACCAGCAAGCCCCTGCTCCCCCACCCCTCAACACCCCCCCTCCTCTTGGGATTTATGAATGAAAACACACTTCGCCTTGGCACTGCAAATTTCCTCGATGCATGCGGGCAAGGAGGGGGGGAAATCCTGGAATTATGAGGCTCCAGCACCAATTAGGGCTGTTTACACTGACGTAAAGTCTGGGTGAAGTCCCCACCCCTGCTCCCAGCATATTTATGAAATTACTCCTGCTGACACTGACAAATGCAGGAGGGAAAGTCCCAGAGAACACAGATCCAGCCCAGCATTTTGTGGGGTTTTTCAAACAAGTGCTGAGACAACCAAGTCCTATAAATATCAGCCCAGACTCTCCAGCCACCCTCACCCCAACCAGGGCAGAGGGGACCACCAGATCTCAAGCCGGTCCTCCCTTTGGGAATCACCAGCATCCACCAGGGCCAGGACTCCTGGAGAGGGAGGAGAATGTAGTAGCACACTTGGGGAGAGACACTGGGTTACACAGGCAAATTTCTACATTTCTGAAATGCCTGGATAAATGTAGGGATTTTTTTCTCCTCCCCAATTTAGAGACCTCAAGCCACCGTCCCTGACTGGGAGAGGTGCTTGGGTGGCTGCAGAAACGGGGATGCTCAGGGGGCTCCACTCTCCCCCATCACTCACTGCTGCTGTACTGGAGCAGCATGTTCCAGGCTCCGGCAGTACTGGAGAGTCCATGGAAAAGAAATATCAGTTTTATTACTGAAAAATCCCCAGGAAAGCCTTTTTTTCCGCCCCCATAAAGGGAAACTATCTGAACCTGCTCCCCACCACCCACGCGGCAGCCCAGACGCAGCACTGGGCGCCAACACGGGTGTGTTGGATGCAAACCTTCGAATCAGGGAGGTTGGCCAAACCAAGATATTCCCACTAACGGCTCCTGGCACAGGAGCTCGCCAGGGGCTGAGCAGGATGCGTGCACGGAGGGAGACGCGGCAGCCGGTGCATGGCGGGGGGCACAGGGGCCAGAAGGGCTGCAAGACGGTTGGGGAAAAGGATGCAGAGTGCTGCCAGATGCAGCCTCCGCACAGGTCAGCGACGTCGGGAAGGCTGCAAATAGCTCTGGAGGGAAGGAGCGGAGGCCTGATCCTGCCAAGCATGCAGGAACGTGCTGGAGGGGGCCACGGAGCCAGTGCTGAGCACGTTCGGGGGGCTTGGGGGAAGGGCCTTGGGCAAGCCAGGAGCAGATGAGTTTCAGCATCGAGGAAGGCACATGAAAGACAGAGTGAGAGATTCCTGAATGCTGCCGGGCTCGAAATGAGCCGAAATCCCTTGGGAAGGAGATCTGAGTGTGGCGGCAGACGGATCAATGCAAACCACTCCACTCACTGCACGCCAGCAGGGAGAGGCACAACCAGAAAGGAAGCCAAGGCGATGGAGGAGGAGCTGGAGGAGGCAGAGGAGAACAGGCAGAGGAGGCATCCCTGCTGCCCAGCACTGTCCGTATCTCCTTCCCGCAGTGAAGGGAAGAGCAGTGAGGGAAAGAGGAGAAACCCTTGGGCAAAGCAGTTAAGAGGGAACAGAAGAGCTGCAGAGGAAATATTAAGAAGGGGGAGCCAGTTCAAAGAAAGCGCATTATTTCCCTTTTGTCCCTCAAAAGGAGCTCACTGCTAACCCAGGGAACTCCTCGCTGCTGTGCAGCAAAGCTAGAAGCAGGACAGGATTGAAGCCATGGGCTAATTCCTTTTTTAACAAATAAATACCTATTAGGCAGTTGTATGGGCTGCAAGAACAACTGTGGGTACATTTACTGCAATAAAAACATGGAAATAAGAGGAAATCTTAAGCTGTAGAACCATAATGCAGTCAGATCTGAAGATAAACTTTTCCTGCTGAGAGCCAACCACTGGAAAAAGAGCAGACTTGCTTGATTTGATAAGAAGAGAGGAGCCTCAGAGCAGATCTTTGCAGCCTGTGGGCACACGACAACGTACAAGCAATGCTCAGCAGAGCAGCGCCCGGGTGATTCCTGTTGTGACACACAGGGCATCGCCTTACTCTCTACCACAGAGCTCTTATTTCTTAACAGCTTATACATTAGGAATTATTTAACATAGGCTGCAAAACAACACATTTCCCATCTGGCAAAAGTGCTCTCTTTCGCTAAGGCAGCTCCACATTCACGATACCCACACCAAAGCTGACAGCCCATGCTGGGGGGAATAACAAGAACTCCCCCCTGCCTTGCAATGCCCTGATGACATGGTAAAAAGCAGAACTTCCAGCAGTTAAACTAAAAATGGCAAATCCCTTTTCATCTCCACAGCATTATTTTTACCCGGTGTCCCAGCACGGGGACAACTCTGCCATTTCAAAGCTTAAACTTGAGCTTAAAAAGCTGGGAAAATCTTGGCAGTGCCTGTGAGCCATCTCAGGGTGAAAACAGAGCAGAGATGAGTCGCTTTAGTTTTATGATGAAATAACTCCCTGTGACAGGCCACAGGCACCCTCCTGGGTGCTGGACCTGCTGGGTTTGGTGCAGCCACTTTTTGCTGCAGAAAAGCTCTCAGGTGTTGCTTACCCTGGGTAAAATAATGTAGCTTTTTCAACAGCAAGATAAGCTTCTAGCAGGGAAAGCAACCCTCCCCATCATCGCTTCCCCAGCTTATCCATGGAGATTTCATCCTGTGTTTGCTCTGATTCAGGCTATGGAGGACCAGGAGCCACCTGGGGATGCACGCAGTGGGAAGGAGCTGCATCCTCATCCTGTCATCTGAGGGCAAACCTCCATCACAGGGGAAGAAAGGGAAGTTTAGAGAAGCCTGGTAGCAAGGGGGACAGGATTTCAGGATTCAGGACCTATGCAGACTGAGGACATCTGCCTGACAGGGCTTTGAACCTGAGAGCTGGGTATTCCCAAAACAATAAAGCCATGGGCGGGCGGGGAGGAGGGGAGGAAAAATCCCTTTTGTTTCCGTGGCCAGCGGCTGGAGGAGTTCCTGTTCCAGCGATGATATTAGCGGTTTTGCTGTAATGCTGTAATTACATGGCAGTGGTGGTGGGGAAGGTCTCAGTCCTTGTTTTACTTCTTTTTCTCCCTAAATAACTCGAAGAAGGAAGGTGCAGCAACAGAGCAGGGAAGTCAGGGCACACAAGCCCCGTTAGCTCCTGGTAATTATCTTATCTGTAATAAAGCCTGGACAGACCTCAGCTTTGATCTGAAGGGGAGGCAGGGGAAGAGGCTCCTCAACGGCTAGGGGGATGCTGGAAGCTGTGCAAGTGTGGTGGGGAGGGGGAGAAACACGTATCCCCTCTTTCACATTCCCCTGTAGGCACTGAAAATGGGAATTTCTCTCCCTAGAGGGGGGATATAATCTCACTTACCCCTCTCTGATGTAATGGTGTCCCCCACCCCAGGAGCTCTATCATGCTGTGCAGAGCTGCTCTCAGACCTAACCACGATGCCAGACACCTACCATGGTCCCTCTCTGAGCTGTCGGAGCAGCTAGAGGAGAGAAGCACCTTTGAGGGGCTGCCACCAGGATCCAATTGCTCTGAGCAGCACTTCTGGTCCCTAAGCATCCAAAGGAGCAAGGGACTGCATTATCTCACTGGTGCTGCTCCCCATATTCAGGCTGGGAGTAAAACGCTAGAGATAAATCAGAAAATATTTGCTATTTTATTCTGCAAAACCCACATCTTGAAGAAAGGTGTCCTGGGCTTCTCTGCTCTGACAGCAGGAGCTTTGCTATCGCAGGGGCTGCTGCCCATTGTCACACAAACAAAGTATTATAATTTGGCTGCCAGCCCCGGATTTTGCCTCCAAACCCACTGGAGAGGGGATGCTGGAGGTACAGAAGCAGATAAACCCCATTGCTTTAACACCATTCCCATTAAGTGGCCACAGGTGCAAGATTCACTGCGACAAACACTGTGGAAAAAAATAAAGGAAGCTGCTCCTTGTCCCGTCTCACAGATAAAGGGAAGGGAAATGAACTGTGAAAAAGAGAAATGAGGGAGCTGAAATAAATGGCAGCAACCCAGACTAGCTCTGGGCAGGTCAGCACCACCTGGGATGCCCTGGGTGATTTTTACTGTACCAGGAGGGGAACAGGCTGGAGAGCACTGGCTCTGCCTCCAGCTACAGCCTTGACCTCGCTCCAGCTCTGTATGGAAAACAAAACCCCAAAGCTGCTGTCTCTCTGTCAAGGCAGCCTCAGCTCTGGTTTTCATGCCTGGCTGGAGTCTGCAATAGCAAAGAGCCAGTAACTGGGTCAGAGCATCCGTCCATGCAGGCAGAGCCAGCAAGGCCGGAGCAGGAGGCTCTGCCTGCCCAAATCCCAGTCCACCAGCCCAGGCATAGATGTCCTCCTGGAGAGGAGATCGGAGCCGCCTATGGAAAAACAAACGGCGTCTCCAGCTGGGCTGCCCACCCTGGCTCCACACTGCCAGCAGCAGACAGGGACTCCTTGTTCTGCCTGGGGCCTGGAGATAAATCCCCACCCAGGCCCTGGACTTTGCACAGCTCCAACAGCCCCCTTCTCCCCCAGACCACAGATGTTGATGCTGCTGGATCCGGGGAGACCCACAGATATTCCAGCACAGAGCTGGGACACAGCTAGCTTCCATCAAGCATCCTTGGGGCAATGCTGCTGGGGGCACACAAGTGTTCTGGGGGCATCTGTCCTCTTCTTTTAGTCACCAACCCCCTGCAAAGGCTCCAGCTGGCTTTCCTAGCATGGTGCAGATGGCACAGGGTGGGGAGGCAGCACCAACTCCATCTTAATCCTCCCTGCCAAAGGTTTTCATCCCTGAAGCAGAGGGATGCATTTTACCCCATCATTGCAAGCGTCACAGCAAGGGGATGGAGTGCTGCCACCCCCTTTTTTGGGAGCTTTCCCCATCTATAGGGGTTTGATGACCCTTTCCCTCTTCCATGACCTGGGATGGTTTTGTGAATGGGTTATTGCAACCGGATAGGGGAGAGGGAAGGGAGAGCAAGCTCATCCTCAGAGCAGGCCGGTGGCCCAAGCCATGAGAGATGCAGCCAGGTGCCAAAGGCCAGCCTTGCTTGAAGGTTACCCAGGTCAAAAGACCTCGCAAAAGGACGGACCCATCCTTACAGCCCCTCACCACTGCTAAAAGAGCAGACCTCCCCCCGGCTTACATCCACTCTTCGCCACCCTCTTTGCCAGCACGGGTGTCCCAGGAGCCTGGAAGGGTGCAGGCTGGGTAGCAGTCGCTCTGCTTTCCAGGGCAGGAGCAGCTTGGATCATCCTCCTTGGGCAGTCATTCAATTTTACTTGTGCTTTGCAGAAACCATGGGCCAAGCTCTGAGCCCCAACACGGAGGTACTTTGGCACCAGTCCCTCCCCCTGCAAGCGCCTCCAAGCCTGCCCTTGCCCAGGCAGCGCGGTGGCGGGTCCCAAAAGCAGGAGCCAGGGGGCTGGTGAGGGCAGGGGCAGGAATGCACTGGAGTGGTCCCATCCTTGGTGAAGCTGTGGGTATCACCACCTCCTTCCCTCCTGCTGCTCCCCCTTGCAGCCCCCTTGGGGGAAACCTCTGGGGGGACAGAGCAGAAACACCACACACACACGCGCACATTCCAGCGGCTTTACCCTTCGGAGTCGCGGCGGCTGGAGAATTCCAGCTATTCCAGCATCTTTATCTTTTTTGGCTACAATTTCTCTTTCGGCCACGTTATAAATTAAAAGCTGCTTTGCTTTTAACCTCCTCCAAGCTGCACCTTTTAACCTCCCTCTCCAGGCCGCTGGCAGGAAGGGGGCTGCTCCTTGCCGGGGCCGATGCTCTCGCCTTGGAGGTCTGCCGCAAGCCAGTTTTTCCCTCCCTTCCCTGTCTCAGCACAGGGTGCCAACAAAGGCTCCTTGCAAAAGGAGCTTGTCATCGCTGATGGATGACGTGGCCGCACGGCGCTTGGAGCCAGGGAGCCGGGATGTGTCTGCGCAGGGGCTCAGCCAGCCACCTGGATGGCACTAACGGGCTCCCTGCCAACGACGCAGTGGCTGCTGAGGCTCTGCAGTGCTTCCCGGGCAGGGGGGACAACCCAGGGGCCCTGGGGGTTGTCACACCAGAGAGGGAAGGGCCACACTCCCTCAGAGCAGAGAGCCCGATCAGGTCCCATGGGGACACGTCTCTTGAGATGGAGGTGGCACACAGCCATCCCAAGCCCTATCCCAGCTGCACCGGTGGAGCAGAGAGCTTGATCAGGTCCCATGGAGACACATCACCTGGGATGAGGGATGGCACACAACCATGCCAAGCCCCACCCCCCTTTATCAGTGACCAGCAGGTTCGGAGGGGCCGGCCGGCAGCTGGGGGATGACAGACAGGCAGCTCTGCTTGCTGAGCTCTGAGAAATAATTCTCACCATCGTATGTGGCTTCCTACATAAGGTATCAGTGCTGCTGTTGATTAGAGAAAAGCTTCCCATATTACAGACTTTTGGCTCTGGGGAGAAACGAGTTGGCCAATTGCAATTATTAAGACATTTAAAGTGCATTTAACCCAGGAGCCCTTATTTTCCCCTTTCAATGTAACCACTAATTCCTCCTAAATAGTCTGCTCTGCTCCCAACCAGACAAAGGCTTTAATGTTTGCCTGAAAAGGCTTATGGCACAGGCACCTCGCACAGCGAAGGAGAGAGGAATGAAAGGCTGGTACAGCCTCCAAGGGGAAATCAAAGGCGGCAACTGGAGCTGAGCACGACTCAGAGCCCACACAGGGGTGCAAGGGTCTGGGCAGAACTGTCTTGTTCTGGAGGATGCAGGCTGGAGATGCAGGGTGAATCTCAGCAGGACAAGAAGAGGCATTGAGAAAAATACACATTTCTTGGAGCATCACGGGAGAGCCCAGCCAAAGCCACCCCTGGCTAAATGCTGTGGCAAAGGGTCACCTGGGCAAGCCAAGGCAGTCAGAGGGGACATTACCCATTGTCCCCAATGGCCGGTGTCTCCAGACTTCACTGGGACACTCAACCCTTTCACCTTGACCACATCTTGGAGAAAGCAAGAGGCTGGTGGAGTTGAGGGAGCTCATCTGCTGCCTTGGGAGTCACAGTCCACAACCAGCAATGTCCCAGGACACCAGCCACTGCCACCACGGCTCAGAGACCACCCCTGTCCACCCTGTCAGTCATGGAAACCCCAGACCTGCCTGGGAGCTTTGTGCTTTAATCCAGGGCCAGGGGTTTATTTGCCTTTTTACTAACTGCTATTGGATCCCCCTCAGGCAAAAGCCATGGTGGAGGCACAGCCCAGGCCTGGAAGCAATGGATTTGTACCAGGGATGGAGCTGGGGCCACAGTCTGCAGTAACATCACCAGGTTATCACATGCTAAGTAGCCCAGCAGCCTCACCAAGTGCTCTCCATCCAAAAAAACCCTTGATGCTCTGGAAGGAGCCTGGCTCAAAGCGAACGGCATCTCCATCCCTTCCTCCATACCTAAAACTCCAGGTTGAATTTATCACCTCCAAAGAGGTCCAAGACCCTGGCAGGATGCTCAGTCCCTCACATACCCCCACGTTGCTTTGCATTTAATTCCTCCTGGAGCCAGGGACTCTTGAAGGAAGCTTCCCCCTCAAAGCCCTGGCTTGCCTGCAGGCTCCCATTCCCAGCTGAAGTTATCACCATGCTTGGACCCAATGGGTAAAACAGATGCGGCAGCAGATGCGAAAGTCATCGGCTCCTTCAGGGCGGGGGACAGACAGGCCAAAAAAAGCAGAGCAGGATGGGCAAAAGGAAAACAGATTTGTTTTTTGGCGCTGGGGTAACCAGGAGGCAGCACGGCAGAGCCGGTGCGAGCTCGGCTGTGCCGGATCCAGACCTTTTCCCTGGGGTTTATTTCCTAAACAACAACAACAAATTGGTTGCAGATTCCAAGCTGGGTGGGGAAATAAAAGGAAATCAAACCAAAATCCTTTGACTGCAGAGATTAAAGGGGATCAGAGGCCAAACACACAGTCAGCACCCAGCTCCTGCCACTCACATGATGGAGGCTGCTTTGCATTCAGGCAGTAATTAAACAGCTGTGTTTTCTTTAAAGTACAATTTAGAGTTTGTTCAAACACCATTTTTGCAGGGTATCACAGGATTTCAAATGAATAGACTTTTAAAAACGTATTTTGTAGGGTGGCCTTGAATTTATGACTGAGGAAGAAAGCAGAAGAATATCTGGAGAGGGGAAACAAAAAAATCCAAATCAAAACAAAAAAAAAAAGGAGGTGGAAATTGCCTGCAGAGCATCCTTGGCAGTGAGGATGTGCAAGCTGGGGCCAACCCTGCGAGAGGAGAGGCAGACAATCAGCAGCTGCTGGCAAGTGCAGGGTTAAGGCTTCAACCAGCTCCTCTATTAAGAGCTGAGCACATTTAATGGTTTAATATTAACCGAAGCGTGACGGCAGGATTTCAGCCCAACTGTCTCGCTGTGGAACACACAGCCTCGCCAAGGACTCCAGCTCCCCAGCGAGCAGATCCAGCAGGCAGGAGAAAACCTGATACCAAGCCCAGCCAGCTCCAGCATCCCTTTGAGATGAGATGCCCCGCCTTGGCAATTCCAGGGGGTCCAGTTGCCCCATGCACACAACACGTGCGTGTGCATGGCAATAGGAAGCACGGCTGTTTGCAGCAGGTAGTGCTGCCCAGCTCGGCAGATAGTCAATACTTAATTTGAGGTTTAGCCTTTCAACCATTTCCCATTCATTTCAGCAAATGGATTGGACTCCCACGTCTGTGGGAAGATCGAAGGAGCCCCCCCCTTGCCCATCCCTCTGGCTGACCAGGGTGGCAGGACAGCGGCTGCCAGTCTCTCCCTCCCAGCAGCTCAGAGGCGTTAATGGGAAGTCGATGCCACAGCTAACGACCGCTCCGGGTCTGACCTTTGTGCAGGCCAAGGTACTGAGCTATTTCCTTAGGAAAATCGCAGCTTCAGCCTGCTGGCTGGTTCAGGAAGCTAATTGCTGAGGGGCTGGCAACTGCCTGTTGAGGTTGCTGGTTCACATCTACTCTGGGTTTCAGGTCCCTCAGTGCTCATCCTGCTCCAGCCTCCAAAATACAGATGAGCTGGGTCCAGCTGTCACCATGTCTCACATTTCAACTTTCTTCCAGCACCTCTGGCTGCTCCACCACCTCCACGTCCCACTACCTATCCCTGCACACGTGGGCACCCACAAACCTCAGAAGGCAGCACAGCTGCAACTTGGGTTTAAGGCAACATCCAACTCTCTTTTAGGAGTGTAGTAGCAATGCTTACCTGAAATCATGTCCATCTGGAGGATGCACAACATAAGAAGCACAGCAGCTCTGCTGATGGTAATACCATCACCCTCCAAGGCAGTACCAGGAGCAGAACCAGCTCTGTTCAAACATAGAATCTGGGCACAGAGCTGATCTCCTTCCTATATAGCCCACCTGGGAGCCTGATAGTGGGGCAACAATCCCCACCTTGGAGCCCATCAGTGGGGTAATGATCCCCACCTTGGAGCCCATCAATGAGGTTACCATGCCGGGTCAACCATGAACCCCACCATTTGCACGATAGATGATGAAGAAGGCCAATGTTTCATAGGGGTACCACGGTACACCAGGGACCCCCCTGCCCCCTGCAGCAGGGTTGCACCAGCCAAGCAGCCTCAGTGCAGGGAGGGTGAGTTTTTGGGGACAGCTGGTTGGAAAGGTCACTATTGCCCTCTGCTGGTCCACGGACAGGGAGAGCGGGGAGAACCCGGCTCCCGCCCCAGGACCTGGCACCCCGGCTGGCAGGGATTCTGCTGTCCTTTGCTGTCACACGTGTGCTGAATGCACTCGTGCTCAGCCTGGCTGCCACTGCCTTGGCCAGCTTTTGTGCACAATATTCAACCCCACTTGCGAGCAAAGAGTCTTTTTGGTGCAGGGTTCATGTTTCTAATACAGGGCCCCCGGGACCACCCTGCCTCCCACTCCCATCTCTACCCACCACTCCCCCCCACCCCCCAACAGTAGCTCTCCATCTCAACATCTCCACCTCCTCCTTACCTTGCTCCAAGCTCAATATTTTTCCTTCTCACAAACAAATCAATAGGAAGTACTCAGAGGCTGGAGACCAGAAGGCAAAGTCCACAGCTTGCTAAATTCAAAGCTGTCATTGCAGTCACAGTGCTGGCAGAGGGCCCGGCCAAATCTGCCCTGCTTGTGAATCCCCAGGCTCGGCACCAGGGATGCTGAGCCAGACCCTGCTTGGCTATTCCTGGCTTCTGGCCATGCAATCACCTCAAAACATCCAAAGCACATGGGCAGGAGGGATGCTCTGGGAGAAGTGGGGATGGGAGGTGCCTCAGGACCCCCGGGGAAGGGGAATCCCTTGAGACCCAGGTCATGCAGCAGCTTCGGCTGTAGGGGCTGGGGATGATCACACCCATGGGTCTCGGTTAGGTGAGCAGAGTGTCTTGTGTGTGCATGGCATCTCCCACCATCAGTCCCCTCACCCAGAACCCACCAGAGCCAGCCCTATAGGGAAATGCCCCAAATAGCTTCCCCTTCCCTGAGATGGGAGCAAGGACCACCACCTGGGCTCCTGCAGGTCCTATATCATGCTTGCAAGACCCGTCAATAAGCATTAAGAAAGCATCCAGCTCACTAGGGAAGAAAAAAAATCTGTGGGTTTAAGATAAAGACATGATGACAGAGCAAGACAGGGTGTTATCTCAGGCACGGTGGAAGAAAACAAGAGCTTGGAGGGAGGGAGGTTGAAAGCAGGGCTGTTTTCGCCTGCAAAACAGCAGTAAGCCAGTCTGAAGGTCAGGAGAGGTCTGAGCAAATCATCTTTTAATTGGAAATGAGCACAGCAATCATGCCCATCCGCAGCTACCTGCACGATGATGCTGTGAGCTGGCTGCCACAAGGCTGTCCTAAGCTTTGCTCCCTAAATACACGAGCATTTTTTCTTCCCTCCAGCATAAGTGGCAGCCCACCCTCCTGGGAAAAGCCATGTGTTTCGAAACACAGCCCCTCCTGCAGCCCTTTCAAGAGAGGAAACAGAGAGAGAAATAGCCTGCCATCCTGATACCTCCCAGCAAGAGCAAGACTTGAAGGAGAAAGATCCTGTTTGGATTTGGTGTTTAAAGGCACATGCAAAAACCACAGTTTCCTAGAAACTTTGCATCTGCTGGAGCTCAGAGGCAGCTCTGACAAAGACGACTTGCGCTCTATTGGATCCATACGTTACACTGTGCAGCTCAAGCCAAGATCTCACTGTAGGATACACAGGGCCTCATCAGGAAAAAGCACCAGAGCCCAAGAGGTTCCCAGGCTGCTAAAACCAGGCTGCAGCCTGCTTCCTCCCTGACATCTTCCTCCCAGCAGAGAGGTCCTTCACACCGACACCACCCTGCTGCCTAGCAGGTAGCTGTGGTGGGGATTGCTGTGAGGTCTGGCTGTGGTTGTGTTACCAAGAGATCATGGTTTCAAGCAGTGCCTCCCATCAGCACCCAACCACTCAGCATCTTCTTGCTGTAGCAAGGACATCCCTCATCTGTGGAGGCAACATCATCTCCCAGACCTGCCCTCAGCACCTGCCAGCTTTCCCTCACCCTTCCCTTGCACTTCAGCTCTTCCCACCTCTCCCTTATTGGTCCCAGTTCCCTCTTCGCACTGGTCCCTAGCTCGTCTAGGTGAATGGGCATGACCCTGCAATCATTAGGGCACTACGGCCCACCAGAGCACCAGCACAGTTTGCAAATGCTTTATCTTTTTAATCATTGTAAGCAGGGAGGGGGAAACAGCAGTTCACTGGAGCTCTAGAATTCAAGAAATTTAAAGTCCTGCTAGTCATCAATCTATAACCTGCCAGCACCACCAGCACCACGCATCGGGGAAGTGCAGGAGCAATGTGGAGCCTGGAGGAGAGAGTGTGGCTTCTGCCAGCTTCAGCTAAGCATGGGACTGCTGGACTTTTGGCTTTACAACTTCAGCAGTCCCTCTGATGGACGGACATAGCTCCTTGGGAAGTGAGTGGTCAAGAAGAATGGCAGCCCAGCCACTAAGGATGTGCAAAAGAGGATTCCTTGTCTGTGTTGAAGAACATCATGACTCAAATTCTCAGCCCAGTCCAGTGTTGCTAGCAATCCCAGCCAACCTCCATGTGTGTCCCCCCCCAAAGACAGTTGGGTGAGGCTCACGGAGAGGACAGTGGACAATGCAGAGAGGTCCTCAGCTGGTTCTGCACCTTGAGAGCTTCATACATACAGAGGGTGGCCAACATCCTCCTGGTGAAGCAGCTTACACACTACGCCAACAGTGAGGGCCTGGTGCCACGAAGGGCTTTGCCGAGGAGTTAGCCAAAGTGCAGGATTACAGGCAGGCCGAGGTAAAGAGTGGTTGAGACCACAACCCCCTAAGAAGGTCCTAAGCAAATAGGTCCCAGATGTGGGCCTTCCCATCAGGAAGCAATAAACACACACCTGCAATAAAGTGAGCTGCAAGCACTCTACAGTGCAGTAGCAACTGCCATCGCCGGGGAGGGATGTGCTCCCTCCTGCCTTCACCAACCTTGGGCAGAAAAGCCCATTCATGTGATGCCCTGTTGGCTCCTTCAGCCCACTGGGGAGAAATTCAGCCAAGGGCTGGACATTTCCTGAGGTGCTTCTCAGAGCATTTTGGGGTGAAAAGGAGGGAAATGTCACCATCTCCCCTGTACTGCTTTGTAGTGGTACCTGGAGGTAAGCGGGCCTTTTAGATGCTCTGGTTGACATCACCAGCTGGGAGACCTCCAGGTCTGGATGCAGTCCAGCCATGCTGGCTGTTGGCCTGCTCTTGTTCACGTTTGCTCTGCCTTTCTACTTGGCAGACAAACATCCCTTTTCTTGTAGATGAAGAGGTTGGATGTGAAGGCTGTGGAAGCAGAACTGAGTGAGCCCTGGAGAGGCTGCTCTGCCCAGCCCTGGCCAGGACGCACCTCCATGCAGCAGAAAGCTGGTCTGGGAAGGCCATGGGTGAGACCAGGACAGAGGAGATAATCCCGAAATGAGCTTTATCCCTCAGTACCTTCATGGTCCAGGTTGCAGACATAAGGAAAACCACCACTCTGGCTTTGAGCTGAGTGACTCCTGTACCTTAATGGTGGTTACAGAGATGAGTCCCTGACTGAAAATTATTCCTATTAATTAATATCCATTTTTTTTCCCTTTAGCTCTTAAAGTAAGATGGATCTGCTGCCCACAGGCATTTCAGAAACCAAAGTAAAAACCAAAAGCCAGGAACAGAGATGTTCCTCCTCTCCTTAAAGTTCAGCATGGTTAAACAAAACCTGATTATTCCTATCAGCCCTGCTTTCCTGCATGGTCAAACATGGAGCATTCCTGTGTTATGGTGTTGGGAGATGCTAATTCACAGCCACTGCCTTTAAGGGAATTTTTCCTGATTTACACCAGGGCCAAGGATATGCTCTGAGCATCCCTAGGAAGCAGCAGGATGCTCAGGGATTAAGACTGACGTGCATCACCCCTGAGGGACAAGAAGAAGCTGTCCCTGCAGTTTCCCATGGTAAGGGGGGAGGAGGGGGAGAGTCATTAAGCAGCTCCTTATCCTGAGAATAATTAATCTGCAAAGCCCTCAAGGAGGGACTGGCTGTATTGCCCTCTCCTCACTTCCATTTCCAAGGCAGATCCTTCAAAGCAAGCCCCCGTCTCGTGACAGGGGGCTCCTGCTTGCTATGTACAAGGTCTTCAAGGGCGCGGGGAGGACCCCCTTGGCCCCCCAGAAGCAGCATTAAGAGGCAAGCTGAGCCCCGTGTTGGTCATCTCAGTGGACAGCCGGAGCGTGCTGTGCCTCGGGAAGGCTGGAGCCTCCCCAGCCCTTGCAAGCTGGTGCGTTTTTAATCTGATGCTGTAGAAATTTGGGCAGCTCTCCAGCCCCCTGAGCTGTTTTGTGTTTAGGCTCGGTTGGCTTTTAGCTACTGCATCCAGGGCAGAGGCAGGAGCAAGGCTGCCTCTCCCCACTGGCTCTGCCCCGTGCATGGGGCTCTGGGCCAGCACATCTAATCTTTCTGCTTTTCTTAGGGCTTTTGAAAAAGGATTTGTGCAGCATCAGGAGTCTACGAACCACAGCTGCTCTTCTTCACCAGCCCATCGCCCACTCTCGCCCCAGTCCACGGGCAGCCCCCCATGGCACAGCATCCCTGGGGTCATGTTTTAGTCTTGGAAGAAACCCCACTCCCATCGTTGTTACTCAAGCAAAGCCCAGGAGGCAGTTCCCAGGGCAGGAGGCAGCATCCCAGCTCAACAGAGTGCAGGACAATGGATGGGAAGGGAACCTGCCTCCTCTGGAAAGCCCTCCTGGGGACAAAACCACTTTTAGCACCAGTCCAGAAAGTGGATAGTGAGTGCAACAGCTTTGCAAGACACTGGCCTGGAACTCTGTAAAAACAGGAGGGCTTGATGTGATTGTGCCTTTGAGGTGTGCTCAGTGATGCTTTTGAGACGTGCTCGCCCCGCCGGCTCCTGCCACCTGCGGCAGCCCCTTCCCCAGCCCCAGCCTTTGATCCACCTCCAGCTCCCGGCTCTCCTCAGAGTTTGCTGCCTGGGTTTCACTCTGTAGGGATTTTCCAGACCACCTGGGTAGAAGCATTTCGCATTCCCCCGTGTGGCCTGCTGCCGGCGTGGGAACACACGGCAGCTCCCGAAGCCAACCTTGTCTCTGCCTCCATCACTGACTTGCTCTTCCATGCCAAACCAGGCCCCTAAAATGAGATGAATTTCCAGAGCAATGGCTTTTCCCCACCTCTTCTGAGCTGCTGGCTCCAGCAGAGCCCACGGTGAGGGTTTGAAAAGCTTTTTATTCAGATGTTGAAACACCAGCAGGTTTAAGGCTGATCTTTAGCTGGGATTGGCAGGGCTTAATGAACCCAAGGGCTTGGAAGAGTTCACCAGCTTGACCTGCCTTGTTTACCAGGCAAACATTTCTCTCCTGTGCATGCACCAGACCAAGCTGTATGACGGCATCTCCAGCTCCTGCAAACTCCCCTCTGGTCACTCCAAAGCTGAGGGGTCTGGAAGCAATGGGCCTGCTGGCCAGCATGGCCCTGGTCACTGCTGGGTTTCAATCCAGTTGGAATGGAGAGTGGCTCCACCAACGGCTGCAGGATTGCAGGCATTTCCCAGTCAGATGGGGCTGTTTGGTCTGTGATAGCACTGCACTCTGTGGTCCCTGTGATCCCACCTCAACATCCCCAATAGTGTGAAACCCACTGCTCCAGCATCAAAGCCAACCCCCTGGGGTCATCCCTGGCCACCCTGGAGCCCTGCAACTCCATCACCTGCTGGTGACAGACAGTGGAGCAGGGGGGACTCACCCTGCAGGATATGGTCCCCACTCCCCCCATCCATGAAGAAGCAGTCCTTGGTGGATTCACCCCCCTCCTTCCTTCCCTTGCAGGCTGTTTTTCTCCCCCTCTCCTCCTTCCATCAAGCAGCAAATATGCTTTCAGAGCAATAAGACGGCTGTTCAGCCTTTGGAACAAATGTTCTCTGCCAGGCTTCAAGCACAGGGGCGGAGGGGGGACTCACACTGATTTAATGACAGTGATTTAAGCAATTTGATCCATTTTTATGGCGCATTTACAGTTAGGGGAAAGGAAAAAAAAATGAAGAGAGAGAGAGAAACACAGGAATGGAACGGAGGCAGGAAAGGTTAGGGAACACACCCCAGCAGGCGCTCAGAGGGGGAGAGAGGCAGCCGCAAGCTGTTCCCCTCGCCTCTCTGCCAAGGCAAGCCCTTGCCAGCCTCCTGCGCCATGCTCCGAAATCTGGCTCGTGTCACCGGCTCCCCTAAGGCTGCAGATCTCTGGAGAGGTGCTGCAAAGCCTGCAGGGCTGGGCATGGCTCTGGGGCCAGGGCTGATCCTGCAGTGAAGGCTGCAGGTGTGCACTGTGCAAAAGCCTCTGTGGTTCCCTGGGTTGGATGGGCTCTGGGGGCTGCAGGTTCAGGACAGGGCTGCACCCCCTTTTCATGGAGGAAAGGCAGTGAGGGCTCATCTGAGCCCCAGCTTTCATCCTCATGCCTTCACAGTGTTTGCCATCCCTCCAAGATTCTACTCACTCCTCGATGCCAGCATCTACAGGGACTGCAGATACATCTTTGGGGTGCCTGCCCGTATAAGTGCACCATATCCACTTGCAGCAGAGGTGAAAACAGAGCTCTGAGCACAGCCAGCTCAGCAGAATGCCAGCCCCAGGGAGCTTTTCCCATCACTGCACTGAGACCTGGCCTTCTTGTTCCACGTGCTTTGCACAGCTTCAGCCCAGCCCCATTCCCAGCACAGGGAGCACAGCTGCTTGCTGGGCCCGGGAGTGCTCTGCAGCTCTCAGCTGCCTTTCAGCACTTGCAAAAACGCCAGCCAGATGAGGGTTGTGCTGATGCATCCCACTACACACTGTACCTTGCGCCCCACGGGGCTCTCTGCAGGGAGGCATTACCACTGTGGAAATGTTCCCATCCTCCGCTGCCCCATTCTTCACCTTCAATGGGGACTGAGCCCTATTAAATCAAGGATGCCCCAGCTCAGACATCTCAGCCCTGGAGCCTGGGAATCAATGGGCAAATGCTGCTTATCCATCAGGAAGAGGGCCAGGAGATGCTCACAGTTGTTGTGATGACATCCAGCCAGCAAGCTTGGCTCCTTCAGGAAAAGAAAGAATCCCATGCAAAAACCTGGGGGTCCCCTCTGCCACCAGTAGTGGCTTTGTGGGACCCAAGCTGGCTGTAGCATCACACCCTGTGAAGTTGCACCCTGCCGAAAACCTCATTGCTCCACAGTGTGGCTGCCCACAAACAATATTTTTGCTGCTCCTGATCAAGCAAAGTTGGGTTTAAAACATTGCAGGAGTGCAAGGTTTCCCAGGGAGCCGACAGGTGGTGCAGCCCAGCATGAGCTGCTTTTGTGATGCACTGCTAATATTCAGGTGTAAAGCTGTAGGCTGTAATTAAATTGACCATTCATTCTGCAGGCTTTCTCCAGAGCTTTTGGCCCACCTCTGTCCAGTTGTCACCACCCCCATGCTCATCCAGCAAGAATCTGCCCTTGCCAGTGCCTTGAAGGCTTGGTGTAAGGTAAAAAACAGCTGGACCTGATCCTGCTCCCTGGGCTGGAAAGCAGTAGTGCTGCAGGAAAACTGATGAGAACCATTAGCTGGAGGGGAATTCATTCCAAGAGAGTAAGTCTAGCTTTCACATCAAAAAACAGAGAGGAGCAGCCTCTGCCAAATCCCCTCCATGACAAGCTGAGAACTGCATCCTCCCTCTCTGGCTGCAAGGAGAGCCCCAGGCCAGGAGCTGCCCCTGTCCTGCTGGGTTTGGGTGCCTGTGGTCCCTCCATGTAGCTGCTGCATTGCATGCACGGGGTGAGGGCTGTTCCAAAACACAGGTTTCAGCTCCTGATAACTCACCCTCGCTGCTCCAGCATGGGGATTGGGTGCTGTGGGTCCCTTGCACTGCTGGAGTCGTTACCTCACCAAGGTGCTGCACATGCTCACACCACTTTTGCCTGATTTCTCTGGCTTTATGCCCTATTCATCCCATGGGAACAAGACACAGAAGTTGGGGGATCTGCAGGATGGCGAAAGGAGCACTCAGGGACAGTGCAGCAATGTGGGGACTCCCACGTTTCAGCAGCTCACGCCTCCCAAGGGAAAATGGGAAAGGAAAGGGCTGTATGAAGAATCCACCTTCTTTCCCTATCGGTCAGTCCCATAGGCAGGAAAACTCTTCTTGGCAGCTTGTGAGGGCTTTTTTCCTGCCTGTATTGGGCGTTATCTATTTTTAAAATATCAAGGCTCATCTGGAAGGTACAAATGCTCTGCAGGTCTATAAGGGGTGACCATTGAATTCACCCCAAAAGGCCCTACTTCAAGTGCCATGGGTGGCACTCACAGCTCCGTTGACCCAGAGACACACAGGACAGCAGTGACCCCAGCCTGGGCTCAGGGTGGAGTTCGTAGCCTTTAAATGCCCCCAAGGAAGAGGGAAAAAAAAAAAAGGGGAAAATAATTCCAAGCGGCAAACAAAATAAATCTTCCTCTCCAAGCCAAAACAGAGAGAAAATAGCTGGGGACCTTGGCTGGGAAACTGTTTCTTAAAGTCATGGGATTCACTGCCAATTTCAGCAGTTGGACAATTTTCCTTTTTCAGCCCATAAATAGCCACCCCTTTGCTGGGCGGCCCCAGGCACTGTGGGGTGGGTTGCTTTCCTCAGCTTGGCGGCTGCTCCCAAAAACATCCCTGCTCAGGAAAAACATCCCCAACTGCCTGCAAACCCCCCAGAGGGTTTGTTTTGGCAAAGGGATGGGGCAGGAATCACCTGCAAAGCCAAGAGCCAGCACATGAGCAAAGCCTCAGCTTTGCCCGGGCGGCCGCAGGTTGCTTTGGGATGCTCGGCCGGGTGCAGCTGCCCTTTTTTCTTTGTTTTGAGGGCATTAAAAAAAAAAAAAAAAGAAGGGAAAGAAAAGAGAGAAATAAAGCTCAGGAGAGCACAAGTGATAGGCACACCTGCCTGTGGCGTAACCCTGCACCCCGCAGCTGCTCCCTCTTCACCCCCGTCTCCAGCCAGTTCCCCAGGCAAGGGGCAGCTGGTGCTCGGTGAGGTCTGGGAGTGGGGGACACTGGCCCCAGGGATGGGTGTCCCGTGGATTGCCCTGCTCCCTTCGCATCCTTCTCCTCTTCCCATGAAGATGTAAGACAAAGCCACCTCCGGGAAAGGCTCCCCTCCAGCAAGCGGCCTTTTGTCTTGCAATTAAAAACAAACAAAAAATAACACAGGAGAGGAACCCGCCCGCTGCGGCTGCTTCTCGCAGGCGGCTCCGTGGGCTTTGCTCAGCAGAAAGGAATCCACGGGCTGCGAAATCCAGTCCACGTGAGATGAGAGAAAATGCTTCCATGGGGCCATGCACCCCTCCAAAGCCCTGGCCCTTCTGGGAGGAACATTTCTCCTTCACACAGAGGCAGCAGCACAGATAGCACCTCTCCACCAGTGGTTTCACAGCCAGGTCTCTTCTCCCCACTTCCCTCCTTGCTGTCACCAGCAGCTGGAAGCCAACTGGCATGTGCTGCCAGCTCTGCCCTGCAAAGGGGTCTCTGAGTGAGGGCAGGGGGACAGGGAGGTCCTATTCTGCACCCTCAGTGGTGGAGCCGGCCCTTTGCAGTCCCTGTGAGCCCGTGGGTGCCTGAAAGTCCCAAGACCAGGAGCAGATGCTCATGGCAATGTTCTACCTTCTGCAAAAAGCCAATGTCACTGTTGCCTTCTGCTGGTGACAACGGCTGCCAGCATAAAGCACTGGGCCACCAGGACGATGGTGGTGAACAGTGATGGGCCAAAGAGGATAAAGGACAGCTTGATGCTGCAGAAAATCACCTGGCTGAAACATGTTTGGACATCTGGAAGCACCAAAAAGCACCATGGAAGCATCATGCTTGCTTATCACGGAGCACCACTCAACACCATCAACAGGGTCATTCATGCCTTGCCCTGAAGCTGCTGAGCCTGCTTGCAGGAGGGGACCAAACCTCAGTGCTGATGCTCAAAACCCAGTCAATGCTCAATCCCCTCTCCCCAACCCAGAAACCCATCAGGACATTGCATTGCCATCATATGGCATCTGAAACTCCATGGCCAAGACAAGTTTCAGAAAGACATTCTCCTTCACCACATCTCCCCTATCTCTGCACACCTGGGGCAAAGCCAGGGCTGGCTCCCACAGCCTCACAGCCCCTGCAAGGCAAGGTCATTGCAGGCTTTCCGCTGGGGCCCCGGGAACCCGGTTCCCCGCTTTGCAGAGGGAAAATTAAATTTTCATTCAAATTTTCACTTTAGCAACAGAGATATCGGCTCAATTTCCACCTGCTGCTTTGAAGCTTTTGCTTTGCATGGGAGAAGTGCACAACTGAGATTTTTCAATTATAAAGCACATACATATAAATGCAGTAACAGCCGGGTGTATGGATTTTAAGCCTAAAAAAATAAAATAAAAATCCCAAAACAAAACAAGGGGCACTCAGAAGCACACGCTGCCCCAGGAGAGACCGTCTGCTGCTTGGCTGGGTGGGGAAGGGCCAGCCACATCCCTGCTGGCCTATGGAGAACCTGTAAGTCTGGCTGGGGAGGTGCCAAGGCTTAACTCAAGGCCAGGCTTTAAGCTGGAACATGGGGCAGGTTTGGACTCTTCCCTCGAAAGATGCCAGGAGGATGCATGTGGTCCCCGGGCTATTGCTGTACCCATTTTCCAGAGGGATAAAAAAGGAATTATCTTCCTTGCAAGACTGGGGATTCCCACTCCGGGGCTGCAATTAGACTGGGAACTGCTCCAAGATTCATCAGTGGACTTGGAAATGCAGGTGGGAGAAGAGTGGAGCTCAGCAGCGCTGGACTTGAATGCAGCACTCAGCAAACACTCCAGGGTGGGTTCTTGCTCACTCCAGAGCCCCAGGATCAGCTCATCCTCAAGCTGTTTAAGAGTAATTTCAACCTACACCTATCAGGGTTGAAACCTCAAGGAGCAAAGGTCCTTGAATGGCTGAATCCTGTCCCCTCCAAGATCCTGCAGATGCCAACAGAACCCACCACCTATGGGAAGAGGAGCATTAGATCCCAAAATGTCCCCAACAAGAATGAAAATACTGTCTGCTCTTCCTCCCTCCAGCATCTCATCGCTCAGCATCCTTGCTGAACATGCTCTCCCCACCAGCCTGCACCATGGGGAGTTTATTCCCAGTTTCTCCCTCCCATCCTCCTTGCCGTGCATCTCCAAGCCCTGGGCCAGGGCTGCACCAAATTTTCACCAGTTTACAGGCCAGACCTCAGCACCACAAGGCGAGCACAAGGTAGGAGCACAATGCTCAGGAGGAGGCAATTGCAAGTGTAAAGAAAAACCTTCCAGCTGGCTGCAGGAGATATTTATTGAATAACTGCGACAACCACAGCTCCCCATCACCTCCAGGAGCAGCAGGACCAAAAGCCACTGTGGCAGCAGGTCAGGCCTACGGCGAGTCTGGATTTAACCCTGCTCAGTGGTGCTCAGGATAGTCCACCCAGTGCTGCCAGAGGAAGGGTGTCCTGTGGGGGAAACGCTACACTGCGTTCAATTTGCTCCATCCTTGAGCACCGCACCGGCCGTCGGCAGAGCACAAAGCTGAAGTTAATCTATCGGTCTCAGGATGAAGCACCGAACCGGAGCTGATTTCCCAGAACAACCCCGGGGCTCAGACTCGTCTCCCAGCAGTAATTAGCTCCGCCAGCCGCAACACGACCTCCAGCAGAGTGTGCAATCCTGTCCTCCACAGGGAAATGGCTCCTGTGCCTTTCTCTAAGTGTGTGTCTTTATAAGAGCATGACATTAGTGTGCTGGAGGGTCTCCCAGAGCACTCAGGAGCTGATGAGATCACCCATCTGCATCATTCGGGAACATTTAGCACCCGTGGTCCCAAAGCCAAGGGCATGGAGTGGTGGCTGGTATTTTTGTCTCTAACCCCCTCCCAAATTCCCTGCCAAATTCCCTCAGCAGGTCCTGAGCCTGAAATCAAAGCAGGCGGAGGCTTTGCCCATCACTGCGTAGGAGGGCAACACCCCTACAGCACCCAGCTGGAGCCAGGGTGGGGGTGATGCTCATGAGCTTCATGGGGGGTCAGATTTTGGGTTGTCCTCTGCCTTTCCCCATGTCCTCCTACTCCCAGGTAAGAGCTAAGGAGATGTGGGAGCTGAGGGCTTGGAGACACCTCACCTCAATGCTACAGCAAAGAGAGCCCAGGCTCCTCTCCATCAGCTCCAGAGGTTCAAACCTACCTCCTCCTCTGGCTCACACAGATCCCAACCATGCCAGATGCTCAGCCCCAGCCCTGCCTGCAATGAGGCATTCCAGGACATAGCCAGCCACTGCCTCAGCCGGCAACAGGGAGGAAGCACACATCCTCACCAAAGAGGATGGTCACCTTGTAGTTAGAGATGGACCTCCAAGCACCTCATCACAGACCAGGACACAGCACATGCCATCCCCTGGGATTTCACACACAAAACAACCTCAAATATTCTCCCAGACTGGCAGTGCAGGGAGCCCCTGGGGGGATGGGGACAGGGTTTGCAGCTTGGAGCTGCACAGAGCCTGATGAAACACACCCTGAGTCCAGACCTGTAGCTTAAATCAACAAGCCAGAAAATCCCAGTTCATGGGATCATCATGAAGATGACATTTGCCAGAGCCCCTACAGGGAAAGCCAAGAACTTGAGCAGGCTCTGGGAAAGGCGAGAGGGAAAACACTCTCGGGAGAGGAGCAGAGGAGCCTTTGGGGATGCATTAGTGAGACTTTACTGAAGGAGATGACACGAGATTGGCGTCTTCCAACAGATCCAGACAAGGCATAGGTCCTGCTCTCCAAACGAGACCCGTTTTGAGAAGAGGAAAAACGTGGCCAAGCCCCTCTCCCAAAGCCCGGCTCCTTGGTGGGGATCAACATCTGCTTCCCAAGGGACCTGTGCAAGAACAGATGCCTGCCCTTCCTCCAGGCTCCTATGTAGCATTTTAGGGCTATCAGCATTTCCTGACACCACCCTGCATCCCATGCTCACCCCCTCTCTGGCCTTTTCCCAGCCAGGCAGGGGGTCTACCGGCAGCCCCCCCGGCAGGGCCCGCTGCGCGGCACACCGAGGGGCCACCACCAGCTCAGCAGCAGCTGCCTTGGCCTGGGTTCAAGCACAGCACTGGTCGAGAACAGCTTGTTATTTCGGTCCTGCAACGGGGCTATTTTTAGAAAGTGCTGAACGCCCCTTCTCTGAAATTGCTCCTCAAGGTGTGACCTTGCGGTGCTGCAGCCGCTTGGCTCCCGGTCCCACCACACTTCTCCTTGGGGATCGGCAATGAGCGTCACCCACTCCTCTCCCTTGGGGTCTCCGGCCCTTTGCAAAGCCCTGGTGACAGCAGCTTTGTGGCACCGCAGCGGCAGGGAGGGGCCAGAGGGGGGAAGAAGCTTGAACTACATCTCAACCCCTGACGCCATCCAGGTTTGCTCCTGGTTTCAATTATCACCTGCTGGAGCAGCAGCTGCCGAGTGCAAGGGAACTCAAAGGCAAGTCAACAAGGTCTTGTTGTTTCAGCTGCTCAGGGCCACCGAGCTCCGTGTGCCTCCTCCCTCCCGGCACCGCGGGGATGCTCCAGCCCCCTGCTTTTCCGTGTACATGCCCGGCTGCCGTGCTCCACATACGCCCCCATCCCACTCCCCCAGGCAGGTAAATGCTGCAGGAGCTGCCAAGGGGGGAGAGCAGAGAGAAAACTCAATAACAGAAAGGGGAAAAAAAGAGAAAACTGAAAAAAAAATAAGCCCCAACAAGGCAGCCGCTGCACAGAGGTTATCCGGGGGACAGAGCAAATAATTGGCGAGGCGAACAATGCATTTTAATTAAACCTCTGCAGGAAACGAGGGGAGGGAATCAAGTTAATTGCACGGAGCGGGAGCAGGAGATTAAAAATGCTCTTCGCTCAGAAGATGGTGGCTCCCATCCACCTTTGCCGAGCAAAACAAGGCCACCTGGGGTGGCAATGCTGGCAGTGTGGTCCCCTAGGGCTGCTGCCAGGCCCTGCATGGGGACACACAGAGCACTGGCTCCTGCCAGGGCTCGGAGGCAGAAAGTGCCAGCAGGCTCTGGAGGGGCATCGAGCTGCTCCCCTGTGCCAGGGGGTCCCCAATCCCCAGGGATGGGTGCGGCCATGGAGGGTGCAAGATGAGCCCGGCCGTGGGAGCAGCTCCTGGGAAGTCCCCCAGGGATGGGGGACATTGCTAGTGGCTGCGGGAGCAGGACAAGGGGATGTGTCCCATCACAGCACGGTCCCTTCCCCACGTCTGCACTGCTCTGTGCCTTCTGCTCTCAGCTCAGGGCTCAACCCAGTGCCTTCCCTATGCCCCATACGAAACTATCAGCCTTTACATTTTCCTGCCTTGGATACTTCAGATTTCAGGCTCTTCCAAGCAAAAAGAGATATTTTCCTCAACCACTCCCTCTTTTGATCTTGCACTTTTTGCTCAAGACCATGTCTTCACAGCAGCCTTACCCCCTCTCTCCATCCCAGGCATGGTGCAAGCACAGCAGCCCCAGCCCAGCTGCCGGTGGCACTGCTGGGCTCCTCTTCCTACCCAGGACAGCAAAAACCATCTCAGGCTCCAGGATGCTGGAGAACAGGGGCAGGAGCAGAGCAAGAGCCCCAGCTGACCAGCCTATGCCTGGCACGGGCACAGGGAAGCACTGCCAGCACAACACCAGCCCCCTTGGGCTTCTGCCACCCGGGTATCCAGGGCAAGAGGCATCAACCTCTGCTCCCAGGCAATTTGTGAGCTATCACACTCTGCCCTGCTAATTAGCAGCAGCCCAGCCCTCTGCCTGCAATGAGAACAGCAATCAGCCCCGCTGTTTCCCTGCTAGGAACAATCTCCCTCCTTCCCTCCTCTGCATAAATTTCCCAGGCTGTGGTTTTTCAACTCTGATCCCACATAGCTTTATTCACAAGAAAAGTCCCACTGGGGGCAAGGAAATTACTCCAGCGAACAAAATTACCCATGCATGGGATGCACATACAGGGCACTATGGAAGGGGGAGGTTTTTTGCACAGCATCAAAACCAAAATAAAGGGAGCTCAAAGCAAAGCCTTGCTCCTGACCACAGGTAAGAGCTGGACAAATTATAGCAATTAAAAAGAAGAAAGAGACGTGTGGACTTTCATATCCACAAACCTCAGGACGCAGTCGGTGGGGGAGAACAATTCACAGTCACACGCACGCTGCAAAACCAAAGCACATCACAAAACACTTTCTGTTCTCAGAGGCACAAGCTGTCCCTCCAGGCAGGCAGTGCTACCAACGTGAGCACAAGGCTGGGACAGCCTGTCCCTGCTGAAGCAGCCCAGGATTGCTCGTCTGCAGCAGGAGGACACAGGCAGTATTGTACCCAAAGCGAGGGGGTTTGTGCTGGAGAGTGAATTGCAGGTCTACGTCCCCTGCCACGCACAAATGCTGCCCTGATGGGAAACAAGAGCTGGGCCGAGATCTTCTGGTTTTCCCCTGCAGCTGCAATCAGATGGGCAGAAAAACCACAGTGCTCTCCTTAAATGCTCGCTCTTGCTGCGCGAATGAGCTTTCCACCTGAGCGACTGCAAGTAACCGGCCAGAAAAACGCTGCTGCTTTAGCACAAGCTTAAAATGCACATTGGGAGGGCATTGTTCAACATTTTTACCCGAAACCTGAGTCAGAGCCAGGAGGTGAAGCCCACCACATAGTGAGGCGGCTGCAGCACATCCAGGCTGTTTGTTCAATAGAGCATCCTAAGTGTGACTAAAGCTGGGATACAAACAGATCAGAACTCAGCATCCATAAGAAACAGAGGCGGGGCCCAAACCAGTGAGTGCAACCTGGGAGCACCCTCCCAGACACCCCCCTTGCTGCTGCCCCTCCATCAGCCACGAGGCCGCTCCAGCCCACCCTGGGCTGTTAAATATACCCCCAGGTGTCAAGGCTGTGCAAGGATCCCTGGCTGCGAGTTGAGGATGTGGGCAGGATCGCTTCTGCGTGCAGCACTCCAGGGATGGGGACATTTGGCAGCTGCCTGCAGGGAAGGTGTCTGAAGTGCTGCTTACTGCGGGAACATGAGTCAGAGCTCCCCGGTGCAAGAGCCTGACGTTTCCCTCCTGCTCATTTATTCAGCACGTCAAATATTTGCCCTGCGCAGTTGCACCAGGCGCGTGTTATTCAGGAGCTTTTTTTTTTCCCCTTTCTGTTGGCAGTGACAGATTATAAAAAAAACACCACAGTGCCATCTTGGGAAACTTGGTCTCCCAGCTAACCATGTTTGAGCATCCTTTTCCTTGCCTGCTTTGGGGATCAGCCGCTCTCCAAACATCCACTCTGTGGGAGCCCATGAGCCCCTGCAGGGACCAAGAGGGGCTGGATGCTAAAACCTCCAGGCAAAAGCAACAACCCCACAGGGCTGCAGGGGGAAAGGTTATTTCAGACCCATTTCCAACACTGGCTGAGTGACAGCAAAGCCAGGAACTGCAGTGAGCAGTGGCCCTGCCTGTCCCCTGACCTGCCAAAGCACCCATCCTGCAAGCGGTACATGAAGCAGAAGGAGAGCCCAGCCAAGGAAAATGGCTTCATTTTGCCTCCCTTTGGCAAGGAAGTTGTTTTGCTGTTTGCCAGCCTCACAGTAATCCTCTGGGGACATCAGTTTTTTCCTTTTCTTTTTTGTGCCACATCCCTGGATTTCTTTTTTATAGGGCTTCCCACTCCCTGAATGCCCAGTCCACAGGCAGAGGAGTTCGTCTGATTAATTGCTAAAGATTGGAGAAGGTGCCCTTGTGCAGAGGTGACACAAGAAGCCCCACGTTCCATCTGGTCCCCCGGGGTTTATTTCCCATACTTGCAGCCAAAAAACGTCCCATTTCATCAGGGGACTGCAGAAATGGCTCATAAAACTCAAGCTTGGTGGTGCAGCTGAGCAGATTGGCCTCCCGCACTGTGTGCTGCTGGATAAACACAGTGTGATGCAGGGAAAAACATATGCCTCCACCCTATTTGTAAGAGGAAAATCACCCTTCAGTCTGCACATGCATTTCCCACTAGGAAAAACACAAGGGATTTCTTGCTTGGTGGGGGCTCTGGACCCGACTCTCCCCTGAGCCAGCCTGATAAGCCAGGCTCTGCGTGCATCCTCCTCCCCTGGGCTTGCAGGAAGCTGCAATGTGTGGAAAAGCCCCAAGGCTGGAATAAACCTGCAAACAGCTTTCATAGTGCTGTTGGTAATAGCAACAGGAGCAGCAGTGGTGAAGCTGATGCTCTGCCTTGCCCAAGAAGACGTGCATCATCAATGCTCTGCAGCCATCCAGTGCCATCCCTATGCTTAGTGGTTCCTGTGGACTCACAAACAAGCCCCAGCAGGACCCACATGTGCTGGGCTGATGCTCAGCACAGCAAATCCCCCAGTGCATTGGGCAGAGATTTGCTGCACCAGACGTGTTGCTGGCTGGGACAGAGAGAACTGCCTTGTGGGCTCAGCCCCTGTTAGCACTGTGTCTCTTTACTTAGAAAGCATCCTCAAGCATTGTACTCAACTAGCTCCAGTGGGATTTGCTGGTAGAGAAAGCATGCTGGCAGGAAAGGACTGGGAATTTCCAGCTTATCCAGCCTTTACAGAGATGCACATCTTCCTCTGCTTGCAGAGGGGCAAGTTAGGCTGAGCCCATGGCAAAGACCACTTACAGCGGAGCTCGATACCCTTTGGGGAACCAGTAGTGATAAATCAGTGCTTGGGTGAAAGCCTGGTGAAAATAATTCATCTGAGACACTACCACGCACCACCCTGGCCAGCCAAGGAGCTGCAGTGACCTTGCCTGAACACAGTGTTTCAGGTTGAAAGTGCAGAGTGAGAGGATGTGACTCACATCTGGGTTGTGGCCACGAAGGACAGATGTGTTTCGTTACTGTCCAGGGCCCTGTGTGAAGCTCTGTTTGTGCACACAGTGACTCAGACTTGCCTTTGAGCCCTTCTGAAAGGGGAGCCATGGCACATCTCTTCCCAGCAGCATCCCTGCACTGCTTTAAAACAGACTCAGGGTGTTCAGGCTCCTGCAAGGGAAAAAACCAACATAAAATAACTCAATGTCATGTTTCTCCATAGGAATCTTCCAATTTCAATCGTAAATCATTCAGAGAAGGATAAAATCAAATGTTTTAGTGGTGGAATCCATGCTATAAGTCTGTCTTAAAAGCTAAATATTCCCCCCACTTCAATGGGAGGACGCTGGGGACATAGTTTAATGATGGACTTGGCAGTGTTAGGTTTGTGGTTGGACTTGATGATCTTAAAGGTCTTTTCCAACTGAAATGATTCTATGACACTGATGTGTCCGCTGGATTTTCTTGGACACTTACCATGGGACAAGAGGAAACATCTGCTGGAGAATACCCCACATCTGCAGGAAGGAATAAAGGGATTTAAACAAGTCTCCTTCCTACAATCCCTAGGAAATTCAGCAGCTTTTATTGAGGAGAGCCCCAAACCACCAAGGTAAGGCTGAGCCACTCTGTATTAGACATCAGAGAATCTAAAGAGGGGGGCAGTGCAGCAGATTATTCCTTCTGGTTTCCTGCAATTCCCAGGCTTGGACACCAGCTTCTGCACCTGGGGCAGTGTCCTCCTCCTCAGTATCACCCTCACAAGCAGCCTTTTTCATGCTCACCTTCACTATTCGTCCACCACTGCCTGCACGCCCTGCAGGGAAACATCTGGGTACCGAGAGGCACTGTGGGGCGATGGCTGGTGCCCCTGGCAGCAAACCACCTCCTGCTCTGCACTGCACAGAACCTCGCCTTCACACCAGCGGTTTCTCCAACAGGAGAGAAGACAAGGCCACGTCATCTTCCAGGATATTTCCCCGGCTACATCGTGGCTTTGAAGGCACCAACAACCCCACGCTTTGCTGAGACACCCGTGTGAGACACTGGGCCAAGCGCTGCCTGACCCAGGGGCCAGAAACCGGGAGCCAGCGATGCAGTTCACTTGGCAGACACTTGATGGGGCTACGAAACCGATTACCGGCGCACCTGGCATAAACAGGGGTAAAACAGCCTTTGCCAGGTGTCCCTTTTTACGGGTAGCGGGATGGCGCTGCAATCGCCGCAGCACCTGCCTGGGATGTTGATCTTGCCAAGCACCTGGTGCTTGGCAGCTTTGCTTTGGCTTTCAGTCCCATCGTGGATGTGTTGTGGCCAAGCAAGGATTGCCAACACCTGCACAAAGCTGGAGGCTTGACCCCCAGAAGGTTTTTGTATGATCTGTTTTGAGAAGAGATGGAAAGGGAGAGCAGGCAGCTCCAGCAGTGGAGCAACAGGCGTCTTCATCAGTGCTGTCCTTGCAAAGCCCTGATTGAGTTTTACGCTGCTGTTGAGGAACCTTGTTAACTCCTGACACACCACTGCCTACACCCAGTCTCTTTTCAGGCTGCTGCAGGTGGGCATTGGTGAGATTTTCCCATGTTTCACTCCAAATCAAAGGGAGGACAGGGAGATGCAGTCCCAAAGCAGAGCCTGAGCACAGCAAAAGGCGCAGCCCCGCATTGCAGAGCCCTCTTCGGGCAAGGGCCGGCCCCAAATTCCCTGAACGCTGCTGTCAAACTTTCTGTCACGGCTCTAAATCCATCAGCTCTTGCCTGGCTCCAGCTGGCTGAGCAAACTGGCAGCAGCACGTGGATGAGAGCAGCTCAAGAGAGTCAGTCTCTCCTGCTTGAGCAAAAAAAAAAATGAATAAGAGACAATCCCCATAAATCAGGAGCTGGTTACTGAAGGAGGGGACTCCCTTCCCTCTCTGCACACTGCAGCACGAATTATGGCCCCAACTTCACTGTTATTCAGTGATGAACATCTGAAAAGGCTGTGACAGATGAGAAAAGGCATGATTTAACAGCCATAAATCCAGCCAGCTTAGAGGTGTTTTTACAACCAAACCCATCTTGAATCCCCTCTGTTATGAATACTTATCACTCCCAGACACTACTACAATGGAAAGATTTTTAACAGCTTTAATAGAGACGCAATAAACCCCCCAGAGCCCAGCAAGCAAACGTCCTTTTTATCCCTTCAGGGAGGGAGAGGGGGCTGAGGACTGCTTGCTGCACTCAGGCTTGAAGGATCAGAGCTGGAGCAGCCACCAGACCACTGCTAACCCCTGGGTTTAATGGATGTGTGTCACTGTCCAAGGGCTTTATCAGCTTTCCTAAAGCTGGTGCATGGAGTGTGTAATTAATACCCTGCAGGGAAGGGATGGGGAGACAGGTCGTGGACGCAACGTACAGCACCTTCCTCCTTCAGTGCTGCTCTTACCTTTGCCAGGGTCTCCTCTTGCAAATCTCAGCTGTTCTAACCCACCTTTGGGGATTTAAAATGAATGTGAACTCAACTCAGTCAAAGGCCCTTCTGGGCAGGATGCCACCCCTCTGCTGCTCCTCACCTCCTTTAATACACCTCGTTTCGCATGCATTAAAGGTCAAATGAGCTCAATGACCACCACCCGATGAGGGGGGCAGGGACACCAGGCCTCCTAGCTCGGAGTTAATTGGCCAAGGATCTCACTCCCTCTTGTTGTGCATGCTGCCCCTATGGCCTCTCCATGCCATTCTGCAAGGGCAGGCTGCACCCAGCCAGCAAAACCAGCAGCTGGGAGGTACTGGGGGTGCACCCACTACAAAGGGCACCAGCACTGAGCAAATACCTAAGGAATAAGCACCTCCTTTCTTACACATACAGGCTTACCAGGCACAGCAAGACGATAAGCGATTCATTAGATGGAGGGAACCAAAGCACTCCCAGAGCAGGTGGCTTCCAGTTGTACACAGCTGGCCAGCCCATACCATGTAACACCCCAAGATGTCCAAGCATGGGCTGCAGGGTTGATGGGTTTCCTGCTTCTGACAGTGAAGCTGTGGAGTGCTCCAAGGAGGGCAATTAAGAAGGGAAGGAGCAGGACAGCTCCTTCCTAAGATAAACACGGCTGTAAAACCCTGCTGCTGGGCTATCAAGAGAGAAACTAACACTGCAGGGCAGGGAACAGGCTTAGCTTGGCCATATGGAGACCTGAGGGGACGTGGTTTCTGAAGCCTGGGTGGACAAGAACACTCACAGCCCATTAATCTAAGGGAACATCTTTTTTTAATAAGATAATACCGAGTAATTGATTTTTAAATACACTAAAATCAAATGTCCCGAGGCCAGAGCAGGATCCCAGCTCCTCTATCAGATCAGTGGTGACTGGCAGAGACTGAGCACACAGGGGAAAAGAAAATAAAAATTAAATCCCTTCATATGCCTTGTTGGCTCCGGGGCAAACGCTAACGTTTCTTTAAAAGGTGCATCAATTTTTCTCTATTAAAGAAGTAGGTCACCAAAAGGGAGAAGCCAGTGGGAGCTGAGCTGGGGAAGGCACAAGGGACCATGGAGGCCAAGCAGGCAGCACGGAGGAGATTAATTTGATTAAAATACACAACAACATCTGAACAAGAAAGTAATTTTAGAGACAATTTATTCCAATATCTCTTTCTCTCACTCCATCCTTCATGCAGTCCCAGTTGAGAAGGGTTTGGGGGCATTTTTTGGTTTATTTTAATATTTTTTTTAGAAAAATACACATGCAAATAATATATATTTCACTTCTGAACTTTTTTTCATGTTGGAAAAAAAACTAAACAAAACAAAGAAATAAAGCAGGTTCAGGAAAGACCCGAGTGGAGACAAACACAGGGATGCCACAGAGATGGGATACTTCAGGATACAGGTCCCACTGCTGAGCTGCCTGGTATTTGCAGTCCAGCACAACCTTTTCAACAGAAAGGTGTTCGTGAGGGTGAGGGGAGTAATGTGCACTTTGTACACTCTGGCAGCCCCTCACCCCAACAAAAATCTTACTCCAGTAATGCTGCCCAGGATTTGGAATGGCCACAGGAAAGCCAGTGCTGGATCCAATCCTTCCTACGACACCCAGAGCTGAGCACAGTCCCAGCCTCAGCAGCAAGGGAAGGCCAGCTTAGGTAAAAGTATCCTTTTGATGCTAGGAATGACAGCAGAAACTGAGTACTACATGGAAAAATCCTGTTATGCTATTTATCTTGTGGGATACAGCAGACAGCATGGGGGAAAAAATGGACTGACAGTCCCTTGAATCCTGGACTTCTGTTTCAGGACAATGTTTTTGGGAAGAGACTGAGTGCTGGACCCTTGGCTGTGCGGGGCTGGGGGTTTCTGTCCCCAAGGGCAGAGCCAGTCGGGTGCCATCAGAGCAGGACTGCACCCTGTGGAGGGGAGCAGCGGTGTCCCCAGTCTCTCTGCAGGTGCAGTGCCAAGGTCCATGGAGGACAAACAGATAGGCTGCATTCTGGGTTGTGCCATCACTCAATCAGAACAGGAGATGTACTTAAAACAGGGCTATTTCAGGTTTGACTGATGATCAGCTGGAGCAAAGGGGCTGGGGAAGGAGAGGGCAGTGAGGTGCAGCCTGAGGAAGGAGGGCGATTGATCTAATACCACGGACACTGTGGGAAGTCAGGAGGCTTCAGGGAATGCCTGAAGCCCACAGCAGCCCTGACACCAATGATGCAGAGTGGGCAGGAGGGAATTTGCCTCATTGCTATCTCTTCCCAAGGTGCTTTCAGGTAGTGGTCCTCTTCTCCTGGCAATCCTGCCCTAGGCCACGGCTTTTTTCCTGCTGATGCGCACTAATGATATGGGGCAAACTATGTTTTGTCTCTGCCCAGAGATACAAAACCACACAGGCAGAAGAGGGAAGGTTTCCCAAGGGAAGAATTTCCCTTCAGCTCCCAAGGATCCTTATACAGAGGAAAGCAGCAGCAGCACTTTGCCAGCCCCATCTCTGCTCCCAGCGAGCCCCCAAGCTGCCCACATCCCCAGCTGGTGGTGACATCCCTGAATTGCTGCCAGGCTGACTCAGAGCTGCCCATCAGCTGCTGCATCCAATCCATTGCCATCCTCATCAGCCAGCTCCCGCATTGCCAGGACAAACCCACATGCTGCCAACGCCCAGTGTCTCACTTTGGAGGGAGATGGGTCAAACTGGAGGCAGAGTTGGCTGCTCTCACTCAGCAGTGGCTTCTCTCAGTGGCTGGATGCAGCCCCAGCAGCTGGTTGCAGTCCCTGCCATCCGCTCCTGCAAGCCTGGTCCAGCTCCAGCCTCCAGATGCTGGTGGGGAAAGGCAGCAGGAGGCTCACAGCTTTGAATTCCTCCGGATTTACCACTGTCCACAGCAGCGTTGGAAAGCCACCAAGGAGCAAAGAAATTTGGCAGCACTACCTGCTGCCATTGTACAAGATCACAGGCAGCATTTCCCAGGGGGCTGGAGACACAGCACTGCAGCTCCTAGAAACACACCATGGGGCTGCAGCAGTCACTCTCTTTTTGCTTTTGTCTTCTTTCTTGTTTTTTTTTTAACTGACAAAATACACTTTTGGGACTGTCTACTCTGAAAATAGATGCGAGAGGGTCTGGCGAGGGAGGGGGAGCTGTTTGGCTCCTATCTCTACAGGCTGCCCTGGAGCAGCTCTAAAGTTTGGTAGATGATCATGCAGGTTTTATTGCAGCTTGTGTGTGCAATCTTTTTTTTTAAAGTAGCCCAGCTTCAGTTTCAGGTAGCCCTGGAGGTGAATTTCTCTCCCCTCCCCACCTGCTCCAGCTGCCATCTCTCCACTGCATGCTGGCCAGGTGGCTATTCAGTGGCCATCTGCTCGATGTGGTCACTCAGAAGCTTGTATTGCTCTGTGGAGGAGAGAGAAAATGGTGCTGGGAGGATGCTGAAGCATCCCAGCCAGGCAGGTAGGCTCCATCCCTCTGGGACCCTGCAAAGGGAGTGTGCACCCCCCAGGCTCACCCCTACCTTCATCCAAATTGCCGATGGTCGCCTGCTTCTTCAGGAAGTCGCTGCAGAGCTTCTTGTTCAGGCCAAATGCCAGCATGTTGTGAATGAAGGTGCTGAGGAAGAACAGAGATGCTCTTGGTGAGGGTGCCCTTTCTTCCCTCACTTCTCTTTTCTTTTCCATGGCTCCTTGTATCAGGCACTGGGATGATGCTTGGCAATGGGAGAGGGTTCTAGGTCCCCCTGGATTTGCAACATAAAGGGCAGGAGCGGCTCCTGGGAAAACGTTATCAAGATCTTCTACACCATAAGGGATGTCTTACATCTGTAAGATGCCCCCCCCCCCCCAGCTGGCAGGGACATCCCGCGAGCCCAGCTGCAGGAGGGATGTTCCCCACGCCCTGCTCACCCCAGTTGCCCGAAGGTGATGTTCTCATTGAAGCGGAGGCTGTCGTCACGCTCCTCCTGCGTCATGTGGCACCACTTCTCCCTGCAAGGCACAAATCCATCTGGTACCACAGTCACCCTGGGACCCCCCAGCCTGCATTGCTCCCCCTCCCCGGGCCACACTGACTGAGCACAGGAGGGCACCAAGAGCTCCTCCAGCTGCCAGCACACAAGTGGTGTTGGATGACCTCGCATACCTGCATCCATCCACAGATCTCTCACCCTGGGGCAAAGCAAGAGACACCCCAGGGTTCTTCAACCTTGGCTTTCTCCTGCAGGCCCTGATTAAGACTAGGAAATAGCACCGGCCTCTCCAGCACAGAGCTTGCATCTCTCACCTTCAGTGCCATCCCTTCAGCAAGAGTGACAAGCAGGGAAGGAGCTCGTGGGGATGGCAGTCCTGGTGGGACCTCTCTGAAGCCCGTCCACCTGAGGGGGTTACCAGGAGGGTACCAGGCACCTTTACCCCATCTACATCAGGGTTCCAAATCCCTGAGTGCCAAGCAAGCTGCTCCCCAAGCATTATCTCCCCAACTCCAACAGCAGGAGGGGCTCCTGTACCCCTTTGTACAGCCCCCCTTGGGGCTGAAGCCCTGAATTACAGCACAGTCCTGAGGATGCTCCAACTCTCTTGCAAATCCAACTGCAGCATTGCCTTAAAAGAAAGGGGGAGGTTAAGCTCTAGATGTTTGCAACCAACTCGAGACAGAGGCAGGAGTCCCCATTCAGATGTCTCACTTGGGAATAAAGCCTGTGACACAGAAACGTCACTGTGGTGGTGCAATGCTCAGGTGGTGGCAGAGAGACATCAGTGCATGCACGCCGGGAAAACTACAGCCCCAGGGTGAAGCCAGCCCCCTCCCAAGAATTAAGGTGAAGTTACAGCCAAGGATAAGAGGAGGAAAAGCAAGGAAAAACAAGGATAGGTAGAAGAAAAATAGCTCTGTGGAGGAAAAGGAGCAGACCGTGTGCTAACTGGCTGGCACGACAAGCAGGATGGGAGGAGCTGTGTCAGATGGACATGGCAGCTAGGAAGAAGGGTGGCAAATTCAGTGAGGTTAGCTCAGCCCTAATGTTTGTGTTGCTGAAAATGGGAAAGGATGAGTGCTCAATCAGGCTGACCCCAGAAAGGAGAACTTGTCCTCACCCAAGTCAGCCCAGCCCAGGTGTGCGAAAACTGTTGAGTTAAGCCTTTGGTCTCCAGGGCTGAGCTGCTTATATTTATAGGGCTCTGGAAACTTACATGATATGTTTAAAAGGATTAAAAAAACCCCCAAAACCAACACTGTAATTTTTCCCAGAAAAAGCTTACAAGAGCAAATAAAAGCCACATCCAAATCTGGAGAATAAAAAGAAAGGAGACGAATCAAATTAAGGAGCTTTGAAATCTGGAAGCAAACCTTCACAGATCTCACTGGCCCACTTACAGAAAAGCATGTTTGTAGCTATTTTTTTTCCTGCCTTTTTATGTTTTTGAGGGAGGAAGGGGAGAGAAAAAATATCAAAGTGCCCAAGAAAAATTTGTAGTGCCTTTGGCTTGCTGTTCAGTAGTAACATGCCTGGGAAGGGGTAAAGCCCACATGTGGCTCTACTCAAACCCTTTGATCTTTATACTGGAAGGCAGGGCAGAACCTTACAGACTGTGCTAACACCTTGACTACATTTCAGCATATGCAGGGCGAGAACAGTGCCAGTGACACTGGCTGGGATCACTCAGCATCACTCTTCTTTCAGCAGCAGCGTTTCAACCCACAGCTAACCTGAGCAATGCTCTATCTGAGCAAAATTTAAATGCCATTTACCAGTGCATGCCTTAGCCCCATGGAAGATTTACTGTCAGGCTTCGAAGAGCCCTCATGCTCTTGCTAACACCATCACTTCAAGTTATTTGCTCCAAGATGGAATAGCCCATGCTCCAGCAACAGAGCAATGACTCTCCCTGCTCCCTGATGCCAGCTCAGAGCACAGATGGATGCGGCTGCTTTTGAGCTTTGCAGCCTGGAGGAAATGCTCGCAATCACAACATGCAGCCCCGTTTGCATTTTTCTTTTTATCTAGGGATGGCAGCACAAGAGTGCATTAAAAAAAATAGAAGGATCAGTTTTTCCAGCTGGCAAAGAATTCTCAGCACATCTACATGGCAGCAGAAGCCAGGAGCAAGCAGGAAGGACAGGAGAGGGGGAGAACTTCTATATAAAGAGACTCAGTTCGTGTCCAAAACCTGCCCAGGGAAACATTCCCATCACAAGCTCTTGGCTTCCCCAACAGCTGGACACCTGATTCCCACAGTGAAATATCACAGCTTGAAACCAATCAGGTTTCTTTTTAAAAAGCTGAATTACAGAGGGACCAATCTAAACTTCTCTGGCCCTTTTGAGAGCCTGATGCATCTCCCTGGTGGAGGAGGGCCTTTCAGAGCCTCTCTGGAATGTCACCCACCCCCTCCCTGGGCAGGATTTGGGCTTGAGGTGAGCACTGGCCTCTGGACACTAATGCACCGAAGTACGGGGACAGACACACCTCTTCTCCTCTTCCTCCCCAGCGTTCTCTCTGGAGTGGCAGCAGAAACAGGGCCGACAAAAGTGGTGTGTGAAAGATCATGCAAGATCGAGAGATGGAGAGGAAAGGAAAGATGAAGAGACAGAAGAAGGTTGTTAGAGGCAGAGAAAGGAAAGAGAGAGAAAAAGCAGAGTTTAGTTCTGGTTCCTTCCCCCCCATCCCTTGCCCTCCCCACCGAGAGGAGATAAAACCTCGCTGACTCTCACTGCAGCCCAGCCACCCCAGCAACGCTCTGGCTACCACAGAGAGATGGGGACCATCACACACCAGCCAACACAGCCCCTGCAGACACCTGCCATGGTCAAGCACCGTCTCTGACATTTCAAACCCAGCCCGCGAGATGCCAGCCCTCAACTACCAGCTCCTCCTGCCAGGGATTTTAATCCTCAATCCAGTAAGCAGCATCGCATTCAGTGGCTTGCACTATCCTCTTCAGGGACTCAAGAGGGGTCACCACCACCTTTCAATTCCCTGAGATAGTTGGAGTACTCCAGGCTGCAGCTCCCGAAGCTCATTTGTTAGTCGGGCCTGTGTCTGCAGCAGACGCAGACTCAGACATCAGATTAATTGAGAAAGGCACTCAGAGCAGAGAGCAGCTGCCAGTGGCTTATGCCCTTGTGAGACATTTGCTGCTGCTAATTTGGGGCTTAATGAAGGCAAATGCAGTTATGGCTACATTACTGTTCAATAGGTTCTTTCAGTGGCTTGCTTGGAAAAAGAGAAAAGCAATAAAAGAGAAAGCAGAGATTGATGGTGCGTTGAGGTTGGCAGAGCACCCCGTGGTGTGAGCCAGGGCTGCCGTGGCTCAGCTCAGGTTTTGGGGAGGATGCAGGAGGGCTGGCTGCCTGAAGAAGTGCCCTCACTGCTCCAAAAAGGGGCTGTTCAGGTGCTCCGAGCTCAATGACCCTGAGAGCTCAAAGCACAGCACAGACACACAGCAGGACCGTTCCGTTGGAGAGAGGAGTGAATTGCTCAAGCCCTCACAGCAGGTCTGTGGTGGAGCAAGAGATGGACGTGAGCCTTGTGAGCACCTTGCTCACACTTACACCCCTGGGTGCCCTTGCCTAGGCACCCAGATGCTCCCCGCACAGAGCTAACGTCTGAAACAAGCAGCCCCTTTCCTTTGCAGGGTTTCTCCAGATCCTCCCCAGCCCTCAGGGATGACCACACCGCTATCTCCAGCTCTCATCCTTGCTGGCTGCCCATGGTTAAGGTCTCCACGCTGCACTGTCAGCACTTCCACAGCCCTCGCAGGGCCAGCCGGGACCTCCCCATCCACTGCACCTCCCTGAAGGACTGCACGGAGCAGCTTTTCCCAGGTCTGCTTGCAAACTAAGCACCAACAGCCTGAATCCTGGCTGCATTTTCTGGGCATGTGTCTAGGGCTTTATTCTTGAAAAAATGGTGCAAAACAAGCAAGAAAACATTCATGCTCTCAGGTTCCTGAGAGGATGCACCTCTCACCCGCCCACCCCACAGCCCCGTCGCCCAGCAGATTTGCAATCAAGGGTGGAAAGCAGAGTTTCTCCCCGTGGTTGGTGATGCTTAGGGCCATCAGGAGCAGGGGGGAAAGCTGGGGGGAAACAAAATCTCCTTTTCCCACGGGGACATGTCCTACCTGGTAGTGGGGGACCGCTTCCTGCGCTCACAGTGCACGGCATCGAAGAAGGCGGCGTTCCAAAACCGCAGGTTGTGCCTGCAGGGAGATGTTGGACATGTTGGAGATGGCCATTCCTTATCTCCCTCAGCCTGTCCCTGCATCCTCCCAAGGCCCAGCTCACCCACTTCCCAAGCGCCAGGAGATGATTCAAAGCCAGGCAGGGGGGGAGTGATAATCGAGTCTGGCAGACTTGGTCTGGTATTGGACCAGCTGCTTGTGTGGCTGCAAACGCACACTCACCAGCACAGAAGCCACAGCCACCACTTTTAGGGGCAGGAGCAGCTCAAAAGCATGGAAGGCTGGGGAAGGCATGGCCAAGGAGGACAAATGCCCTCCCTAGAGAGGCCAATGCTGGGCAGGAGTCAGCTCACCCCGGGAAGGCTTTACCAGATTGGCTGCTGCTTGAGGTGCATGTACAGGTAGATCTTCTCTCCTTTCTTCTCCTCCTCTGGGCTCTGCACAGAAACTGTGGGGATACACAGTTACTTGTTGAGGTCTGGATGACTCCCACCTTCCCACCCATGCACAGACCTTGCACCCTCCTGCCAGCTTGGAGTCTGCAAACCCAATACTCATCCCCAGCACCTCCACAGCAATATGAAGAGGAGATTTCCCTGCTCTTTGCAGGCAGCTCTGATCAAGACATGGATGTCCCAGGAGGATGGTCCAGAGGCTATACCTCTGGTTTGGTAGTGCATACGGCTACTAGAGAGGTAAATGGAGCACAAGCAATGGACACCCAAAGATCTACAACCTGGTGCCACCAAGGACAAGATGCCACAAGATGTTCTTGCAGGACAAGAGCAGTGATTGCTCCAAAGCAAGGAGCTGAGAAGGCTCCTTTGGAGTACTTCTCTGGGAGCTCAGGGGAGATAATATCAGTTCTTTCCCTGCTTCCCACCTGACACCTCCAGCAATACCAGTCATCTCATACCACTTCCAACCCTCGTTCCTTCCCCAGGGATGCCCTGACCACACCTAAATCAGCGACACTGGCTCCACTCACCTGTCTTCTTCAGCTTCTCCTTTGGTTTGTCCTCATCTTCGCTGTGGCATAGAAAACAGCATCAGCTCCCAAAAAGCTTGTCCCAGCCACGCGACAAAACCCTGGCCTCGCTGGTGAGGGGAGCACCTTCATTTGAAAAGACCCCCCGCTCCAACACAACTATTCTTGGGACCAGAAAGCTGGTCAAGAAACCCTGATGTCCATCCCAGTCCAACCCAGTACAGAGATGATGCAGAAGACCACAAAAAATAGCACTGTCTCCTGGAACCCCATATGTCTTTGCCCAAGGGACACAGGACTGCCAGACCATGAGATGCCCAAAGTATGAAGCATGGGATCAGGCTCTAGATCATCTTCCAACAGCCAAAATAACCCCTCACTCATGGTGGCTCTACACCCAGGAGGATTCTGGCTTGGTCACGTCACGAGTTCCTGCCTCAGCTAACCTGCCTGCCCATGGAGTGGTACCCACTTGTTCTTTTTGGTGGTAGGACCCTTCAGTTTGGTCTCCAGGCCCCCGAAGAAGCCCTTGACGTTCTCTGTCTTGGCTGAGGTGTTTTTCAGCAGCCGCTCCGCGATGTCCTTCTTCTCTGCCAGCCAGCTGTTGGCTGACTTCAGGTACGAGTCGATACTGCCCATGGGTTTCTCCTTGGCCTCCAAGGGTAGCGCATGGGTCTTGCCTGTGGGCAACATGGTAGAAGCTCAGCAGGCTCCATGGTCTTGGGTGCTGGCAGACCCTGGAGGGCCTACTGCCAGCTACAAGATGCACAATAGAGACTAGGATCCAGAAAGAAACACTCCAGACCCCATTCCAGTTCCTGTAGGTCTTTATCCTCCCGTGTTGGATAGTGAATCCAACCCCCCGTGGAGAAGTGACTGTCACACACCAAGCAATGAGCCAAGGTCCTTCTGAGCTGGGGATTTCACATTATAACCCCAGGGTTGGGGAACATCTGGGGATCACCACATACAAATATCTTTAGCTAGAAGCAATGGTAAACCAGCATCAGCAATGACGAACAAGCATTAGCATGAACTACCACCCCAGTGAGGGTCTCCATCAGGTTTGCAAAGCTTCTAGGCCATGAAGGCTCTTTCCTCCTGGATATCAGAGTGACAGCAAGCCAAGCTCAGGTACCCATCCATCACCCTTCCCACACACAGGGCAAATTTCAGTGCTGGTATCCAGCACAAACAAAGCCAAAGGCTGCGGGTAGCTCTTACCAATGTAGTAGTAGGTGAAACACATGGTCATGAGGTTCTTGGCAGGGCTGAAGTCATCCATCTGGTGACACCTGACATGGAGGGAGGTTTCAATGAAGACACTCAGCAATCTCGTGGCTGCTGCCCCTGATCGAGCCGTGGCTCTGATCTCAGGGGCTTTTGGTGATTGCAACGAGGCCCCCCCTGCCCTGACTTACTCAAACAGCACGAGGGCGAACGACTGCATCAGGCGGTAGAAGGTCTGTTCCGAGACACACTTCGAATTGCAGCGCTGCAGGAACAAAGCCCAGGGTTTAGCACAGCCCTGTGGGGCAGCTGCTTGCCACGAGCAGCAAGGGCAACCTGAAACCCCCACCCTGGTGTCCCCACCACAGGGAGGGGGGCAGAGAGCGCAGGCAGTCAGGCCTCACTCTCAGACACAGCAGTTTGCCTCTTTGAATTGTTTTTCTTGGGAACAGGACATTTCTCAGCCCTGGCAGGATTTCATTTTAAATAAAACAAATTAATTCTCTCCTACATTGCAACAAGCATGTAATTAACTGCCTCGAGATGCATTTATTCACTTCTGTATCTCCCTGTACTGAATTTCCTCCTTGTCCCTGAGTTCTTGCCCTCCAAAAATATTGCTTTGGGCCATTGCTAAATTCCCCTGACCTGAGCCTCCTCCCCAGGCTGCTTCAAAGCCCCAGCTCAGGACCATCACTCATTTTCCATCTCCCCCCTTACCTGAGCGCTCACGTATCTCGCAAACCACTCCCTGCCCTTCCCATTCTCGCCGCTGCAGAGCTCACCAAACCTGGCCTTCTCTTCTTGGTCCAAATCCTCTCTGAAATGGGGAAAAAGTAAAAAAACCCCATTAAATATGAGGATGTGGCCGGCATCCCCTATGATCTTTAAGGTCCCCTCCAACCCAAACCATTCCATGATTCTGTGAGCCAGCCAGCACAGCTCAGCTCCCCAGCATTATCCCTCTTGGAGGCAGCATCCTGGTGCCACGATGCTGGGAGGAAGGCAGAGGAAGAGAAGGAGAGCATCCATTTTGTCATCCTCCAGCTCACACTGCTCTTTTGTTCCTCCCTGGCAGGGGGGAAGCCAAAGGCAGAGGGAGATAGGAAAAGCCAAGGACAGTGCGAGCAGAAACTGAGCTCCAGAGACAGGCACTCTGCCCCAGAGCAAAAACAACGCCTGTTGCTGCTCATCATGCTGGGTTTGCTCAATTGTGCTTGACACACCGAGCCACAGTGTTATGGAGACCACAGCAATGGGAGTTGGGGGCATGAAGGGCTGAGAGGGCAGAGCCAGGGGCTGTCTCAGAGCCCTGGGGCACATGCAGGCTGCTAGCACTAGTACAAGCAGAAAGAGAGACATCCAATGGGGGAGAGGGGATGGAGACCCCCAGAAGAGCAAGACCCCCTGCATGGTGATCTCCTGGCATGGGAGAGGAGAGAAGGAAGAGAGGGTAGAAGCTGGGAGTGAAAGATGAGTGAGGACATGCCCAGGAGAGGAGTGCGAGTCAGAGCCCACATCCCATCTTAGCTCCGATGCCACATCATGGCTGGGAGAAACAATCTGCATTAGCCAAGCACAGGGAAGGACACAAAGAGATGCTCCCAGGGTGGGAAAGCACTCAGATCCCATCCTGTGGGATGTCCCCTGGCAACAGGCTCGGTAGCACTCACCGGTCCCACTCACTCACCCTCCAGTGAAGATCTTCTCCACGTAGTGCCGCATAAACTCCCGGCGCTCTGCCATCACCTCATCCCGGGATGACTCGGTGCTCTGGCTGGAGGAGAAGGATTCATTGGAGGAGGAGCGGTGATAGCCTCTCCAGTGCCTGGGAGAGTCGCCCATGTCGTTCTCGCTGTCTGCCGACTCTGTGGCATCGCTCTCCTCCTCAGCCACATCCTCTGTGTCCCCCAGGTGCCCATTGCCGCTGGGGGCAGTGGGAGGAGAGGTCTCTGAGGGGATGCAGGCAGGTGTTTCAGCATCAAAGTCAATGAGGTTCCCTACGGGCACATCCAGAGGGGCCTCCATGGCTCTCCCAGGGAGGATGTGGCAGCAACGGGGAGCCTTGGTCCTCGTCCTTTCACCCCTCACTGGGGCATCAAGGCCATCACTGGCGGGATGCCTGGGAGTTGGGCAGGCTAAGGCAGGCAGGTCTTTCTGTGGAGGGCTGGGTTACTGCAGGACATCTAAAAGACAGGAGGAAGACATAGGTGAGGAGAGGACCCCAGGGAACAGCCACCATGGATCTTGGGAGAGGAGATCACAGACCATCACCCATCATATCCCCAGGATGCCTGTCAGTGGCGAGGAGGGTCAGGACACAGGCGCATGGGGCAGGCAGAGCTGGCTGCTCTCCATGAGCCACGTGACTAAGCAAACCCATGCAGTCCTTGTGTGCTTTCTGTACCGCTCAAGTGTGCTTTTCATCCTTTAGGCCAGAAAAGAGACAATTTAAGCCCAAGCTCCTTATGCCATTTTTGGAATATGACAACTCACAGCCTGACGGGTAAAACTGGGCCAGCGTGAGCCAGCAGCTGGCAAACACACTGGTGATTTTCCAAGGCAGCCCCAGAAAAGCATCCTCCTCTCCCCTTCCCTCCTCTCTGCTCATGGGTCTGCCTGACCCAGTTCGGAAATGGGACTGTCTCCAGGGTGGAGCACCCCTGTGTTGAACGTGCACCAGCTTAAACTGGGAATAGGAAGGGGATGCTGAACACGACAGAAACTGTAGTGGGATGCGGACTGCAACTAGATTAATTAGTTTTGGAATCCAACCAAGACTGCAAAGGTCCCACAAAGCATTTATGGTGGCCACAGGCAGCTCTGCTCTCCAGAGAGCACGAGGAGAACCAGCCAGCAATGGACCACGGTCCTCCAGTGCACACTCATGCCAAGCAGTGCTATAGCAGCTGCTGTGCAGCGAAAGGAGCAAAGAACGGGCTACATGGAAGCTGTCTCTCCATCAGGGAGTCACTCATGATTCTTGCCCCAGGAGATGGCAAGCGATGCCTTTTGAGGTGCAAGCCCCATACAAGCAGCCACGCTGCAGCGGCCGGGCACAGGGCCAGGGCAGGGCAAGGCAGTGCCTACAGGGGAGCGACAACAGCGCAGGTAAACCAGTAGAAACCCCAGGACAGCACGATGGCAGCACTGTCACCACCCCACTGCCTTCGAGGGAACTCATCCCAGGACACAGGCACCACCTGCAGAGCACACACACACACCCACACCCCCCCACACACGCCCACCCCCCTACAGATTTCTTTCAGCTTGCAGGCTAGCAAACCCCAAAGGACCAATATCCAGTTCATCAGATGAAAAAGAGTTCAAAATGAAACCAAATCCAAAGTGTTTCACCAAGCGGAGCATATTGTCCCAGCTTAGAGGCTGGGAAAATAAACCACTGCTGGAGAAGCAGCTCTCCCAGCAGTGTTTTCCTCCTCCCCAGAGCCCCTTGGGGTCCGTGGGGTGCTGGAAGTGCTGGGACCCACAGGATAGAGAGGGAGGCACAACACTGCGCTCTCCCTGAGCACCAAACAGCTCAGCACTCTGGCTGCAAAAAGCCCTTGTCACCCAGGTCCCCAGGGCTGAGACACAGCAGGGACCAAAAGGAAAGTCGTCTGAGGTGGCAGAAACTCCTGCATCCGCACGTACCAAACAACAAGCCATCAGGTCCCCCTTGACTGTCACCCCCCTCTCCCACCCTCCCTCACACCAAACCCCACTCTGCCCCCACACGCACCTAAGCCCGGGTCCTGGGAGAGCTGCAGGGACACTGCTGCAGTCAGTGAGCCGCCGAGAGCGTAGGAGAGGAGCGGAGCAGGAGGGAGGCTGCGGCACAGGAGGGACTGGCAGGGTGCCCGTGGGGAGCCAGCCAGCTGCAGCCCAGCTCGGCCCCCCGCGCCATGCGATCCCCTTCAAGCAGCCCCTCCAGGTGCAGGGACCACGCTGAGCTTCACCCATCTCCTCTGCCCTCCCCTTCGCCCTTTCTGCACCCAAGGCAGCTGCAAAGTCCCTTTTTGCACTGATGGAGCAGGGACCTCCTTGTCTACCGACCCCTCCAGCACCTGCAGATCTGATCTTGGAGCTGCCTCCTCCCAACACTTATTTCCAGCCGTGCCAGGCTGTATTTTAACAGGAGGCATACCAGGATGCACACGATGGACCTCCACACAGCCGTGCTTCGCAGCCTCCCTCCCTAATTTGTAACTTGCTTTTCCCCCATGCAGCACAATCAGGAGCATGCCTGGAAGCAGGAGGTGGCAGATCTGCAAACTGAGCTGCCACAGCTTTTTGAGAATGTCTCTGCACTTAATAGAAGGGAATTGTTGGGGACAACAAATCCACCTGCCCAGATAGCAGCCACTGCATGGATGTGACACTAAAGTCCTGTGCAAAACACTTTGTGGGGGTACCCTGTCAGCTGGGCACTCCTTGGCCTGTGAGAGTCTCAGGTGTCCCCTTTTAGGTGCAGCCTGTAAAGAAATTGCAGAAATTCCTCTCCCAGCTGCCTTTTGTTATAAGGATCCATCCAAAGCAGAACTGATTCCACTAAGAGACTCCAGCACGATCCCTTCTTCTCCTCACAAAGCCTGGGGAAATGACACAGAGGGGTAAGATAAATCACCTCCAGAGCCTCACCAAGTGGCACTGAACTGGCACTCATGGGACCAAGACAGGAGAACAGTGATGATAAAGGACAAAACACAGCCTGGCTTCAAACACAGCCTTCAGGGACTGCCCAGGCTCCTGTGCCGCTGCCAGCGCTTCTGCAAGCGATGCTCTGAGGGCATGAGATTCTGCCCAGGGCCAGAGCCTTCACTCCACCCAGAGGACTGTTATTAGCCTGCCAAGATGACAAGGTGACATTGGAAACCCGAAACTCCCCCTCTACCATCACCACAGACCCCATGGTCCCACCCAAACTCAGCAGCTGCCGGACTCTTGCACCAGCTCTCTCGTTGTGCTGGCAGTGTGTGTTCCCATGCCATGAGATGTCCTGGTACATCTTGCCAGGCAAGCCTGCATTTTCCAGAGATTTCAGGAATGAGACGCTTTCTCCCACCATCCCTAAAACCTGCACAGAGTCTCCCCTTGAGCTTTTTACAGGTGTGCTATGTGCTGGGGTCAGGTACTCTGCAGGACCTCAGCAATTCAATCCTGGAAGCAGGACATGATTCCAGTTCGCTGTGGTGGAAATCCCAGTGATTTGGTGAGCCCCTGCCTGCCCTGTCCCCAGAGCTGGATGACAAACTCAGCTAATCCCCATTATCAGCTCAGGCCGTGGGTGGCATCCTGCATAACAACAGTGCTCAAAGCCACACTTGCATCTGCATCCTACATGGAAACCTTGCTCCAGCCTGGAGCCATCAGGGGTGATTAAAAACTGTAATTAAAATGAAGAAACCTATGGCTGTCTTCTCATAGCTACAAGAGGACATTCCTCTAGTCCCCCTGCTCCCTGGGTACTGGGATGGCACCCAGACACATACTGCAGGGGCTCTGAAAGGCCCTGGGGACATTCAGCTCATTTGCATCCCCCACTAGAGATGCTGCTCCAGGGAACGGGACAAAATTAAATATTCTTGCAGGACTCTGCTTGGACAGCCCAGGGGGGATGGCTCTGCTCCGTCAGCTGCCACATGCCAACACAGCTGTGAGCTCTGCCAAGACCTCCAGCAGTGCATCCACACCATGCCAAAGGCTACGCTTGTCCCTGCTGCTGCTCAGAGTCAGAGGAGTTGTGCTGGGGTGAGAGAGATGCTCCCACAGGGTATGGGCAGCATCGTGTCCTGGCAGTGGCAGGGCTTGATCTCACTCAGCAGCAGAGGAGGTTTAAACACATCCCGTGTCTCCGTTTCCCAGCCATGGCAGCGAACATGTCCTCCCTAACTTGCACCCACAAAATGTCTTGCTGCCCTGGAGAAAATGCAGCCCCTGATGTGATGGAGGGACATGGGGAGTCGTCACTGCTGGAGGGACAGGGCAAAGCACTGTTTCTCAGTGCTGACCCTTTTCCACACTGCAGTCCACCACGGAGACCCACACTGGGCTCATTCACCCCACGCACAACACACCCACAAACAGCACCAGATCCCCACAGACCTGGGCTTGCATTGCCCACCCCACAGGACCACGGGGTCCAACATGGACATGATGCTTGCAGTGTGGCCATCGCAGCAGCTCCAGGTACCAGCAGTCCCTGGGAACACCATGCAGCCACCCATCTTCACTGTCCCAGCAAAGCACCTCTGCGCTGGTGAGAAGTGCCCTGGTGGGCACTGAGCCAGCCTGGCAGGGCTCCACAAAGACACTGTGGGCAAAGTTTTTTTTCTGCCAAGGAAAACTCCTTGTGCCATAAGGGAACAGCCTGTTTCCCCAGGGGAACTGGTCAGTCTTGTTCCACCTTGTCACTCCTACAGTGCGAACGCTCCAGAGCGGGGTCATGGCTGAGGGACGCAGACCCGCTGAGTGCTGGATCCCACAAAGCACCCTAAACCCAGAGGTACCGAACCAACAGCTCCTCCCAAAGTGCCACATGAACATTTAAACGCTCAAGTCTCCTTGATTAAACAAGGCCCAGGATTTAAGGAAGCTGGAACTCCCCCACACTGAGTTTGCTTGTCCCCACAGCAGATCTGCTCTGCTCCCTGTGCTGGCAGCGAGGCCAAGTTCCCCGTTTTATCAGGGCTTAAGCCGTGTCCTCGCCAAGGCGCAGCAGCTCTACCCCGACCGCAGATGCTGCTCAGCCACTTTGCAGGCTGAGAAGTTACAGCCTCTGCAACTTAATAAAAATAATTCCCTGAGTACCAGGGAGGCTGTGAGCTGAGACCTGCGCTCAGCTGTGCTCGTGCAGGGAGAGCAGGGACCAGGCGCACTCAATGCATGCCAGAAACAGCACCCAGCACTGCACCAAGACAGGGAGAGCTAGAGAGGAGGATGAGAGCCCACAGCCAGGGTCCCATCCCCTGACAGCTCCTGATGCAGGGATTTTTGGCAGGTGATGTGAATACCATTGGTCTCCTGGTTTTTCTCCCCAGCTGCAGCTCATCTCCTGGACCCAACACTGTCCTTCAGGGCTCTGCCTAGTGAGGATGGGGTGGCTGCAGGCAGGACCCTTCCTCTTCTCAAAGCCACCATTAACCCACACAAGTCACTTCACAAAGCCAGCTTGCTCAGCCTTAAAAACAGAGCCTTTTCAAGACGATCTAAAGCTCCCAACAAGCTCTCGACTCACCCCTGCTTTGCAAAGAGCCCTTTCTTCCCACTGCCATCAGACACCAGATGGCAGCTCCCCGTTTGCCTGGACTTTAGAAGAGAATTAAATGTCTCTTGAATAGACCTGCCCTGCAGAAGAGCAGCTTTTGTGCCGAGCAGTGGCTTCTCCTTTAACGCTTGCCAGCATCACAGCTTCCACCTTCCCCCACTACGCACCCCCTCCCCCAGCAAGCTCCGAAATGGAGCTGTTTATTCTGAAATTCCCATTTTCATTCAGCAAAATTTCACCAGGGATCCCCGGGGCTGGCTGTGTTTTGGAAATGAGCTCCCTAAAAGACACTGGAAGGGCTCCCCTTGCCCCAAACATGTTCAGCCCCCGACTCCTAAGGGAGATGTTGCCTCCAGCCTCGGCTGTTGTGTTTATGGTTAAAGATGCAGCCACTACAGCAGCACGGCTGAAACCTTTTGCTGATGGAGCCCGAGGACCCAAGGGGCACCTAAAGACACACCCCCCCCCCCCCCGTCCTACCTGGGGAAGATGAAGGTATCTGACTGATGGGCTGAGTTTAAAGAGAGAACAGCCATGCCTGGGTGGCTGGGCCATGAGAAAGTGGGTTATCACCTCCCGGTGTCAGATGGGGATTAAACCCCAGCAGGGGGGTCCATGCTGCCGCGTCAAGGCCTGTCCTTGTGCAGGGTCACAGTAGAGATGATGGCCCCCGGTAGCTCCCTCCCTCCCTCCCTCTCCTCATTTTACCTGCACCCGGGAGGCTCGGCGCACCTTTGGCTCAGCGGCATCCAGCGAGGCTGTGCCCAGCGTGGCGGGCACGCTGCGGAGCAGCCACGGCGGGCAAGGCGAGGGCGATGCGATCCCTCCCTCCGGAGCTCAGGCGCATCGCGTCCCCCCCGAGTGCCCACGCAGGCACGCACGGCTGCGCGTACAACCCAGCTGGCTGCAGCGCCGGCTCGGAGGAAGGGGAAGGAAAAAGCTCATTGTGTAATTTCACCACGGTTTTCACAGCTGGCCGAGCGCGGACATCTCCCAAGAGCCGTGCTGGCCCCTTTCCTGTGGCACGGGGCGAGCCTGCAGCCCCTGCCAGAGCACTTGTCTTGCTAGGGGATTCCCACGTTGAGCTCATCACCACCACCACCACCCCCAAAACAGTCTGTCCAAACCCCTGCGTATGCAACCATCAAAAATACTAAACAAAATTAAGAGGGAGTCCCCATCAAAGGGGAGTTCTCCAGCCCTTTCCATCCCCTTTAGCTGTTTATTTAACCTCCCCATCACTCAGATCTGCAAGTTACCTGTCCTGCTCCTCTCCAGATGAGCCACTCCAGGGAAAAAAATACCAAATGAGATCAGAGGAAGAAAAACCACAGTGGGGAGGAGAAAATGGGTGAAAGCAGCCAGTGCAGTGTGATGAGGACAACACTTTGGGGAATTACTGCCCGCTCAGAGGGCAGCATCGCTAGAGTTTGGCTTCTCCCCTGGCACTGTTGGAGAAAAAGCTCCAGGGGTCTTATGGCAAGAAACGACAGAGAGAGAAAAGATGGGCCCTCTAGAAAGGACATCCCAGAGGGGATGTTACATGCCCAGGTGGCAATTTTTGGGGTGGTCGTGATCAGGGGGTCTCTGATTCAAAGAGAAGTAAATGACCACATAGAAGAGGCCACTAACCCCTCCACCTCTGCTCTTGCCAGGGCATCTCAGCCCTCCCAAAAGGACTTTGTCACTTGGCCAGCCATTGCCTTTATTAACCCAAATGGTTTCTCTCTGAAAGGGGGGTGCTCTGGGGGAGTGACAGCCCCTCCAGCTCTGCAGCACTGCCCAGGCAGTGGCACACACCCATGACAGTGAGAGGAGGGTGGACACCCCTGGTGTCAGCCTGGCATTCCTGGTCCTGCTTATCCTCCTTGCTCCAGCATCACCCCAACCCAGAGCACAGCCCCTTTTTGTACCCCTGTATCCTAGCATCCCCCGCCAGCAGGGAGACTGCAGTCATGGACCCAGCACACTCTGCAGGACCAGAAACATTAGCCAGGAGAGAAAAAAAAAACAACAGGATTAGCTCTAACTTCAGCATCTTCCCCCAGAAGAGGTGCCTTGGCGGGATGGCCCATGAGCAGCAAATTTTATAAACCCAGGGAACTATTGCTGGGACCGGTGCTGAGGGAACTGCAGCAACCCTGGCAGAGCCTGACCAAACCCAGATGCTGCCATACAAGGGCACCCTTGGAAGAGAGTCAAAAGCTTCCATGTGGCTTTTCAGTCCTTTCAAGCCATGCAGGGGCAAAAGAGATGGGCAAGTCACTCCTGAGCATCCTCATCGGGTGAGCTCAGATGGTGCCAATTAGCACAAAACTGCTCAACACCCAGTCTATCCCCATGCAGAGGAGATGCTACACACTGCAGCAGCAGCCCACGGAGGAAACAACACATTTGTAACACAAAGTTTGAGCTCAGCAGAAATCCAAGAGCATTACTAATCGACTGTCTGCTGAGGGTGATTATTATAATTAAGTCAGATTTCAGAAATTGCAAGTGACATAAAAACACATCCCAGATTCCGGGTTTTTATATAATACAATGGGGAGGCTTTTACTATCTTCCCCTTGCCAGCTCTTGCTGATTGGGTTTTCATGTGGACACCCAGTCTCTAAAGCACAATTTTCAGGTCGTGTTTTTTTATCTGTCACCTCCACTGTTGACCTTGGGTTTGCGCTGGAGCATGAGAGACGGAAACCCCAGCAGCTCGCACTCTCCTGGCACCAAACCAGTCCTGGCGTCTGGCACCAGGATGGGAGAGAAGAAATTTTGTGCCTGCTCCACCTGCTTCAGTAACTCACAGCCCTCTCTAGGAAGGATTCCACCTTAACAAGGAAAGGAGAGGCCTTGAACTGCTTTCTGGGGTCTTGAACAGCCCGGTCTGGTGGGAGGTGTCCCTGCCCATGGCAGGGAGGTAGAACTGAATGATCTTTAAGGCCCCTTCCAAGCCAAACCATTCTATGATTCTATGACTCTGTTGTGGTGCACCACCTTGGCTGGAAGCAGCCAAGGACGAGGGCAGCTCATCTCCACTGCTGTTCAGCTTGGGTTCTTAACCCACCTGTGCTTGTATGAGTCATTTGAGATTTTTCAAGCAGCTTACGAGAACCTCTCCAAGAAGATGCCCCCAAAACCAGCCTCCTGGCACAGCCACCCCTCTCCCCAGCTCCATCTCCAGCTGAGAACCATCTCCCACTGCCCTGATGCTTGCAACCTCATCCATCCTCCAGCACCCACTTCCCTCCTTGGTGTGTTTGTAGGGAGCGCCAACAGACCCACCAGCACCAGGGCCCCGGCTGCAGCTCTCCCCCCAGATTGACGTGGATATTCATCATTCCATTCCCCTTTTTGCAGACAAAAGCTCCAGGGGTGGCTGTGTCTGTCACGTACGATAAGTGGCCTATTTTCTTTCCCTGTTCACAACACAGCACGACTCCAGCAGTAGGCGGGCACCATGAGACAGCCAAGCTCACATCTGCCAGGGCTGGTTCTCCACCCCCAGGAGGGAGGCAGAGAGGAGGAATCAGGGCTGAACAGAGGGTGACATCCCCACCTGGGCAGCTACAAGGAGAAATACTTCTTTTGCCGAAGTTACTAAATTATTGTGCAATTTTTTGCTTCTCATCTTTGAGCAAAAACCAGCCCAGGATGGTAGAGCTGGGCACAAGGCACAGGGGAAGGTGTTGATGCCTCCGGAAATGAGCCAGGGTTTCAAAGACAGAAGGATGTGATGCAAAATCTCACTGTAAGGAAAGGGGAGCAGAGTAAGAGGAGGAAGAAATGAGAAAAAAGCTCTGATAAAAGCCCCAAAGCCCAGGTCCTGCATGCAAATACCTCAGGGCCAGGCTTACCCCATGGTGTGGGTTGAACCCTCTGCTGCAGCTGGACCCGTCTGTGGGTGCAGCCTGGGCAGGGCTGTGCCCATAAGCACACCCAGAACACAGTAAAAGCACGTGGAGTGGGAGAGGGCCAACAAGAAACTTCAACACCACACTTGCATAACGATAAATTAATTTGTGTTAAGAAGACCCTCAATGGTGTGAAACCATCCAAACCCCACAGGATTCTCGCCTTCCATGGTCTCGTGGGCTGAGGGATTTGATTCGGACACACAAGATGAGAAAGGTATTGGGTTCTTGGTGCTTATCTAGCAGTGCACTCCCTTGTGCTCTCACAGCCCAGACCACCCTGCAAAGGCCACCCTGCACTGTCACCATCCCACACCTTCTCCCCTGTGCCCAGCCCAGGAGCTACCAGCTGCTCACTGATCCTTTCAAACCCAACACCCCAATGTGAATATAAAACGCAATGGTGTGTTGCAATACCACATATGGTTGTGACATGGCTGCTAAAAACCTAAATAAGCTGCTCATCCAGACTGGCCCTTTACAAATCCTTCCTAATCCAATCTGGTTTATGGCATTAAGTTGGACTCTCCCATGTGGAACACCCCTATTTGCACAACGGTTGGGAAAATCCTCTCGTTTCCTTGTTCTCTGTTGAATCTCTGATGCAGAGATCATCAGAACTTCCTTCTCCTCACTTATGGAAGTATTTGAGGATGAGGATCTGCCTGCACTTCCAGCTTCACACCCCACTGGCACATCCCATGTGTGTGGCACACCACAGGTCCAGACATGGCAAACCTCCCTCTGCACCGACTGTAATCCAGCCAAACGCAGCCGAACACCACCAGGTGCTGCTGAGCAGCTTCTCCTTTGCCGAGTGTTTATGTGGGTTTTCTCTGTATTAGCCAGACACAGTGGAAGAGCTAGAGGGGACGAGTGCTGGTAAATCACAGCTGGGATCCAGGTTACAAAACAAGCCTGAAAACACAACTCAATGTGTTATTTATGCAGAGCAGAAGATGTCAGAGCACATGCTCCCCACTGAGGCTTGGTTCAAGTGATGCTCTGCCTTACTCAGGGCCTCCCTGTGGATCCCACGTCAAGGGGACATGACTGCACTGCCCACTAACACTTACCTCTCCACTGAGCAAAGTAGATTGCCACAAGCTGTCAAAGACATTCCTCCTTGATGTTAACTTCTTTAGGGAGAAAAAAGCTGGCTTGGGTCTCCCTGGGGTCCTCTCAGTTAGCAAACATCTGCCACAGCACGTGTGATAGGATTGCTCAGTGAGGGAGGAAGGCATCAACAAGTTAGGATGAAGGTGGTGTAATTACCCTCAGCCTCTCTGTGATCTGCAGAGAGCTGAAAAGTTATGCCATGGAAAAGGGAAGCAGCCAAACCTATTTATAATGCCTTCCCCGGGAGACGCAGATGGCCGGGCTGACACAAGCTCGAGAACAGGAGCAGGGCTCCTCTCCCTGTGCTTCCCCTGCAAATAAGCCTGAATTACGTTTGGCTCTGCCAAATGCTTAATATAGAAATAGCTGGGACACACGTGGGCATTGTGTGTGCACCATTGGTGGCTGCACAGTGAGACAGCACTGGGGAAGAGCTCCTGCTGCACCTGCAATTGAAATCATTCCCCCAAGTGTTGCTCTTTGTCCTCTCCCTTCCCAGTAAACCAGCCTGCAGCAGCACAGCAAACCCTCCAGGGAGTCCCAGCAGCAGCAGAGCTGGGAGAAATGAAGGTGGGTTTGATCCCTCCCACCCATGCGAGGCAGCTGGGATAGGTGAGGAGTAAATACGGGGCTTCCAGGAGTGCAAAGGTTGCACCAGCAAGCGACAGCTCATCTTTCTGCTCCAGAGTCGGCGCGAGGCCAGAGTGGGAACAGGGACCTTGCCAGCACCATGGGACAGCTCCCAAAGCAGCAAAAAGGACCTTGGCACGGCAGGATGAGCCTCAGCTTATGTAAATACCAGGGTTCCCAGGACAAGGTGGTGCGGGCAGCCCAACACTGGCGAAAACCCTACCAGGGCTCCTTTGGCCTCCCCAAAATGTGCTGCTTGCTGATACCGGCAGCGCTTGCTCAGCACAGATTCGATGTTTTAGAACCATAGAATCATGGAATGGTTTGGGTGAGAAGGGACCTCAAAGCCCAGCCAGTTCCAAACTCCCTGCCATGGGCAGGGACACCTCCCACCAGACCAGGTTGCTCAAAACCTCATCCAACCTGGCCCTGAACACCTCCAGGGATGGGGCAGCCACAGCTTCCCTGGACAACCTATGTCAGTGCCTCACCACCCTCATCATGAAGAATTTCTTCCTAATGTCTAATCTAAATCTTTCCCCTTTCCATTTATAGCTGTTCCCTCTCATCCTGCCACTTCTTGCCTTTGTAAAAAGCCCCTCCCCAGCTTTCTTGTAGGCCCCTGTCAGGTACTGGATGTTTTATGTCTGTTCTCCCTTTTCCATCTCAATTGCTAGAGAGCGTGACCAGGCATGGTTCAGTACTACCTCCAACCGTACTGCCTTAGCCAGGCAAAGTATGGTCCTCCTTTGCCACCCCATGCATGGGAGACAGGAGCCCTAGGCAGCCCCATGGTCCACAGGGCATTTGGACATGAATAGCTCAGGATGAGTGCAGTGGATCCTTGGGAGATGCTGGTGGCCACAGCACCAAAGGGAAGGTCACTGGCGAGATGGTGCAAATGACCCAAGCCCAGCAATGCCGATGTTAAGGGCAAAACATGCTGGCAGAGTTCCAAATGCTGTTTATCTTCTTTGTTTTCCAAATTCTGACAAAGACATGGATTCTCAAGCAGGCTACCTTCCCCATGCTCTCCTGAGGACTCTGTGTGTGTGTGTAACTTCCCCACAGACCTCCCTGTTCTCCCAACCACCTTTCCCAGGGGTCGCCCAATTTAACTTTAACATCACCAGCATCATCTGCAACCCTCAATGTGCAGCCCGGCGTGTTGGGCATCACCAGTCCTACCTTCCCCATCAGCAGCACCCAGTGCCCAGCAGTGGCTGGGCATGGACAGGAGGATGAAAGTCTCTTGCATTTCCAGACAGGAAATTGCTCCATCCTTAGGGACCCGAGTCCCTAATTGTTTTGCATTAAGAGCTTCCAAATTCATAAGCACCGTAACCAGGAAGAGGAGAAAAGCAATTAAATTAACTCCAGGAGCCATGTAAGGCAGCTTTGCCTCACAGTCCTGCAGCCCTCCACAGCGCCCTGTGCCAGCCAGCCGGTGCCAGTAACCCCTAGGTGACTATTTCTTAACATGTACCAAATCAACACAAACCAAACTCATTTTTCACGTACCCACCAAAGCCATTTCCCCAGCAAAACCTGCCATGCTTTCCTGAAGTGCTTTGTGCAATATAATTTCCTTTCCAGTTACAACAGCCAGCAGTGACTCTCAGCTCTCTGTTTGTGTAAAGCTCTATCACATGCCGGATAACAGCCCAACAAGGAATTTATAAATATAGTCTTTTGAGGCAGCAATTGTCACTCCAGCCATCTGTTAAAATGGAGAGTTAGGCAGCGGCACGGCAGAGGTAAAAATACAGGGGAAAGCATCACAGCGGTTCCATAGAGGAGCCGCAAAGGAGGAGCAGGGGAGACACCGTAATTTGGGATCCCATGGGAGCTGCACTTTGATCATTGGCCCTTGATCCTAAGGCTCATCCTGCTCACAGTCTGAAAAAATGCCCAATTTTCAAACTATCCCAAATTTGCCAACTTCTGCCATTCTACACATTCCTCTTGCCATGTGAGGTGCAGGTCAGCACCCGATATTTTCTGCTGGCAAACTCCAGCAGCTTTGCCAGGTGGGATCAGCTGTGCCACAGGCAGATGCCCACCCTAGGGGAGCTCCAAGGGGCTGCTCCACCCCAGCACATTCCACAGGGAGCCCCAAAGCACCGATTTGCTTTTTACCTTCAACCTGTGCACACCGACTTCCCAGGGCTGCTCCTTCCAGTGGGCGAGAAGGGTCTGGCAGAAGGCAATGCCCTGCATGCCCCGGTGAGCTCGGTCCCAGGGCGGACACAGCCTGGTGTTACAGGGACGGTTTTGCAAGCATTTCCCTGTGCATGATGACTAACTGAAGTTATGATTGCCAAAAAGAAAGATAAACAAGGCAAGCTGGTGACGCACCCAGTGCTTTTCCCTCTCCTTGGGTGCCACCCTACTGCTGACGTGCCCCGAGAGCCCCGATGGGAGATCCCGAGGGGCTGCACGCAGAAAGGCAGCCCTGGGCAGTGCCAGGGCAGGACTGGAAAGACCTGTTGCTGCTCACACTGCTGGAGCCACAAGGGCACAGAGCTGGGAGGAGAGGTGTGGCAGAAGCCAGCAAATCTGGCGTCACCGCCTCTCGTGCAGTCACCGACACCTCTGTGCTTGGCAAAGGGTGGGAGCAGCATTAGCAGCAGGTGACAGAGGTGGCAGGATGCAGCCCACAGCCCACAGCATGAGCCCAAATCCATGCAACTCCCTGTGAGGCTGTGCCTGTGACAGGAATACACTCATTTCATTCTGCCCTGGCACAAAGCTGGGTCTGCAGGTCCCTGACCTGTGGCCAGGGCTCCCAAGTGTCAAGGAACAGCTCCCCATCCCAAATCCAGAGTCAACGGGATGCCTCAGTGCTGCTACTCCCATATTCCTGTTCTCATCTCCCACGGCTCTGACTGTGGCACAAAGTGTGTGCAAATCAGTGCAGCCAGGAGAAGAAAACGGGGAAAAAAAAAAGAAAAAAAGGCAACTGTATCTCTCCCTGACATTTAATAACCTCTATTGTCCTCCAAGCAGCAGTTTCCCATCCCAAGAGCCAGCAACAGCGCTGATCTTCCTGCAGGCTGGAAACGCTTTAAAGCCCAGCAGCCGCCCTGTCTCCCCATCCTCCAGCAGCAGCCAGAAACCGCGAAAGGTTCAAAAGGCACAAAACAGAAGGAAACACTGTGGGAAGCAACAGCCCCGGATGCCAGGACCGAGCTGGCTCCTCTGAGCTTGCTGCAAACCCGGTGTCTCTGCAGCCTCCCGTGTTCCTGGCTTCTCCCCGAGGCATTTCCCAGGCTGCTTCAGTTGTTTTTCAGCCCTGAGCTCTGCAAAGGTGCTGGAGCCACAGCAGAGAATCCGACCCATTGGATGAGGTCGTTGTTAGGCAAGGGGGAGAGCCTCTGGCAACTCGCAGGAGGCCAAAGGAGAAATTAATGGTGCTGCAATTCCCACTGCCTCCGTCATTAGGAAAAGAAAACGCATTCGAGCATCCTCACTCGAATGCACAATGTAATTTGTTTCAAGTTTAATATCATCCTCCTTCCTGAAGATGGGCTGGAGCTGAGAAAAGTCTCAGGTTTTATCAGTCGCGCTTCAGGGCAGATGCAAGGCGAAGGAGGGGATTTGCAGAGAGTTTTGTAAAGGGAAAAACTCATCTAAACCTACTCAGTATTGGCGCTACAAGAGGCAACCAGCCACTAAACTGTTATATACATTATCACCTGGAGCTGCTTGCTAATAAAATAGCTAAAATTAACTCAATATTTAACGTCTTTCATGGAGAGTATCAACAAGGTTTTCTCCTACGCACAAAACTCTGCACCACTAAAACTGCCCCAGCATCTCTGTACTCCTGCATAAACCAGCAGCATCACCCCCCCTGAAGGCACAAGTTTTGGAGAAGGAGAGGGATGGGAAAAGCCCAGTTTTATCTGGGATTTAGTCCTCTCCTCAAGCCCCAGGCTTTGCACAAGGAGGCTGGGATTTTCCCCAGCCTGGCTCTTGTGTTTCCTCCTTGGGGCCTCTTGTTTGCACAGGCAGATGCAAACATTTCCTTCTTCCAGTGCCACGAAAGACCTGTGCTCACTCCTTGACACAGTTCTGGAGGAAGAAGCCTGGTGGGGCGTCGGCACCCATGACTCCCCAAACCATCAAACCACCTCTCATTAAGGCATCAGATTAGCTCAGCTCACCCCTCCAAAAGCTGCAGAGCTCTCCTGCACCTTCTGCTTCTGGCTTTCAATCCCAGAGCACGGGTGGGTTGTCGGCTGTGATACGCTACACAATTCAAGTCAGGTCTCCAAGCACTGCTGAAATACAGAAATAATAAAATACAGACCTGGAGGTCCCACGGCAGCAAAATCACTGGGCTTTTTCACCAGGGCTGGAACAAGGAAGAGATAAAACACGCTTGCTCCAGAGCACAAGCAAACAACAGCTTATCACCACATTAGCTGCCTCAAGGCTATTGCACGGCTTCAGGAGAAGTATTATTCCTCTCTGCTCGCAGTAAAGTTCCTATTTTTGGCCCCTTCGTCACAAGGAGCTGTCGCCTTCACCCGCACTGGGCTGGGAAACCAGCCAGCCCCGCAGCCCCGAGGGATGCCTGCAAAGCCCCTTTCTTCCACAGCTGCCAAACTCACTGCAAATGGCTAAAGTTTTGATAAAACAGAGACAGTGTTTGTTAAAGCTGCCGATTCCTTGCAGTTCATCTTGGTTTGATTTTTGAGCTGGGTTTTTTTGTTGTTTTGCTTTGTTTTTTTTTCCTTGAAATTGAGAGATCTCCCCAGTGGAGACCCAACATTTCAGCTCACATTGCCACTGACAGCCCAAAATTTGCAGAAGGACTCGAATCAGTGTGGCTGAAATGCATCCAGTTGCAGATTGAAGGGCACTGGCTGGGGGATGCTGTGAACCTGGGCTGGCTGCAGCAGGGAGGCTGCTGTGCCCTCCATGAGCTGTTGGGAAGCCAGTCCCAGGGCAGCAGGCACCAGTTTGGGGATGTTTTGTTGCCAGGCAGGGTCCAGCCAAGGCTACCAGATGGTTTGGGCCTGTCATTGGCATTGCAGGGGATGCTTGCCCGTGTTCTAGGGGGAGAGATACCTAAAAGACAGCTGAAAAGGGCAAAGCTAAACTTTGTGCTGGACTTTCCAATGACATTTCGGGCTGGGGGGAGGTCAGGGTGGAAAACAGTGAATTCTTTGTCCTTGGAGGGACAGAAAAAGCTGCAGCTGATCTGACCTGGTGCTGTTAACAGCCTTATGTGGTGGGCAAGAGACTGCCAGGTCCTTCTGCCAACACATTTGTGATGCTCTCCTTCCTGCACCACATTTTCCTTGGCCAGAGAGAACAGATACATTAATTTTCTCTCTCCACTGATTCTGCTTTCCAGACCTCATCAGCAAGCCCTGGTTGCAGAGCTGCCACCACGCTGCTGTAATGACCAAATCCAAACCCTAAATACATTGAATAAGAACATTTTTGACAATCACATTCTGTAGAACAGTGGGATCTGTAATTGAGGGTGAAATTATGTCCAGGGTGAGTTTCAGTCCTGAAAATAGCATGATAAATTAGCTCAGCTTTTTCCTGGTTGACTCAGCTAATCCTTCAGAGGCCGACAGACAGATTTGATTGTATTGTCTCTCCTTGGGCTCAGTAAATAGCAAGGCCAAGTCGTGGCAGCTGCAAAAGATATATACAGAGCTGCTGCCTGCAATATATAATCTGCCCTTATTCCTGAATGCACCACAGCTCAGCAGCAGAGCTGAACAGAGGTCGCTCATGCTCCTGTTTTGATTTATGAATATGGATTTTGTTGGTTAAGCCATTAGGAGCGGTGATGAAGCAATTCAGGGTACATCCTGAACTGCAGTTTGCCTCATTTGAAGCCTGCTCTGCAGAACATTCTCCGTGTCTTCTCCCTGCAACGCTGTTCATGCAGGGAAGATTATATTAAGGCTTTGTCTGTAATGCTGTAATTCCTCCTTGCCTCTCTGAGCCCTCTCATATGTGAGGCAACAAAACAATTGTGGAAGGAGTGTGCAGAGGACTTGCACCCATGACCAGCAGGAGATTCATAGAATCCTAGAATGGTCTGGATTGGAAGGGACCTTAAAGCCCATCCAGTTTCAACCCCCTGCCATGGGCAGGGACACCTCCCACCAGACCAGGTTGCTCAAGGCCCCTTCCAACCTGGCCTTAAACACCTCCAGTGATGGGGCAAGCTGATATCCTGCCCAGGAGGTTTAAAGAGAAGTGTTAAATCTGCTGAGACCCCAGCAGGAACCCTGCTTTGGCTGTTTGTGGTACTGCCCCAACACCTCCATCCACCCCAGGTGATTTGGGGATGTCCCCTGCTGGGGTGGGGGTGACCCATCCCGCTCTGCTCCATGGGTAGTGCTCCCCTTGCAACACTACTCACATACCCACCCCCAGGACAAAACACTCAAGAGCACAGTTAACATCACGGCCAGTGCTCACTGAGTGGCTAAGCATCGCTCCCAGGGAAGCCCAAACCGGTTGGATTCCTCTTCCAAGGTCGTATTCCCAGTTCTCAGGTCAGCACGTCCCAGCCCCATTCCACAGGGCTTTGTACCAGTGCTGGGTAAGAAACAGGCTGTGCCCAGGAGGCCTGGCTGTGCAATTAGAGGAAACAAAGAGGGAGATGGGAATTGTACATGCATTGTAGCACGGGCTGCGGTACGGCCGCTGCTGCCGGGCTCCCAGCTGGCTGCTGGCTCTAGGCTGTATTTTTCCCCATCACTGCTGTATTTGCTTGTTTTGGAGAGGAGAAGGCTCTCCCCAGGCTGGTGATTGCCTCCAGCTGCCCCCGTGTCAGGCTGAAGGGCCAATTTGGCACCTTCTCCCTGACGAACCAGCACAAGCCAAGATGTGGTCAGGGATGAAACAAATGCATTATCTGCATAGGAGTCTTTGGGAAGGGTCCCAGTGAGGGCAAGTTTCCCCTTTACAGCAAGTAAGATGCTCAGAAAGGAGCAAAAATAATATCTGATATCTCTCCAGAGTGGCAGAAAATTGAATTTCTGTGTTATTTATTCGAGCCACTCACAGAACTCCTAAATGGAACAGATCCGTCGCAGTCATCCAGTGAACCACTTGCCAGCTGTCCCCTCCTCATTTGTTTTTAATTAGCAGCAACAAGCAGGGGGCTGAGCCAGGCAGCTCTAGCACTGCTGATACAGTGACAGATAAAGGAGCTCTCCTCCTCCAGATGGGATTATGGGACATCAGGCAGGTGGCTGCAAATCACCCCCTAATATGCTGAGAGCAAGGGTGGGATGAAGGCACTGGAGCAGGTAATAAGGTCACTGCCGAAAGGACGCTTGCTCTGTGTCTCAGGTATTATGGTAACAAGGCAGGATTGAGGGACAGGGGGTCAAACGAGGCTCCATGGGAAGAGTGGTGACTGCATCAGGATGAGCTGCAAGACCTGCCTCAGCCCGTGGCTAATTTGGGTTCCTCAAGGTGAGGCAAGGGGTGAGAAGGTGAGAAAAAGCCCCGGGGAAAAGGCAGCCATGAAGAAAAACACTGTGAAGAGAGGTGAGACAGTGACTCTTACACATAAATTTAAAGCCATTGCATCCTCTCTGGTTCAGGGGTGGCACAAAATGTTCACAGTGGCCAAAGCAGGCTGGGGCTGTCTCAGGAGCAACAGACAAGAGAGAGCTGATGGGAATTGGTTCACTTGGGATGAGGTAAAGGGTGGGTGGTGTGACAGCATGCTGGGGGCTGAGCAGGAAAGATGCTCCAGCTTCCACTTCTCCCAGCATGACCCCAGAGCAGCCCATGGGGTCTGGCAAAACCAGGAATAATGTTGTCCCTTCTGCCTGCACCGGGGAGGCGGCGTGGGGGGGAATGGATGCCAGGGCCACCGAGAGCCTGGACTGAGGGACAGTGAAAAACGTCACAGGGTGACGGGGCAGGAAGCAGGGAAGGAATGGCATCAGCTCAGCTACCGAGCTGCTTATTGAATAATTCAGAAGGAGCTGATGGCTGGTTGCCACAGACTCCCATTGCCCTCCCTGCCCTTCGCATCAGTGTTTTGTTTCACCTCGTTCCCAGAGAGGTCAGCACTTACCCAGCTCAGTCCTTTCTACTTGCTTTCACTGGGAGAAACTCCCACTACTCCTTGGGTCAGGAATCCTCCGGGTTTGGCTGCTGCAAACCGTGGCACTGCCACAGGGAGGGTGCCCAAGGCTCCGTGTCAACAGGCCAGTGTGGACATGGAGGGCAGCAGTGGAGCCTCCTGGGGGGCTGCCACTCCATCCCCTGGGGTGCTCAGTCCTGTGTAGTGCCCAAGGTCCCAAGGGTGGCCCCAAGTGCCCATGGGGTCTTGAGAGACTCTCAGGGTGAGGAGGTGTGTGGCTCCACGAGTGTCTGTGTCCACAGGGCTGTCAGTCCCATGAGTGTCCGTGCCCACGAAGGAGCGTGGCCCCACACGTGTCTCTGGGATGTGAATGTGTCCCCGTGCATGTCCCCAGGGATGAGGATGCATGTCCCCACACGTGTCGGTGGGGATGGGGATGCTGTCCACACGCCTGTCCCCGGGGATGGGGATGCCGGCCCCACGCGTGCCCGTGTCCTGTCTCCGCGCGCCCCCTGGCGGCCCCTCCGCCCCGCAGAGGTGACTCCCGAGGGAAGCTCAAAGGGACGCTGTGACATCAAATCCCGGGTCCCAAAGGCACAGCCGGAGGCGCCGGCATTCGAGAGCATCGCGCAGGGCTCGCACCCACGTTAATCACTGCAAGGATGCGTCAGCGTGCAAGCAACAGGCTGGCACCTCCGCGGAGCCAAAGAAAGATCCCATGCGTCTTTAATTAGCCATACAAATCCTGCCACTAATGAACATTTTGCACTGGGAAGAGGAGGAAGAAAAAACCCTGTTGGGAAGCAGGGAGAGCAGAGCACACATGGAATTGCTCATCTTCCTCCCAGCCTACGCACTGGGGAGAGATGCGGAGACCCAGGCTTGGACAGCCAAACTTTATTCCATTTAGGTGCCTCCAAAGGTCTGGAAACTGAGCAACACCAGCCCTTGGATCAAGAAGGAAGGTGGGTAAGGTTCCCTCCCTCTTACACTGACCCCAGCCCCAACACTGGGACTCCCAGCCTCCAGCACAGCCCCCAGGAGTGATTGTGCAGCTCTGTCCCCCTTCATCTTCTCCTGCACCAGGAGGGAAAGAGATGATGCTCCCCTCTCCCAGGAGGGAAAGACCTCAGGGTAGATGGCAAATTAGCAGAAAACAATGAAAAATTCCAACCTTCCCAAGCAGCACTGAATAAAAGGCTCTGTTCCAGCCCATTCCCAAAGGAGCAGAGACCAGGATTGGAGGGATCAAATGTGAAAAAAGGTGTAAATACAGACTACTCTTACCCTGCTCCCATGAAGAAAGGAAGCTTACACCACCATGCTGCCTGCCTCCTCATCCCTCATGTTAGCCTTGTGCCAGCTGATCACTTTCAGACTAAGCGAAAGGAAGAATAAAACCCCCTCAGGATTACAACATGCTTCCCTTCAGAAAGTCGTGGCAGAAAGACGTTGTGAAGGCTCAGGTTAAGTTTTGCCAGCCCCAGCATCTGCTGCTAGAGGGAGCTGGGCACCACAGGGTAGGAGCTGAGAGTGGCAGATACAGGGGGGAGAATAGAAAGCAGGGAGGAAGAGTCGGGATTTTGCAGCATGAAGTGTGCGGATATGTGCCTTGCATCTTCAGGAAATCAGTTTAACTGCTCACCAAGTACCCAAACAAGCAAAAACTCATAGCACAGTAGAAGATAGGCTGCTGCATGTCAGAAGGGTGGAACTTGCCTGCTGCTTTCCTTTGGAACAACAAGAAAAAAGAAGCAAACAGAAGTAAGTTCACAAAACTTTCCTTTTTATTATTTGAAACTGGAAAAGGCTCCTTGGGTAACAATGATCAGGTGTAAAAGTAACACACGCGTTTTGCTCAGCATTCTGATACCTGGGATGAAGTAGGCCCAGTGTTGCAAAATCACATCTGGCATTTATACAGCCCACTCCTCTCAAATTCATACACAAAAGGACAGGCAAAACCCCATCCCTGAGACAGGGGAGCAGATCAGGCAAGCAAGGTGTTTAAACTACAGTTATCATGTTCCACACGGATGTTTGTGACATGAAACCGAGGTGTTTGATATCAAATTGCATTTTACAAAGAAAGGCTCACCTTTTCCCTCCATACTCCCTTCTGCAAGAAGCAGGGATCTGATGTTTCACCTTCATTTTTAATAAGTACCACTTTATAGAGACCTATTTACACTCAAAGCCTCCAGGAGATGGCCAGGTAATCCACTGGTGTCATGTTAAAGTGGTGAGTGCAAAATACACACAGAAACAGGGTACACCTGCTCAGGGGAAGTAGGAATATTAATCAATGAAAAAAAAGTGCAGATTGCTTTAATTAAGCTAATGAACACAATCAATCCGAGTGATCTTGTCCTCAAAAATTAAAAAAACTGCAATGCAAACAAAACCCAGACTCATACATTTTAATACAGCACACAAAAGAAGTAGTGAGTGGCACTCAGTTTGGTAACTTATCTTCCACTCCACTGCATGATCACACATCTCAAATATTTCACTGTCCAACTGGTAAGTTATGTTGTCTGTCTGGCTCGCAGCGCAAAGGCCAGCACGCAATCCTTTGGCAGCTGAATGCAACAGAAGACTATTGGCCACGTGAGGAACCAGCTACAAGACAGAGTTAATATATTATCATTTCCTAAGCTAGCAAGTCGAGATTATACAACCCATTTCCACACAACACCCAACACTCCCATTAAGTTCCACTAGTTTTAAATTAATAAAAAGCAATAAAAAGTCATCCTTGTTTAAAAGTAAACATTGAACAGCTGCATTTTGTTTTTCCCTCATAGCTTACACCTCCAAGCAAGCTTGCACATGAATTTGCCTTCTCCCCAGTACAAGTTCCCTAACTAACTGCCATCTGACCTCTGCCGTCCCATTCCAGAATAGCCATGGCAGTACCACATGGTTCACTACACAGGGAAGCTGACAGCCAAACATAAACTAATTCAGACCCTTTTCCTCCTCCTCAATAAATAAAAAGCCTGACAAGTCCATGTGGACTGCAGTGAGTCTCCTACAACCACAACGCCTGATCACGGCACATTTATAGCTATGAAATCAGGCCCAACACAAACAAACAGGCTGGATGAGGATCTTTGAAGCTTGTTTTCCAGCTGGCCAAACCCATGTGTTTTGACAACACAGAAGCAAGATCCAGGAGCACAACACAGCCCGAGCACACAAGCCAGTCACTTGCTCATTGCTTCTGAGCTAGAATTAAGCCCTAGGTTTTAGTGTGGCTATTGGGGCAATGCTGATCTGCAACCTAATTGCAACTGCTTTGTTCATTCCAAAAAGCTTCTGCCAAGAGAGTATTCCCATCCTGACAAGTTGTTTTCCATCTTTCCCAGCACTTTCCACCCATCTGGGATCAAGAAATAAAGCCAAATACCCCCAAGATTTTCTACAGAGCAAACAGGATGAGGAAATGTCAGTACCAGAAATTTATCACCATCTGCAAGGCAGCGCCACACATTATCCCTGCCAACAGCTCACAGAAATATCCCAACAAGCTGGACAAGCAGGGTTCAGGAGAGAAGCAGGGTATGGACTGAGACTAGGGGGGTGGTACAGCAAAATGCTGCACCGTTAGTGCTGCTTCCCACAGGTACCACGAGGGAAAGCAGGACCAGGGCTGCGGTCGCATCTCCCTCGGCCACAGGTGATGCTCAGATCCAAACTGCCTGCTGCTAAGTCTGGCTGCACTCCTCTTGTTCGTTCCCAAGAGCTTTCAGAGCTGCAAGTTCCAACTCCTCATCGTGTTATGCTGCTTTTCTCTGAGGACACAAAACACCCAACAAAGGCACAGGAGCACCCAGAGCACTTACACCAATCTCTCCAAATTCACCACCTTAACAGCTTTCTTCTCCCTAAGCCGAATCAGAGGGGATTTTCTTCTGAAATGTCACAAAAGCCTGCCAGGCTTTGAGGAGCAGAAGGTGAGAAGAGGAGGCAGAGGAGGAGTATTGAGGCAAAACTTGCTATTTTCATTGTGTTTTCTCTAGACAGAATAAAGCCAAGGTGCAGCAGCAGTTTTGCCTTTAATCGGGACTAGCACATCTGATATTTTGAGGCCAATTAGGTAAACTATAAATAAAAGATGCTTCTACAGGGGCAAAGATGAGCTGTGACAAGTTCCTGCTGGGCATTCAACCCTTTTCTCCAGCCAGCCAAGCAGACCTTGCCTTTGGAAGGAGACCTTTAACACTGCCACTGAAAATGCTCAGAAGGGACAAGCTATAAGCAGAGGAACTGTCCCAGACTGAACAGCAGATGTACCAACAGCCAACCAACAGGTCCTCGCCCAAGTGACAAAGCAGGCCTGCACTCAGCACGGAGCAAAACACTCCCAGCATCTGCTCCCCAGCAGACTCCTGACACCCGGGGGAATTTAAGCTGCAGGTAACTGCTAAAAGCATTTTCATCACACAGCAGTAGAACACACCTACACCACCTTTACACACTCAGCCAACCCAGCACAGCAGGTCAGCATCTGTACTCATGAGACAGTGACTCAGGTCTCAGACCAAGTGCTTGTAGTGCATTCAATACAGTCTGGATTTTCAATCTTACTTTAAAGACAAAAAGCAAAAACTATTATGTCACTTAGGTAAGACTTCATAATTTTTATGTTTTCAGGTGAGTGGGGACATTAAACAAGGAGGAATCCACAAGCAAAACCAGAATCCATTTGCAGCTGAAGCAGAGCTGGTTTGAAGGATAAGCAATTCAAAGAGCTGCCCAAGGGAACCTCTCTCATCCCTTTAGGCTGCTAGGGTGAATACAAAGCAGCCAACACACTGGCTGCACCAGCCCAGCAGCAAGCTCCAAGATAAACTGGCCACCCAGAAATCAGACAGACTCCTCGTGTCTTCAGGTATCCCAGAAATCTGCACCATCAAGTTGAAAACCTCTGTCTGCAAGATTCAGCACATGCTCCTCTTCTGCACACAGCTCGGCATCTGCAGCAAAAGGCCCAGGTGCCCAATTTTAGCTTCAGCTCACACCAAGGCTCACAGAATCACCACCCTTCCTCTCTCCCAGCCCTGTGTGATGGGGTGAGATCCAAGTCAACTCTTCCCTCTGCTTCCCTCTGTCAAAAGGAACAGCTCTAACAGGCTGCTCAGAAACATCCTAGTTTTTATAGCTTATTCACTACAACAGTAATAGCACTTCAGATCCTCACCTCTAACGCTGAGGCAGGTTTTCCACTACTGACAAAGCAGTAAGAAACAAAGAAAAAAATGCCCCAAATCACTTTCAAATTCCCAGAGGTTTTTAAATCTTTATCCAAAAAGACAGGAATTAATCCTGTGAGTGACGTGACCTTCTGCTCAAAGTCTCTGCTGGAGACTCGGTTCTCACGCAGCTTGAGGGAACGCTCAAGAGCCAGAAATGGCAAAAAGCCCTTGTGAGAGTGAGAATAAAAGCTGCTCGCAGCCAGGGAAACTCAGCAGTGACTGAAACTTCACCATAGAAGGGGCTTGAATCCTCCCACCATAACACATGTACAAACACATCTCCAAACCAAAAGCTACAGAAGATGTAAAGGCAGAGGTTTGTTAGACACTGATCCAGCTGGTACTGGGAAGAGAAGAAACCTGGAGTTTATCATCACAGCCAGAGGGCAACTGCAACAAAGGATTGCTTGTAACCAAGAGCTTCCCTACAAACAGCTCTTCTTCAACACAACAATCCCTATCATCTCTTCCTATGCAGGATTAACACCACACACTGACTGTTTACAGCACAACTCACAGTCTGTACATTAGCACTGGCTAGGATTTTCCTGTGCAGGACAGTCTCTGGGAAATCTGCTTCCTCTCGTGCAGCCCACGCTTCTCAGCACAGCTCAGATCTGCCACACACAATGCAGGTATCATGGAAAGAAATCAAAGCCCAGGAGACTTCTGTGCAAGCAGCGATCATCTGGATGAAACAACTGTGACTAGAAAGGGAACAGAAGGGTCCTGTGAGTGGAGCAGCAGCACCCACCTGTCAGCACCAACCATAAAAGGTGCCAGAACCAACCACAGCAGTGTCAGAATCCCTCGCTGTTCCTTTAGGCTGCTTAGGGCAATCTGATACAAGAATGACACATAACTGGGGTCACATCAGTACCAGCAACACAGGGCACCTTCTGCTACCCATCACAGGCAGGACTCAGCAGGCTGCTCTTAGGCTTATTTCACAGTTAGTTTTCTTTTTCTCTCCTTCCTTTACATTTTCAAGCCCTATTTAAAAGAAGTGAGGTGAACCTTTCAGGTACAAAACAAGTTATGAATGCACCAGCTTCTGCAGTTGACACTCATTTCCACTATCCAGCTCCTATAAGAAAGAAGAATCATCTTCCCTACACTCATGGAAACACCCAGACCTGGAGCCCCAGGGACAACACATTCACCAAGCTGCAAAAGCCAGGGCAATGCTACACACACTGTCACTTACAGTGGGGAATCCTGCCCTTGCTGCCAAGCTGAGGGAACTTCTCAAAAGGAAACCACCCACTCCAATTACTAAGCCAAGGATGCAGGTAATACACCAGCCTCTCTTGATGACACTGCGACACTGCACCCAGAGAAAGGTTTCTGGAGAGGAGGATGTGCTTTTCATTGCTGTCACAATTTATTATTAAGCAACCAGCCACTCTGCAAAGGGGGATTGGACAGGTTTTTAGGAGCAAGTCTCCCAGGAGGACAGATCAGCCTAGAGCACAGCAAAGGCATCCCTTCCATGAAGAAGAGCTCTTTCCACAGGCGACTGCTAATAGTCACAGAATCACAGAATGGTTTGGATTGGAAAGGACCTTAAAGATGATTCAGTTCCACTCCCCCTGCCGTGGCATGGAAACCTCCCACTGGATCAGGTTGCTCAAAGCCTCATCCAACCTGGCCTTGAACACCTCCAGGGACACTGAGAGCAGAGGCCTTGCATGGATCCAGTAAATTAGACGTTCTACTGATCCAGCTCTGATCTTGAATAGTTTTTGTTCCAAAACATTCTTCTTGCAATAAGAAAGGTCTGTTTCCTCCTCTGCAGAATCCCTTCAGCTACACAAAGCTATGTTACAGACTGGGTAAGAAGGACTGCTAGGGAGCAGTGTGGGGTAGCAGGGAGGAAAGGGCTGTCATGGATATTTTAACCGGGATGTGTACATTTGGGGTAAAAAGGCTTTATTAAAAGTGCATGCTTGTATTCAGAGGTACCAAGAGCAAGGAATGCCCATCCCAGCCCTGGCTGGGGAGTGCAGCAGCCTTTGCAACCCCTAGCCCTGTCCATCACAAATCACCCATCAAGTAGCCAGCGACTGAATGTTCTTCAGCATCTCATCAAAAGCCTCACGGGAAGGCGCTTCGGCGTTCTGGAAGGAGACCTTGATCCGGCAGTAGAGGCTGAAGGACTTCAGCTCCAGCCAGATGAATCCAAAGCGATCATCGTCAAAGAGAACAAAAACACCTGGTGTTCGCTCAGGGCTGGTGAAGCCGTGGCCAGCAATAAGCCCTGTCCCATAAAAACTGCAGGGAGAGAAGAACAAAAAAGATGTGAGCCATAATTAAACAACATTTAATAAAATAAAAATGTAAAAATAAACACAAAACTACAATCAAGTCACTGCCAAACACACCGCCAGGTGCTACAGAACAGGGAGTTTCACACTCAGTCAGGTCTTATCACACAGCACAGCAGCCTGTTGATATCATTTTAAGAACAGAAACTGTCCAGTTTTGTTTGGAGGTTGCTGCTCTTAGTTATTCTAATCAGCACCTGCACATGAAAGCTGATTTTTTTCTGTAGTTCAGCCCAGTAATCCATCTGAGATTTACTACTGCAACTCATGGATCAACCCAGGCCCAGACAATCCTCACAGAAAAGGAAAGGCATGTTGAGAGAGGGTGACCAGAGCGGCAAAGCTTGCAACAAAACCCAGGGGAAGGGAGAGAAAGGAAAAGCTAAAAAAAGAAAAATCTAACTGGGGAAGAGTAAAGGTCAGCCTAACCTCCAAGCAAGCAGCAGGTGGAGTAGGGTTTTATTCAAACAGCTCAGATGTGACAGCAGGGGCCTTCTGGGATTAACCGGCTATTGGTAGGTTTTTCCATGAGCACAGATGTTTGGCTGAAGGTCACCTGCCTAAGCCTCAGCTTTTGGGCTCTTTTGCCACACTTCATTTAGTGTGTTGCTTCACTGACTTCAGGTCCCATTCAATAAGGCTCTCTGCATACTTGCACCTACTGCTTAGGGTGCTCAGCACCTTCCAGAATTGGCCTCAATGCACCAGAGGCCAGGGAAGGAGCAACGTGTTCCCATAGCTAAGGAACACAAATGACACTCACAGAAATGGGAAGCAGCCTGAACAGATCTCCAAACATACCAGCTGGGCAGCTCTGGGATACAACACACAAAACCAAGGGTGGGGTGGAACACAGGAGAAGAGCTAGCTTTAGATACAGCAAGATAAACTCAAGCAAGGAAGCGGGATGGCACATGACAGCATGGTAAGAAAGAGACAGCAAATGAGCATGGGAGATAAGGCAGCAGCAGAAAACCTGAGCACAAGGGGCTGGGAGATGTGCACGCAGGTAAAGGGCAAGCAAATACTGAACATGCCCCAAAGACCCCCTCTTCTGTTTTAAAAAGTGACTGGCACGACTAGGCTACAAAACCCCTGGTCCCTGTTACCAAATTCGGCAGGCCCGAGGATAGTCTTCATTCCTTGATATGACTCCCATGGGCAGCACGAAGGGATGGGGTGCTGATGCCTTGTCCTTGGTTGCCCCCTCTGCTCCAGCTGCAATCTCTTCCCCCTCAGCACCTTCTCTTCCCAGGGGTTTTGCAGCAGGCTGAGAGGCAGCATGCTGGGGACTGTCTTCTTCCTCCTTCTGGTGTTCCTTCCCTTGCTCCTCCCGACGTATCTGCTCCTGGACCTCCAGGACGATGCGAGAGAGCTCACTGAAGTCACGAAGGTTCTCAATGTCTGGTAGCTGAAGAGGATGCGCCAGGTCAATCTCCACAGTCTGCTGCCCAGCTGGGATGTTGGGGTCTCCCTGGAGACAGGAAGCAACAGCATGGCTGCAGTGGCCAGGTGCTACAGAGTTCAGACCTGTATCCTCCCCGTGTCCATCATCTGATTCTTCTCCATACTTCAGCCTATTCTACAATCAACCAAGTTGGCAAAAAAAATTCCTCCTCAGACCTTGTTCATTGTTCCCTGAGCTCTGTCCCCTCTGCTTTCCCCCTCCCAGAAACAGAACTTTAAGTTGAAAGCAATGAACCAGGCTGTACTTGCAAGAGTGAAAGAAAATCAAAGCTGCAATTGCATTTTGTCAGAATCCCTGCAAGCAGAGAGGAAGAAGCTCACTAGCTTGGCTTCAGTGAAAACCTGCCAACATTTGGTACCTGCTCCTCAGACATGTGAGTCATCTCCAGTGAACTGCTACACGCTGCTCAGAGAAAGCAGCTGTAAGAGAGAAGAAAGGAAGGGGGAGCCAGGTGGATTCGTAAGAAACTTTGCAGTGCAGGCTTTAGCTACTCTGCACGTGTTAAGATCCACTTGATGTCACCAATGCCCATGAGGAAGAGTCTAGGGTAGCACAAATGATCACCTCCTAGACAGAGATCTCTCCTATGGATCCATGGCTTCAAAGAGAACACTTTGACAAGCATCTGAGAGAACGGAAAAAGCACTCACGGTGATTTTAGTCCCCTTTGCTTTCTTTCCATGAAAGCTCAACATGACAATCTCCAGCCCGTGGCTCCCGTACGTTCCCTTGAAGAGACCTGGCTTTATAAGGTCATCAGGGCTGCTAGGAGGGAGGTAGATACGTCGGTATGTCAAGCAGTTGCTGTGCAAAAAAACAAGAGGTTAGAGAGGTTAAGTGAGAATCCCTTGATATGAGGAACGTGTCTGCTTCTCTGGGCAGCTTTGGGCTGTCATCAAGACAGAGGTGGGATCTGTGTTTTCAGCAATACCAACAAGCTTAACCTATTTCACTTCACACTTGTGTGAGCGCTCCCTCCCTTCATGTCTCTCTACCACCCCTTGTGAGCACACCAGGAGGCTCCTGCAGAGAGGTCAGAGCAAACCTCCTCACTGCCTGGGATTTCCAGAGAACCTAAGAGCTAAACACACCCAAATATGTGCCACAGTGAGGTGGGTGCTATTACAATTTTGAAGTGATGGTTGAAAAAAGCCCAAGTTCTCAGGAGCTGTGCGATTTCTGCATAGTGCACTACAAAGCATATTGCTTACTATTACAGACAATAAGCAGGTATTTGCTGTCTTCAAATTAAACACAGTTAAATGACTCAAACCCATCTTACTGTGCATAGTTATTGTAAAGAACTTTAATCCTTATTTTAACTGCTGTCATTACATCACGCCTCTAAAACTAGAAAGCACTGTGTTTCACCCCATCTTTGCAGAGTCAGAGACAGAACATTCCTCTGGCTGTTAAAGCCCCTTGCAAGCAGCCCATTTTCAGAAGAAACGATGCCCTGTGCTCATGAAGTTACAGGAGCCTCAATATCTAGAAAGAGCTGGTGCTCTTACTCATATTGGCTGGTGTAGATGAACTTCATCAAGATGAGCTCTTGCATGTGTTCATGGAAGATGTCTTCCAGAGTCCGACCCCACTCTTCCCTTAGCCATGTCCGGAATTCCTGCAGCACAAGAAGAGAAAAGGAGGGAGATAAAGGCATTTCATTTGTGACAGTGATGTACCCCAACATGACTTTGCCTCGGCTGCACAATCCACTAGCAGAGCAACAGAGGGGACACACGGTCTGCCAAAGGCAGAGGATCACACCTAGATGTGGGAACAAGCACGTGTTGCTACAGTGCTGGCTTGGAAATATGCTTAACAAGTAGTGACAATGGTAACTGCCCTGTACCTGCCAGATGCCACACCACAAACATGGCTCTCCTTCAAAGGAATTGCAGGTAGAACGAATATGCCTCCTCAGAATAAAAGTGTAAGCATCACCCATTCCTGCAAAGTAGCTGATCTACTACTTCTTCACATCCTGACACCCTGTAGTAACTCATTTGTGTGCCCATGAACTGACTCCTGTGCCCTGTCCTGGCATCTTAAACATAAGAGGGGAAGCTTTTGAAAGGCACTGAAGATTTAGGAGGTTAAATCCTGCTGATTTAATACTGACTCACCTAAATCCAAAGGGTGCTTTGAAAACATCTCTTCTACGCCAGCTCTGACAAGATAATACCCTACCATGAGTTAGCCTGATAACAGCTTACACTAAGATTGCAGCCTACCAAGTGGTATTCCAAACCTGCTTTCTTTATCTTCTAAGCCAGATATTCCAATTACCATAATGCCACGCACACTTAACGCAGTGCTTTGAAAGTATTAAAGCATTTCTCATCTGCTACAGACCCAGAAAACACTTAACTAAACCTTTCACCCAGCTGTTTCCCATTAGCAAACAGACTTTTTAAAGCATTTGTTAGAAGCAACTGAAGTATCAGATCCGTCACGTTTAACCAGCTGGCAGCAAACACCACTACCTGAACAGGTATTAGCTGAAGGTTTTCATCCTGACATTTACACTTGCACCTCAAAACATGCAGTTTGAGTCAGGAACCTGCCTTGCTTGGTACAGCTAATACAGACACAGGATAAACCACCAAATGAAGCTTTTAATCCCTTGACCAAGATGACAAGCAGTAGAAAGGTGTCCCACTGACAAGAAGGTACTCAAACACAGCTGGTACTTAATATTAGGCCTTTGTCTGAAAGACCTTAATTCTACAGACAGCAATACCAGAGAGCTCAGTGGCTGGCAAGTGCTGCATGCCATACAGTGCATGTTGCTGTCTTGCTCTGGACAGGTCTGCTATCGAAGAGGAATGGTGTCACAGCACAGGAAGAAAAGGAGTGCTGGGGCTCAAACAGGGCTTTGCCACAGAGAACTTCCTAAAGCAGATTTTTTGCTCAACAGGATTAACGTTAACAGCCTGCCCTAAGTTTTTATTCAAGTCACAGATCAAATTCTACTCACTCCAAAAAGGTCATAGTAGATCAGCCAGAGGCTACCAGCCTGGCTTTTGATGTATGTTCAGACATACAGAAATTAGAAGGCAGAAGACCACTTCTCAGACTAGGTAAGGCAGCAATGCTTTATCTTCAGAAAGAGGTCAAACAGCCTTAATGAACACTCTCGGCAAACCACTCTTACCTCTTGCCTTCCCCCTGACATCCGATGGTGATCTGTTTGGTTGCATTTCGTGGAGAACTCATCCTTCTTTACAATCTGTAGTTACCATGGAGAAGAATTTAACAGGTTACAGAGGGTACCTAGAGATCCCTAGGATGATGTAACTAAGACTGCTTAGAGTAAATGCTTCACACAACCAGCATTACTGTATTTGCTACAACAGAGAAAGCACTGATGCGGAGTGCATCAGCTACAGAACGGAGGAATAAAAGCAATAAACCACTCACACATTCTAATGAAGATACTGGTTTTAAATTGCTTCTTTATTTGAGCTTCCTTCTCCAAAGAAAAGGAAACAACCACTCAGGAAGCTTTTCAAAGCATCCAATGTACTGAATGGATCCTACATGGCCTTCTCAAGGTCTCATCTTCAAGAGAGATGTAAAACAGATCTGTGTGCCTGCTTGGACACATTCAGCAGCTGCACAGGGCCATTCTACGTATCCTTTCCCCTACCCTGTACACATATTGGTGCTCCCACTCTCCCACCCTGTTCCAGCCCAACAGAAGGCAGTGTAAGAGCCCTGCTGTACTATTGCCAGTGAACAAATTCCGAGCAGGGAACAGCCCGCACAACTTGTCAGACACATACTGAGCGTAAAGCTGGCATCCACACATACAACGAGGTGCTGAAAGCCATATCCCTTAAATAAAATTCTCATAGTTTTTTGATGAATCTGTTTCCAGAGCCAATGTGCACACACACACAGAACCCAGGACAGATGACGTTGAAAGAGCTTGAGGAGCTCACCTGGATATGGCCGTTATGAGGGCCCTTATGACCATACATACACTCCACCGTCGCACATTTCCTCTCCATGAGATGAATCCTGAAGAGAGGTTTGAATCTCATTGGATCATCAACATGAGGGTCGTGAGGTGGCAAGTACATCCAGCCAATGATGAACAAACCATCTACCTGCAGAGGGATGGCAGACAAAGCACACAAGATCAGCCTTGCACGCTTTCTGTTGAGTTTGCAGCAAACAACTCCAGGGCTTATTCTGCAACAGAGCAGTTTGCTGCATTTCCAAACTGCTTTCCAGCAATTAAACCAGACCATATGCACTCACAGCACACCCTTGGTGAACAGGGAGAGGGTTTCTTTATGAGGCTTTCTGCACCACTGGAAAACGATCAGGCCTTTATTACTGCAAACGACTTTGTGACGGATGCTTGGTGCACAGGATCCGGAGGGAGAGACAGCACTGAGGAGACCACACAGCTAGTCAAACTCTAATTGGTTTGAGAGCTCATGCTGGCAGATATTCAAATAGAGGAATTCTGCTTCTTACGATTATCCACGCCTTTTGGACAAGAAATTATTTGGCTCTATTACTTACAGACAGTACAGGAAGCAAGAGCCTCCTCTGCTGAGAGGCACAAGTGCCAGCTCTCTTCCTGCACAACTAACAGAACCCTTCCCCTCAAGCCCTGCAATTCCAGAGAAAGGATATTTTCTAAACAGAGCAGAGCAGTGCCAAAGAGGCACACTTGTCTTTAGAAGGTCACGATATGATGTAAGTGTTGGTGCACTTGGATGCAATCTTAAACCAGTTCTAGGAAAAGAATCTTGCAAAACCCAAAGGCCTCGTGATTTGTTATGCTTCAACCTGTCATTTATTGAACTTTGGTGCAAAGAACAAGGGCTTCAGGCAAACTTCTGGCTCTGCTCTCACTAATACAGAGTCAAATGTTGTTCATTAACTGCTCTCCCCAGCAGTACAAGAGCTGCCAGACTCTACAGGTCTTGCACCAGTCTTGCCACATCTGATGCATTAGTGTTAGATAGGGCTGGTGAAAAGTACAGCAAACTACAGGAAGGGCAGGTACAGGAATACAAGTGCAAAACCCTTTGCAAAACATTCCGCTGCAGGCAAAGGTAATGCAGTAAGCAATGGGCCAGTGCTGCTGTACTCGATGCACAAGGACTGGAATCCTGTGCCAGCCACTGGAACATCAGCACTAAACACTAAATCAAGGCTTTCATTGAAACATCACTCATGTTTCGTGAGTGCTCCTGTGGCTGTTTGGAGTACAGCTGGAAAACAAAAGGACTGTCTGGAGAAAGATGGTGATGATGTAAAGGTCCAAGAAGAAACCTTTGGGTCCCAATCGTTTGCTTGAGGGTTGAATATTCAGACTTCTCTTCTCAATAGGATGGAGGTGGCAATCACATCTAGAAAGTGGTACAGAAATGGCTCATCAGTCCTCGACACCACAGCCCCCAGAATGAGGTACCCACTCACCACCACGTTCAGCAGTCCCCCATAGGGCCCGATGTCCGGCTGCCATAATCCCAGGATGTGTCGGTATCGGTGCAGCACTAGGGAACAGTGAGAGACTGAAGTGAGCACATCAAGCTAAGGAATTGGGATTTGGGGGAAAAGAAGGAAAAAGGAAGACTACACGCAACACTGACCAACACCACCCACAGCTGCCTTTGCTATGGAAGGGAAAAATGGTTACACCCAACCACAGCCAAGCAGTTCTGAACCGAAGCCTCCCACAAGCTCACAGAGGTTTATGTTGTTCTTGCATCTCTGTTCCCAGCCTGATGTGCTTTCCAGGACTTTACAGAACCAGATACCTCTCAGAAAACGTTTGCAACACGGTCCTGTTAATGCAAATCACATGATCTAATAAAAACTAAAACCAAATAAAGTATCTGTCATCTCCAGTTACCAAAAATGTACTTGATGCCTCAGACTGCAAAGCAACAGAAAATAAGGAAGGGCACAAAAGCAGTAAGGAACAGGGAAATTTGAGTATTTTGAAAGAATCTCCCCACCTTGTAGAGATAAACTTGTCTCAAGAGTTAAGCACCCTTAAAAACAGCCACTGAGCAAGCACGGGCAAAGCACACAGACCATGCCAGTTCAGGGGATCTGGTGACGTTACGGAGTCAGTAATAGCCTGAAAGAGTATAAGCAGCTACATTTCAGCAGTGCCCAAAAGCTGCTTCCAAGTCTCTCTCAAAGCCTACTGCAGCAGGTGAGGCTTCCTGGTTTCTCATCTCAGAGCTTGAAGGACAGGTAGGAACGTTTTCAGCAAGCAGGAGAAATGCCTATTGCAGAAGGATCTTAACAAACCTTCTCTCTTGAGGAAAGCTTACAGGTGCTACTTGCCTCCAGTTCTTACAAGTTCAGCCATGAATTCTGTCCATACAAATTCCTGACACGACCAGTTATCTTCATGTGAAGACATCACACACAATCTGGTGTTTAAGGGTGGGAAGAACAGGATGCAGATTATTTCTAAGATGGCAAGAAGGTACTACACTTGCCCTACAGTGATGTTCATGGCCAACTCAGAAGGCCACAAAACTGACTCAAAAAATGTTCTTGCCCTACACCAATTTATAGGAAGAATTGTGTTTCAGTGCAGCTGTTACAACAGCTTTGTTCCATTAAATACTTAAGACAGCAAGAACTATAGCCCTGTTTTTATTACACCACAGCAGAGAACTTCCACAGAGGTTTAGATCAGCAGGGAGTGTTGTCCAGTGCTGCTGCCAACTGGCCTGGAGGAGCCTTTTTCTGTGCAGTAAACAATCTAAGATTGATGGCCTGGTTTCACCCAGTGAATAGAGTGCAGCACAAACAGCACTAAGGCAAGCAAGCCAACCACATTCCCAGTCTCCTTGTCTCGGTGCAGTAATTACATATTAATGTAATGTATGCACATAAGCTGCTCCACCCACCACAATCTGCCTTACGCCCTGTCTGCCATGGGGCTGATAAAATCCACCTTTTTTTTCATTTTTAGGGCAGAAAACTTAATGTTATGCTATCTAAGAGTGATGAGGATGTTCCTCCTCCTCCCCCAGCTCCTGTCTGAAGCACTCTGAGAGGTGTAGCTACAACTGATGGACTTTTCAACAGGGGGGAAAGTGTCTGCTTGACAAGGCAAGTGCTTCCACTCCAAGACACACGTCTATTGAGGGCAGCTCGTGTGCTCATTTTGAGCAAACAGGCAGCTCCAGCTGCAGCTCAGGTTGCCTGGAGCTGTGGCAGTTCAGCAAGCATGGCTGAGTCACACACAGCCTGCTCCACCAGCTGCCCTGACCACCCCGAAACCTGGGGCTGCAAAGCAGGGAGGAAGCCAGAAGATCCTATTCACCTCCAGAAGAATCCTACCCACTGGAGAGCTGCTTCTGTGCCTCGTTTGCACCCCTACTGCGGGCAGCAGCTTTTTTCATTTTTTAGAACCCCAGCCGTTTGGCACCACAGAAATCTCCAGAGAACCTGATGGGAAACAGGCTACAATGAGAGCAGTGCTACCCTCAGCCTCTCCCTGCCTGCCCACCAACACCTACAGCAGGGCCACCCTAACAGACATCTCGTCTCCCTCACTTGCTGTGGGTGCTGTGGAGTCCTCCTCCTCCTGTGCTTTCAGGAATTTACTAGGGAATAAGCTGGTACTTGGGCAAAAGCCCAAATGAGTCTCAAAGGAACAGCACAGCTCCCTTTTCAGGCCTGGGGTGTCTCTGGGCTCCAGCTACATTCACTGCAGACAACTTGATCAGTTCCAGCTCTGACTCTCCCTCGTGGGAGATGGGACAGATCTGAAAGTTGTTCCCTTCCTGCTCCTCAAAAGAAAACAGCACTTGGGTATTTCTCCAGGGCTTTCCTTTGTTATGCATACTGCCTATTTTTCATAATCCTGAAGAAGGCTCTTGCCTATACAAATTTCTGAGTCCACAACCTGCCAAATGGAGCCAAAATACATCCGCTGGATGCTCCAGTACAACCTCCACCCAGCCCAAGTATTACCCACACTGCCACAAGCAGCAGTGCACACTCTTCAGATAGAAGAGCAGCTTGAATCCAGCTGGGAATGAGCTAGGAAAAGCAGTGAATGCCCAAGCTCTCACCAACAGAAGGCTGCCTGGGAAAGGTCTAATGCCTGTGCTCTTTGTCAGAATTAAACACAGTGCAAGGAAGTGACACTGAGCAAATGCACAGTGATTCAAGCAAGCATCGCAGCACTGGCACGCCACAGACACCATAGGTATGAACAGAAAAGTTACAACCCCAGAATGGGATATTAAAACAGGAGGAGAGCAGATACTTTCACATGTTACTCTTTTAACTAGATCTTATTTCATTACCCGTGTCCAGCGTGGGCAGCATCGGCAGAGAAATGCAAACACTAACATGGGAGTGCTCAGTGAAATCTGCACCCTTCAATGAAAAGGGAGCTCACTTTGAGTGGAAAAGACCTGGACCACTGCAACTCTCAGCCCCTCAGGATGCAGCAAGGGCTCTTATAAGCAAAATGAGTTGGAACAATGTAAGCAGTTACTGCCCCGCAGCTGGTGATAACTGACCTGCTGGTGGAATGAGCTAAGTGAAGTGTCAGCCAGGCCAGTGGAAAACCCTGGGGAAAGTGATCCAAGCTGACCTGGCTAACGCTGCATGAATACGAATTAGGGAGCACTCACATGGCAAATCCTGGCAGCACAGTCTTAATACACAGGAGGGGGAAAAAGGGGAAATGGCAATTGCATCTTAAACCACACTGGCTGCTCCTCAAGCAATACAACACATCTCCAGAGAAAAGAGGCATGAGACATCGTAAGTTTGGGGCTGCAGTTAAAGAATGAACAACTGAGAGAACAGCATTTCAGAACAAATACCCAGGTAGCAATCTATAAAAGAATCCCTCATCCTGCAGGGCAGCCTGGACATGCCACTCCCTCCCACCCAGCTCCAGAACAAGGCTGGTGTTGACAGGTAAGAATGCCAAACACAAAATTTTCTACTGATTTCTGCTGTAGCGCTGCTGCTGCTGCTGACGTTTCATGACCCACATTAAAGACACCATCTTCCTCACGTGGCCCATGCTTGACTGCTTTCTTTAGCACAGGTAAGTCTGCAGCATCTACTCCACTCATTAGTGTGTGTGAAAAACTATATTCCCAAGCACCAGTGAGTTAGTAACTTGGGTCTGCAAAACTCTGCAGACCCAAAGCAGCAGAGGCAGCTCAACAGCCCTCCAAATACTGAGCAGTACTGACTTCCTTAACTGGCATAAACTAATCAGTACTTCCCCCAGCTCCTGGAGAACACTGAGCTTTAAACTCCAATGTTTTACTCTTCTTCCCTTAACACAACATCAGGAGGGAAAGAACAGTTTACCCAGAGGAGCTTGTTGATGGAGGAAGGCAAATCACAATCTCTGAAACACCAGCTGAACAATTCCTAGACAGGGAAGTACTGCTTAAACAGATTCACAGCGCAGGGAGGGAATTGGTGTGGGAAGCCTCAGCATTCTTCATTGGCAAGGGACGTGGATCTGAATGCAGCTCATCTGGATCAAGACAAAGCTTTTTGCTGGTCCAAAGTTTAACTTGCTTTTTGGTTGGACTCGATGACCTCAAAGATCATTTCCAACCGGAAGATTCTATGATTCTATGATTTTGGGTGCCCTCACAAGAGTATCTGAGCATATCTTTCTAAGACAGGAGCAACCTGTCTTAGATAGGGCTCCCCTACTGTGAACACAGACTCTCCCTTCTGCACCCAGTGAGGACTTTCTGGCTCAAAGCACTTCAAAAGGAGACCCCACTGCCTGCCCTACTCAAAGGTCACTCTAAAGGGTCAGAATACTCCACTAACGCACAACAGAAAGAACTGGCTAACCAGCACCCTCCATGCTGCCCCAAGGTCCACCCCAAAATAATCTGCTTAAAGCAACGTCACACTCCATGCAGCATCTTGTGTGTGCTCAGTGCAGGAAGCATCAACCAGCAGGAGGTACGTACGGCAGGTGTAAACATCTCTGTACTCCATGTGCTCGTAGTCGGGAAGGATTTTCATAAAACGCCCCGACTTCACTCGTGGGTTTATACCTGAACAGACACAGCAGGGTAAGTACCAGCAAACTCTGCTCCACTATAACCACGTGCAACAGTACGATGAAGCTGGACCCATCACGCAGGAAAGTCAAACTCTTTTGACTTTACTGCCAGTTGTGGTGTACTGTTTGTTTCCACCAGCCCAGAATCGAGTATACTCAGATAGCAGGATTACTCACACACAACTTGGCATGTTCAAGATTCCCACAGGCAGTATTTACAAATGGCATCCAGTGAATTCAAAGTGGAATCATGGGCCTCCCTCCTGCTCTGCAGTGCGACTGTAACAAGCACTGCTGTCCCAAGACCACCACTCAGGCCAAGTAGTTACCATCCGTTATGCTTTCTAGCATTCAAGCTCAGTTCCCAATCTCCCATGCTACTTCTTAAAGAAGGACATTCAGTAGACAGAAAAGTGCATGGGAGTCCTGCCAGTCACCCCAAATTAACTCTTCTGCAATTAAAAAAGTCTACAGGAAAGTAAAAATCATGGGGTCACACCATCAGGAAACTGTTCCATTAAGTGTCTGCAACACGACAAACTGCTGAATCTGGGCAGGAGAGCTAAGATGATGCACCCCTGAAAGCCAGAAACAGCTGCCAAGCATTTTGACTTTAGAGTAACCTTTGCTAGTTAGGATTGCTGAATGGATCAAACACAGTCCTTATTCAGAAGTAAAAATAAAGTCTATTGCAGAGATGGTTCCCAAATGCCAAGTGCAACTCTTTGCAAGGGGATGCTATGGATGCAGAAACTACTCTGGTGCAAGGAAGACTGGAAACAAATGTGTAATATGGATCTATTGAGGGCTATTAAATCAAACTCCATTAGACTCTGCAAATCCCCCAACTGAAAATAGTCAGAAGCTGGGAGAGTACTTGGAAAAGTATCGTATAGGCTTGCCCTCTTCTCAGTCTTTCCTGTGCGACTGCTCGCAGCCACAGCTGGGAGATACAATACCAGGTGAGAGAGACCATTGTTCTAAGCCACTGAGGCCATTTCTACATATAACTTGTGTATAAAAAGCACTAAATATAAATCTGAACCATGGAACTACTGTAGTGGAAAAAGCCTACAACTCATGAAGGGATGTTCTGCCATTTAAGGCAGATGCAATGCAGCATGTACAGTAGGGCTGTTACCACACCAGCATCACACAGAGATACTGGATTGAACAACAAGTAAGGGAGGCCTCAAGTGCTGAGGAGACCTCTGTGATGCTGGCTCAGCATCACTCAGCCCTCCAACTCAGAAAAATTAGGCAGTTCCAGTCTTTGTGCACAAATTAGTAAAGACAGACACTAGCTGATGAAGTAATTTGCCCATGGATGCTCAGCAGGTCTATTAGAGATGAGATGAAAACCCTTCTACCTGTTCTTTTTTTCCAGCATTAGGATCAATGCTTGAAGCCACCACTGCTTCAAGCCACAGCACATACAGTACATGTAGAACCTGTGCCAGATTTTGGATCTGCAAGGCCCACAGAGACCTTTTGTGACTTTAACTTGGGACAATAACAGCTTTTGCTTCACAAAGCAGGGCCTTCTTTGAACAGCCAGAAACCATAGTTCAAGTGCTACAGGCTAAATCTTGGGATTTCATCTTAAGGACTACAGGTAACTGACTTACAAAATCTGTGGTGGGAAACTGAGACAACACAGCCTGGAAACACTGGTACAGGAGATCCTGGGGGCTTTGCAAGGTGCTCGAAGCAACCAGCTCAGCTTCCAATTACAAAGCACAAGATTTGCTGACAGAGGAGACAAGCCTCACCACGGATCCAGAGCTCCATTCAGTCCTTAGCCTACCTTGTTTTCTCTCCTCTGACGATGTTCCCCTACCACCTCCCCACTCTAAGGCAGAAGATGTGCATCTACCTTGCAGAGGGCAGACTGGGTCTACAGAGTTGGGGTTCCATCCCCACAGACGTTCCTAAAACACACCAACACCTCGGCAGAGGCTCAGCCCTGCCAGGCTCTTCTCCTTCAAGAGCAGCCTAGAGGAACACTCATCCCTTTACCCACAGCACTCTTATACCATCAGCGTATAACGCCGTCCGTTCACCGAGAGCAAGACTTGGCTACCTTTGGGCTATGAAAAAATACCAGTTAATTCCTTAGCAAGATTTGAAAATGGCAAAACAGGAAAGGATGAAAAACCCTTCATGCATTTTATACTAACTTTATAGTATAAAGTTAAATCACATGTTCATTTCCCACAAAGGACTGGGGGGAACAGACATCCCAAATCTTGGCATCTGTATTAAATAAATAGTATTAAATAAAACTCCAAACACGTCAAGTTCACAGACGAAACCCCTGCCATTAGCAAGTCAGTCTGAATAATTTATGCCATCAAAGTTAAATATTCAACATGTATACACTTTCAAAATTGTTACTAAGCAAGGACATAGAGCTCCGTATCAGCTTTAACACTTACGTTTGGCATAAACATCCCGACAGGACACTCCTGTGATCTCCAACTTCCGCAAGTTTTCACAGACACCATATTCTGCAAAAACACAGATAATACTGTCAACTCTGGTGCAAAGGTGTTTGCTACCCATGATATCTTGATATCTACTGTTTGAACAAAAATGTGATCTTATTAGGTGCATTCTTGCAAGCTGCTGCATTAGTCCAAGAATCTTATTGCTGCTTTGAAGAGAAAACTAGATGTGATTTCATTGCAGTTTGGGAATCTCAATACATTTTACAAGCAATGCCTGTACAAACACACTGTAAGAAACTCACAAACAAAGCAAAGTTACAGATGCTTATATTTAGACCAGAAAGAGTGTGAAATGTGGAAGACATACTCATTCCAGCTGGGATTGTATGCCTGTTTAGATCAAATCATGATTGTGTGTAGTAATTATCTGCTCCCACTGAGATATCCAACAGGGAAAACTGCTTATTAGGATCCTAAAGAAAAGGTCACAGACTTTAAAAAGAATGAAATGGAGACATAAAACAGGCGTCAGCATGTACAAATATGGTTACACTTGAAAGTGGATCAGATTGAGATGGTCTGCTGCACGCTCAAACGCCTTTGATTGCTTACAGAACATCCTGAAAACAAAGCAATCCAGAGATCTTGAAGGCAGCTTTGAAGCAGAAAATGAGATTCTCTCATTCCATTTTCAGGAAGTCAATGCTGAACTTCTAAGAAACTTTAAAAGCAAGTGCTAACATCTCACTGTAAGAAATCCTAAGAAGACCAGAGGAAGGAAATGAGGAGAGAGATCCCAAAAAATCATCAGCAACAAAACCCACCCTGCTGCAGTGACCCTGTTAGATCTCATTATGGAAACCTATCCTCCTTGACATCAAAGACATCCATTTCCCAGATCAGACACCAGCTTCCCTTAGCAATACCAATCACCTGCCAGATATTTGACACAAAAGCATAGGATCATTAAATAGGAAACTTATCCTTGACCAAGCTTCCTTGAATTAACAATCTACTGAGGCGGCCAAATACCACTACCTAATGCTGGTAACCTGCTGCAAACTGAGTATTCAGTTTTCATGCATGAGAAACACAGAAGTTTCCCTGAATGAATTCAGCCTCCTCTTGTCTATAAATACACTTGGTGTACATGGACACAATGATAAAGCACACGCAGAGCTTACTGTCAGCTCGCCTGCAGGGAATACACGTTCTGCATAACATCACTTTGGGTAAGCAGAGAGTTCAATAAAAGTAGGAATGGGCAGAAGGTACAACACACACATTGCCCTTCATTAAAAGACGCAGAGGTCAGTGGCAAAGTTCCTGCTGACTTCCGCAGCAGAAGCCAGAGGAAGCTCTAAGCACTATCAAACACAAGGTAGGATGAGGAAGCACAACTAGGCAGAGAGCAGACAGACGAGCCTGCAGGAAAGTACACCCAGCACAAACAAGCTATTTAGTGCTGGGCTACAGCCAGCTGACCTGACACAGCCGCCCTGCAGATCTGTGAAACAAGAGCTCTGCTTGAGGCTGGGAATCCAGACCCACCCTTCAGGTCACTCCACATCCATCCCTCCTGCCAGAGCAATCGAGGCTTCCAACCACCGGCCTGTATATGTACACAAGTGGCTATGTGCTTGGGAATTACATCAAAGTGATGGAGGGAACAGTTTGTTTCCTCAGCTGATCAGAAAGTCAGAGATCTTGCTAAGATGACAGAAACAGTGTGGTCACAGCCTGCTGTTTGGAAACAGCCAGCTCTTTCCATGTAAACAAATACTCACCCGGCCCCAGGATCAGCAAGATGCACACTTAGCGCAGCCGGCATTGCAGCTAGATTAAATTCAGTGTCATTGAAGATATTTATACTGCATCAGAAAGGGAGGAGACATGCAGAGGATCCTGCCCAAACAGCATTTCTCCGTGTTGCTCTCTAACAGCAGTTACCATCACACTAACTTTCTCCTTTCCTCCAGAAGGTGCTGATTTTTCATAGACCTGTAAATCACTGAGTGCAGCCTCGCTGCAGTGTCACAATAAAGCCACTAGCAACAAGTATCTTGAAAAAAAAGGGTGGAGTGGGAAATGATTTGATAATAAAGCTCTATCCCAGTTTCATGCAAGTGCCCTTGAGAGCCTGCAATGAAATGTTATGAAAGCCAAACCAATACTAAAGGTGCATTTCTTAAGTTTTGAAGTTCAAATCTCTCCTAGAAAGATTCACTTCTCTCAAGTAATAGCAAGCACCTTAAAACAAAAGATAAAAATTTAGAATTTTAATATTGATACACACTGACATCAGATATCCAAGGCTTATAAGAAAGTACTATCGAGAAAGTCAATAATTTCATTTCAGTGTGCTTTAGCACTCATCTCATTTTACAACAACGCTATTTGTTCAGCAAACAACTACTAAGAGTCAAAATCCCAGAGTGATGACTTAACTCCAGGTAAGTGCATCAGTTAAACTCTTCTGACCCATGAGCTGTTACTGCCATGACAGGTGCTTGATGGGAAAAATCAGTCTCTTGTCTCACAGTGCCTACAAAAACTCCAAATATCACAAGATGGTCATCTCTTTATAATCCACAAGACAAGAGGGACCTAAAATTAACAGTAAGTAGAGCTTCAAGATAGATACAGAAAAATAAAACTGATAAGCTTTTCCTTACATAGAATAGAAAGCCTTTTCCAAGAAAGCTTTGAAGGGCTTAAGCTTCCTGCGAAATTCCACTTCAGTGCAATTAAGTCTATTTTAAGGAAACCTATCTCAGTGCAACAGCTCACTGAGTAAAGTATTTTAAGGAGTTAATAGTCACAGAAATTCACATATGAAATTTATACCGTTAGAAAATGGCTTCTTAATCCTGCTTCAAAAGCAAGGATGGAAATGGGTTTTAAAGTTCTTACCTGACTGGCTGGAAAGCCTGTGTTATTAGGTTTATAAGGAGCTCTTGAACGACTTAACAAACACACAGTGACACAGTGCTGTTTCCATGGTCACATACACGGGAATTTAAAGGACTTGGAAAGGCAGTGTCCATTTATCATGAACTGCACTAGCACTTCTGCAAGTGTGATTTATTCCCTGGCTTGCTCTCAGCGCGAGCCCTTCTAAGCCTGACGTTCCCCTCTCCTCTGTGGCAGACACCATGTCACACACCTCCCTCCCTGACGCCTACACAGCTTGAGAAAGCAAAACAAAACAAATAAGTGAGGCTCCTTTAACTCAGGTAGTGAGCAGCACCTGCACTCATATCAAAGGCCAACTTACTGCTGCTTCTTTCTCAGCGTGGTAATGCCAACAAGCACTGTACGTGGACATCTGCAGTTCAGTTGGGATGTCTGGTAGAGCTTCACACCCTTGCCATGGCTAAGTTTCCACTGTGCTATGACTAAACAAGACCTCCAGTTACTCCTGAATAAATGCATTTTTACCAGGTTGTGCACAGAGCAGAAAGCACAGGATTATTTCAGAGATAATAATATATATATAATAATAATCCAGTACAGAAAGTACTGGATTATTCAGAGACCACAAAAACAGAGATTCTCAGGCTATCAACTTCAAAATACCCAGTGGACACATTTGGAGCCAGCTGCTTGTTTCCAAAGGCTGAACTATCAGATTAAAATGCACCAAATGCTTTCCCAAACACTTCTCCCAGAGGAAGATTTGTTGTTACCACCAAGGTATTTTGCAGCCACAAATTAGGAGCTGAGCAAAAGATTTGATCTGCAACAAATGAAAGCATTTGCAGAAACCCTGAAGCAAAAGCTGGGTAGCTGTAGATCTGCAGCTTACAGAGGGATTTAAGGAAGATTCTTACAAAGGGATCTAAGGAAGACCCTCTGAAGGGGTAAGCACCTGCCATCACCTGTGAGAAACACAAACCATTGCCAACTTGTAGTCTAAAAGCCAAAGAACATAGTCAGAGATGGAGAAAAGCCCATGATGGTTCATCAAAGAAACACACTATACAATTCCTCAACCTCACATAAAGGAAGATTAGATCCTTGTGACTTATTAAAAGCATCTTCATATTTACTAGGGTGCAGCACAACAAGAAATTGTTCTTCTTGTGGGAGCAGCTGTACACCAAACCCTGGATGGACTCTCTAGAGTCTTGTAAGAGCTGAACACCATGCAACAGCCCCCTCACTGAGTGCATAAACCAATTTTCCCACGCTCCTCCACAGGCACCTCCTTCTATAAAACCTGCTGAAGGTTAGTGTTTTAAACACCTTGGCTGACAGTTTTCAGCAGGTCTGAAAGCTGATGGAAGTTTGTTTTTACAATCAAAAGCCATTTTGTCCAAGTTGTAGATCTGGTTATGCTGAATTACTGGTTTGGTTCCAGGTATTCTGCTGCACTTTCACTCTTATTTTACAAGGTACACGGTTACCATTTAAAATGGACTATTGGGTGTTAATCAACATAGGTGAGGCCACCAGTCAGGGTGAAACAGGCTTTAATTCGGCTCCCACTGCAGAGAGAAGCAATCTCCTATTTATAGAAAACATGAAAGTGACTGCAATGTCTTCTTGCCAAAGAAGCCATTCAGAAACATTGTTTACCCCAAACAGTTACAATGATTGAAGGACAACAGCCCTAACAGCCATGCCAGTGTTACACAACTACTTCTGTCTCATCCTAGCACTCTCACAGTTCACAATCACCAGCAAAAGCCTCTCCACTTTCAGGACATCCCTTTTGATGCCTACACTAATCACAATGAGTTCTCAAGACTATTCTAAAATTGAATTGGCCCACAGCAGCACAAGAACAAGATATCAACACTCAATGGATTGAGAGCCCCATCTACCTTGGGCAATGCCTGGGCTTTTGCTTACATTCAGTGCTGCTCCCATCCAAGGCGAAGGTAGAAATTGGCTAAAACAAAGCACTACAACAATCAGCTTCTCTCAGAATTCTCTTTAATTTTAGGATTGTCTGCCTAGTCTCTTCACTGTTGCACATTCCTGAAAACACAAATAATTTTGCATATGCAGCTGATACAACATTGAAGTCTACCACTTACTTCCTCAAGGAGCACAGCTCTGGAACATTATCAGTGAGCTTCAGAGTGAACAAGATTATCAACACAAAGAGTATGCTAGGAGAGGTACCCACGCTCTTGCTCTGTTTGTAGGACTTGCAGCTTCACAAGACCTTACCACACTATGCCTGTGTGTCTGCTTATATCTGCCTGAGTTTAAGAACCATCCTCAGTTGGGAAGTGGCTTGTTTTTGAAAAAGATTTCACAAAGCAACTACCTTTTAGGTTTGATTATCATACAGTCACCAGTGTACGGCTACAGAAACACAGCACAGGATATTCTAAATTTTCTATGTGTGTTTAAACACCCATACCTGATGTCCATGTGTGTGCTTGAGCAGTTGCACGCATCCTGCAGTCGCCTGCTCACATTTGAGCACACTCAGCAGCCAGATGTGTGCAACACCACTGAAATGTACGTAGAGAAATTTAACTGCAAGGTATCTCCATACACACAGTGATGACTGATTTTATACAGACATGTACAAACACTCAAAGCCACAGCTTTGGTTAAGAGACTGCAGCAACAGTTTCCTAGATGTAGTAAGTTTTCCAGCCAGGAACCTGACCCTTATCTCTTCAGCACAGCTCGCATGCCATGTCTTTGGTACAAGATCTACCTCAGCCACACCAGCAGTCCACCAGCACGCTCTCTGACAGTGGGTGGAAAAGACATCAGGGAAACATAAAAAAGTGTGCAAAAAGAGAATAAAAATTTGGCTTCATGCACCTCTCACCTTGTAGCTATCTCTGAGGGCCTTGGGACAGGACTCTGGACTTAACACTCTCCCTCCCTTCCAGCCTGGTTAATTTTAGTCATACAACGCCCACTGTTTCTTTACATTTCAGCTAAGCTTTTGAACACTGCCCTACCTACTGGCAAGAAAATCCAAGGTGCATTCAAGAATTGAATAAATAAATGTCTGTCCTCATCAGGCTTAACTTAGTGGTTCCTTTACAAGCCAATCTAGCCTATATTTAAAAGTTATATAAACATTTTGCCAGGATCATAACCTATCAAAGCAATTAAACAGTGAAGTTTTGCAAACCATTCCTGAAATACACAAATGTCCATGAGGACTCTAGGCCAGCAGAGGAGTATAAGGAAAGAACTAATCCCATTTTATTAGCCTGTCTCAGAAAACAATGTGAAGTTATTGGGCCAATGGGATCACCCCTTGCTGAACTAAGAAATAAAAATGCTTTGGTACACATTTTCTAGGTACAGCCTTTGCACTGTCCAAGGGTTCTTGGACAGTGCTGATAAGGCATGAATTTACTCCTGCAAGGTTTAACGCATTTGAACAGATCCCACAGCCAGCAGCCACTCTGACATACTGATGCCCTCACTGGTATGAAAAACAGAAAGCAAACAACAACAAAATATACATGACCACACTTTGGCAGGAGATGCACCTGGCAGGATAACACCATGAAGGCAGACGATGAACACAGCAAGACAGCCCTTGGAGAGCGATACAGCCACTGGATTAAAAAAAGGGGACAGAGAGCTACACATATGAAGAAAAGGACAAGGAGTAAAGAGTAAGAATCACAGCTTAACAGAACAGGGCCACAGCAACTGAGGCACAACCAGAAAAATGCACCCAAGCCTTTGCATTAATGCAGCACAGCATCCTTGCAACAGAGACTTCCCAGGAAACGCATGTGCAAAACAGGATCCCCTCCAAACCTGCCCCATAACTCCATGCTTCCAGAGAAGGGACCTTACCCAGGCCTGCCCTCTTCCACCACACACCAGACCCCAGTGGGCTCCCTGCTCCTGCTTTACCTGAAGTGCCTCTGCAGCTCCCAGACCCCCAGCTGCACACCCAGGGACTCATCATTCCCTGTTCTCACTGCCTGAAATACTCCATCCTCGGGATTCACCCAAGGACACACTGCATGGAGGTATCACCTGCCAGGGCCTGGTTCCATCCAGGCATCACCCCGGGGAACAACCCCCGCTTGATGCCCTTGCTAGAGCTGCTCACACATCACCCCTTCTGCAGCAAGTGCCAGCAAGAAGGGCCCCCAGGATCTGCCCTCTTCTCCACCATGCACACACAGAGCTCTGCAGACACCCCCAGACCCCACACATCACCACCCTTCTGCCCTCCTTGAGGGCCCCCCTCCACACCCCATCACCACCCCACACCCCCCAGCTCCTCCTTTTGTCTCCGGGACCCCGGACCTTGCAACCCCAGCCCCATCTCCTCTCTGCACCGCCGGGTCCCCCCCTCCTCCCCACCGCGGCCCCCACCTCGGGGTGAGCGGTACCTTCGCGGCAGCGCCGCCGCCAGATGGTGTCGGTGCGGAGGATGCGGCGGAAGGTGGTGCAGACACGGGCGAGGCTAGGCAGATCGGTACCGGGCAGGGAGCCGAAGATCTGCACCAGCAGCTCGGGCGGCAGCTCTAGCAGCGATAGCGGAGCCCGCCCGCCCGCGGGCCGCCCGCCCTCGATGCGCTCCGACACCTCCTCGTCCTCCGTGACGGCGCCGCCCGCCTCCTCAGGGTCGGTGTCGGTATCGGGCTCGCTGTCGCCTCCCCCGCGCCGCTGCTCTCGGGCCGCCCCGCGCCGCCGACACCCGCGGGCCGGGCCCACGCCGCACAGCCGCGCGCACACAGCCATGACCGCCCCGTTCTAACCGCCGCGGCGCCGCGCGGAGCCGCCAGGCCCCCCCCGCTTGCGGCGTAGCCAATCAACGCCGCCCGCGCCGACTCGCCACGCCCCCTACGGCGTCTCAGCCAATCAGTGCCGTCCCCGCCACCTCGCC